>CM061920.1:205762452-205993152 GCA_031002005.1 Vandiemenella viatica
ACGTGGTCTTTAGAGACGGGAAAGGATGGGGGCAAGGAATGGGAAGGAATTCGGCCATGGCCTTTTGAAGGAAGCATCCCGGCATTCAGCCTGGAGTGATTTGGGGAAACCATGGAAAACCCAAATCTGGATGCCCGGACGGGATTCGAACCGCCGTCCTCCCGAATGCGAGGCCAGAAATTTCATTCGTAACGATCGTGGAAACTAGTATTTATTTAAAAAAAAGTCCTGTAAATGTTTCGAATAAAAAAGTGCGTCATCTCGTTCCACAAGTTAAGCATTATTCTTTAGAATTTCCCGCACTTATTACTGAAAGCCGAACTTTCTGATGATTTTCAACGCTGTATGCAGACGCCGTTACCTTGAGAGGTCTATTTTTGTGCTTGATCTTTAGCCCATCACTCTAATCATGAGATTACTGAGCATTACTACTACGTTACCATGATATAAAGTCCAGGTAAAACTTTGAAAATATTGAAATTGTTTTTGGTGATGGCACCTTAGCGCTGCTGCTACTTATCCCTAATATCAGAGAAAATCGGTGTCCACAACGTTCAATGGTTTCCTTGTAGGTTGAACACAACCTCAAAATTCATAATTTATGTACAAATAGAAATTTAAGTTTGTTACAGAAAAAAGTTAAGCTACGTACCTTGCTAAACACGAGAAGATATAAAGTAAAAACTTTGATCAAAGTGGTTTTCACAGGAATAAACTGAAGTGTCTGTAGATAAATATGCTAGATCCCAGCGTGAAAAATGTTAGTCACTCTTTCAGCATGTAATCTTTGATTGGGCCGTAGATAATCAATATGTTTGAAGTTTTAATTGATGCGTTTACTCGTTGAGTCACTTACACGCCATTTATAAACTTTAGAACTCATAAAATTTTTTTATCGAACTATTGGTTTGTTTACTGGAAAGTGACGTCACATTAGATGAAAAGTCAGCTATGACCGTTTTGGCGCAAAAAATTTAATCAAGATAAAAATGCAAATTTTTAATTTTATCGTTCTTTTCAGAAATGATAGACCAATATTTACAGTACTTTCCAGTTTTCCAAAGTTATAGATGTGGCCTGCGAAACTAATGGGTTGGTGCACTTGGGAACATGTCGCGTAGCGCTCTCTCTCTAACACTAGAAAATGACAACGCTGAACTTCCTGTGTTGTCTAGTACGAGCGTCAACGCACAAGCTATTACTACAAGCAAAAAGATAAATTTAGTTGTTAAAATTTAGCAACGGCGCATTCGAAGCCGCCCAGCAATACGGCTGTCACAGCTATAGTCAGGTATCCTTTTTTTTCCAGGAACATACTGACCAGTTTGTAGTGTCCCGCTCTGTATGTCTTGGGATTAACTATTATATAAACAGTTTTACTGATTATCACAAAATAAATTATTGTTGGTGGGGTTCTCTTCCGAGGTGGTCCTTCACATTAATACAAGTGAAACATGAATTATTAATGAGAAACATACTGATTTTATTGATTTTATACATAGAAAGCAAAGTTATTTCGGAAAAACAATTACTTGAATGGGTAAATGGTTGTTCCCTCTTTGGTACTGGAATTTACAGTTCTTTAATTTTGTTAGAGCTCGTTGTGGTCTCTGTAGACGATTGCGTTACCGTAATGTTGAGCAGCGCAATGAGAAGAGTCGTGTCGGTGACCCGCGGGGAGGGCTGTGTCGACGACCGCGGCGACGGGGCTTGCTGAGCTGCGTCGTGTTTCGGCAGGCCAGGTAGTCGACCCGCTGAGCGAAGGGTGGAGTGGCGTCTGGAGTCTCTCCTCCGCGACAGCCGGCAGCTCGTCCTCGACCCTGGGGACCTCAGCAATGTGTCCTCAGTAGCGCAGATCGCCCGCTGCTGTCTGCTCGCGTCGAACCAGAGTCCCTCTCGTCCAGTCTCCGCCGGTCCGACATCAAGTGTCCTCCTCCGTCCATTCTGCCTTCCTCGTAGACTCGCCATGGGCGGAGTTCGTTCCTCTTCTCTCTCCCGATTGGTCGAATATATAATAAAAAAAAACAAAAATATCAGCAACCAGCGAGAATGAATTCCATTGGCTGGGATAACCCCACCACCAGCGTCACTTTCTTGGTAGGTCACCCCCCTCCATATAACCATAGTCTCTGTGGGCTGCACTTCTTAAGAACAACAGTTTATTGTTAAAGAATGTTTCTTCGCCAGCGACGTCTGCGAAATGTCTGACAGCTCGGCTGGAACATTTTATGATTGGGGCTCTCAAAGAAACCTTTCATTCGTCGAACATCCACACAGGGGAGCTCACAATGTAACACTGTGTCCATTGTTTTAAACAAACATCTACTATATCCGAGAAGGTCTCCATCACTTCAGTAAATTAATGCCCCAAAACACTCGGTAACACAAGGGAAGTCTGTTATTTTGAACGTCAACCAGACCTCAATAAAGTACATTCTTTATTACTCACTAGCCTGTCCACTAGGTTACAACCATTATCCCTTTCTGTGACAAGTAATAATATTAAACATTACTCATGATAACCTTGTCGGTCGAGAACTGCACTCAAATCAAATGAAATGAACTTATGTAAATTAAATACATTATGGTAATAACACTACTGAATCTAACAACAACATTTCTTGTTACTGATAAATAATGAGATCTACAGAATGGGACATCTCAAGTTGCTATTTGTCAAAACTCCGTTAGGGGTAACCACGTCATCGTGTAATATTTCACACAAACGAGGTCATTGTCTGTCAGAACTCATGTTTTGATTGCACTTGCGGTAATAAATTTAAGTGAATAAAATTCCGACTGAGGTTTCATTGCCATGTGTTTAAAGAAGTGTAGTAAACCTTGAGCAATATGTTTTAGTTACCTTTATGATCAAAGCTGATTATTCTTTTAATTATCAGTCTGTAATTAATAATGGAAAGAAATATCATATTCCACAACAGATCTTCTAATTATTTATTCAACAAAGGTAATGAACCAATTAATAATGTATATATCAGTATAATTGAACACTTCCATCCTAATTAGTAGCCTGTAGGTAACAACTATCAAACCTAGGTACAATGTTTTGCTTTCTCAGTTCTCAAACTGGGTAACGTATAAATAAATTTATTATCTGTTTTGGAGAGAATTTTTATATATATATATATATATATATATATATATATATATATATATATACGAGGGTGAGTCAAATGAAAACCTTAAATATTTTTTTAAATATTATTTATTGTGTAGAAGTGGTACAAAGCTGTATCACTATTCAACATAATCTCCCCCACGCTCAATGCAAGTCCTCCAGCACTAACAAGTGCATAAATTAGTTAAGAAAAAAATTCTTTGGTAGTCCCGCGCAACCACTCATGCACCGCGTGGCGTACCTCTTCATCAGAACGGAACTTCTTTCCTCCCATTACTTCTTTGAGTGGTCCAAACATATGGAAATCACTTGGAGCAAGGTCTGGTGAGTATGGTGGATGAGGAAGACACTCAATATGCAGGTCTGTGATTGTTGCAACTGTTGTACGGGCAGTGTGGGGCCTTGCATTGTCATGTTGCAAAAGGACACCTGATGACAGCAATCCACGTCGCTTTGATTTGATTGCAGGCCGAAGATGAATTTTTTAGGAGATCTGTGTATGATGCACTGGTGACAGTGGTCCCTCTAGGCATGTAATGCTCCAAAATGACGCCTTTTTCGTCCCAAAAGAGAGTCAGCATAACCTTCCCTACTGATGGTTCTGTTCGAAACGTCTTTGGTTTTGGTGATGAGGAATGGCGCCATTCCTTGCTCGCTCTCTTCGTTTCCGGTTGGTGGAAGTGAACCCAGGTTTCGTCCCCAGTAAGGAAGCCATCACCTTCACGTTCAAAGCGCCGAAGAAGTTCTTCACACGCACCAACACATCGTTCTCTCATTTCAGGAGTCAGCTGCCGAGGCACCCATCTTGCAGACACTTGTGAAACTGGAGCACATCATGCACAATGTGGTGTGCTGAAACTATGACTAATCTTTAAACATGCTGGCAAAAGTCATTCAGTGTCACTCGGCGGTTTTCCATCACTATGGCTTCAACTGCTGCAATGTTCTGTGGAGTCACAACTCGTTGTGCCTGACCTGGACGAGCAGCATCTTCCACTGATGTCACACCATTTGCGAACTTCCTACTCCATTCGTAGACTTGCTGCTGTGACAAACATGCATCACCGTACTGAGTCTTCATTTTTCGATGAATTTCAATAGGTTTCACACCTTTACTACTCAAAAACAGAATAACAGAAAGCTGTTCTTCCCTGGTGCAAATCTCAAGTGGGGCAGCCATCTTTATACTGATACTTCGAAGGTATTTGTGCATCTAACTATGCTGCCACCTACAGGCCATTCTGCACGCTTACCAACTTACAGGATAACGGCGCGAAATTTCGATTTTTTATTACAAATTTAAGGTTTTCATTTGACTCACCCTTGTATATTACATTTTGTTCATATTCAAGCTGTTGTGTTCACAATTCAAATGGTGTGACGAATTCGTAATTTTTGCCGGCTAAAAGTGAATTTTATTTTCAAAGAAAGAATTATTTTACAGATCGACTTCTGTGACTGATAAATTGGATTACGGCGTTGAATGTTGCTTGAACGTTTCGACAGATAGCACTGCTGTCTTCATCACGTGTCACGTCTCTTCTAGCTGTCGCAAGTTGACTGTGATTATATTGCATCAGTACGCCGAGAAAGTCTCCACTCACACAAGTCTATATTTATTTAGAAATGTTGCAATTTCTGAAAGAAAAATACACTACAATATTTAAATAAAATAAGATTTTTGTAAAGTTATTACTGTATCTATATGCACTACATCAACATATATTTGAAGAAAATAAATACAGATTATATTACAATTAGGTGCTAGATTAGATTGAATTTACTGTGCTCAAGTTCACAATAGCACAATGGTCAAATGGTAACAATGGTTAAATTACAGTTTTTCAAAGAATTGTGAAGTTTCTGATAATTTCAAGGATTGTTTTTTAAGGTTATAAAAATCTTCAAGCATGTTTAGTGAATGATAAACAGTGTCTCTTACGTTGTGTAACGGAAGTGATCCGTGACACATTTGGTGTTCCGCGTGAAATATTCAGAAAATGATAATTAAGTGAAAGGGTTGGAGACAGAGGCAGCCGCAAACAAACAACAGCTGTTAAAGGGGCTGCGTGTGAGTACAATAGCGTTAGCGGAGCAGGTACACGGTAACCTTGAAGTGGCGGACAGGAACAGTTATGCCCACCTCAGCTGGGATACAATGCAGGTCGGACACAAGCGATCTGTGGCGAAATGTTCGTGTGTTCTCGTACAAATTCGGGAGGTTCCAAAGATGGCGAGTGGAGTGACTGACCAATGAACATAACGCATCTACATTTTGGTTCTAACAGAAGGTTTTGTTTGCATGTTCTGGAGGGAAAATCCGGCAAGGAGGTTGGTGACGAGAAAAGCAGGAGTGGGGATTGTAGAACGACGTGGTCTGCACCCCGGGAGGAAGACATCTTGTGCCCGCGAGCTGGAGAGGACGGAGCTACCTTCTCTTACGAGGGGAGTTTAGAGATAGTGACGACACAGTGTACCAGGAATGGTGATCCTCGAGCCCACGTGGACTGTTTGGTGAGCTGAAGTGTTTAGTTGCTTGTTTTCTTCAAGTTCCAGTACATTCCATACCCGAAAACGACCCGCAGAGCGATCTGCAGAGATAGGGACTCATGCAATAAAACTTTTCTAGCCAGCAGAAAATTATACGGTTGGACAATCGGTTAATTCCGGAAATCCATAAGATTGTTTCTTTGTAATTCACATGTGCCATATACATTCAATTGTAATTGTGTCTTGTTCAAATGTAAAAGGCAGTAATAAATTGTAACACCTCAACTTGTTAAAGAATTATGTATCTGTTATAAATAGGTAAAAGGAAAATTAACCCTGTTCATGCAATCCAAGATTAATTATAAAGGCGCCCAAATTTAATTAAAAGCAATAAAATCAATCCCTAATTGCCAAGGTAAGCCATATCTACTACAATGGCAGCCCTCCGTGGTGGCTTAAAGAATTTATAGAATCACGAAATGGAAATCTGGAACTAAAGAATGCAAGGAACATTTTATAGTTATTTTAGCTATTTCATAAGATGCAACAGAATTAAATTTTTTTAGCATTTTGGTGAACCTGGACGAGAGGCAGTATAATTTTCTGGTAGTTATGTATTAGTGTATGTACCAACAAATGTTTTACAGATGGAGAGAAGGAGAGGCTGAGTTGATAAGTAGTAATTGTGTTTAAAAATGAGATTCATGTGTTGTTTCATAAGTGTTATAAAAATGTATGTCCAATTTTCTGCGTTCCTGTTTTGAGATGATTTTGGTTTTGTTTGTTTGCCTTCACGGTATTGTTGATTGAAAAAAAAAAACATCTATTTTTTAGCAGTTTCACAGAGGACGCGAAACATTTTGTCAATATTTGTAAATGTTATTTTGCAGTGATGTCTAACTTTTGAATTAGTCCATTTGTTCGGTACTCGTTAGTGGTATCTTGTTTGATGTTGTCTATTTGTACTTGGTGATTATTATTATGTCTGGTCATGAACGGCGTTGGTATTTGATGTTTGATATTTTCTAATCCGTGGTATATTTTTTTCGCAATTTGAGTAAGGTATTTTTAAAGATTTCGGGGATTGTTGCCAGTTTTCTCTCCAAATTTAAAAATTTAACTGTTTCGAGATTTTGTTACGAAATAACAGTAAATGATACTTCGATCCCATAGGGTGGCGAATAAGTCTAATATAGATAACTGTGAGGTTTTAAAGTACATGAAAAAGGCTAAAATGGACAAAGAAAAAGTAGTAAGCTTAGAAAGTATACAGGAGGATACAGTTGGAGTTGCAATGAATGCTTACACCGAAGGCTCTAGTGAGCAGTTGGGAAATGCTCCCACGCACCCAGTAGAGAGTTCAATGACAAAATTCCAAAACCTACACAGCCAAACTTGGTGAAGCTTCTGCAAGTCATGATGATGCCATAACAGACGACACACAAAGTGCGGCGTTTAGCTATGTTGCAAGTCTTCATGGCACAACAGTTTGCCGAGCTGAAAGGGTCTCAGGAATCTTTAAAACAACAGCTTACTGAGTTTAAGGAGGAAATGACCAAACAGTTCCAAACACAACTCACAGGTTTAGCCGTAAAATTGAATGGGACGGACGAAAGAGTTGCCATTTTAGAATCAAGGCAAGATAACGTATGTAGCCTAAAACTCTGGAGGAGAAAATAGGGGTGGTAAAGTTCACGGTTGACACAAACATAGAAAATTTGAAGGCACATGTTCAGAGGAATTGAGGAGATCCGTCGAATGTAGACACTGCAGTAGCAACGTGTGATGTTTTAAAACAAGCACATGAGGCTACAGATCGCCGAGTAGACGAAGTGATAAGTGACATGAACGGTATGCGACGCGAGCACCATCTTTCGTCGGAAAAATTAACATCTACTATTTCTGGTATAAAAGACAATGTTGAAGGGAGACATTCACAGTTGCATGAGAAGGTGGAAGTTTTAGACCAGTCAATTGTTGCCTTAAGAGAAAATGCGGATGAATTGCGCGAAGAACAAAGTCAGTTACGCGCTGAAATGATGAATACGATCCGTAATCGAAACTGTGACAAGGAGATTTAGCATCACAGTCTGTGCCCATGTTCACGTACAGATTGACCTCCCGTTACCTAAATTCGGAGCGAGAAAAGGCATTAATCCTAGAGTTTTCCTTGCAGATATGGAGAGCTATTTTAGAGTCAAATCCATCCCCGATGATCTCAAGATGTTGGTTTTGCGACAAGCTTTTGATTTTGAGGAAAGATCGTGGCTTGCAGTGACGTGTGATGAGCAGACAACTTACAAGGAGTCAGGGAACTTTTTCTAAGAGCCTATTGGTCGGAAACCCAGCAAGCAACCTACCGTGGGAAGGTTTACCGAGGGAGATACGACGCTCGAGAACATGGCTCCATGGTAGCGTATGTTAATCGCCTAGCGGAACTTTCACGGCATTTAGATCCGCCTTTACGAGACCCCGAGTTCGTTTCTGCTATAAGCTCACATTTCCTCCACACACAAGGAGACACATTAACCCAGTCACTATTACGACGATTCACCAGTTAATAGAGACGTTGCGTCATTTGGATAGCATCAATGAAGGTTTGAGGAATGAGCAGAAAAAAGAAAATGGCCAATACACGCAAAACAATCCGAAGAATCATGGACGAGATCAAAATCGAAAACACTTTGGTAATAGAGGCAGACAGTTTTTCAACGGCAACGGTAACTGGGATTGCGGGGACATGAGGGGAATGCATCAAACGCAAATCCCAACATGAACGCCATCTCGCATAACTTTTCGCAAGGGCCACAGCCTGAAACTCAACCAGGGTTTTCCCGGGAACACGAAAATAGAGGGTCCCGCGAAACAGAGCCTACAGCGCAATGAGATTTTTATCGGGGGCACCAATTGTAGCAATCAGGTCTGGCTAAGCAATCTGAATTATTGGAGAGGTGAAGGTCCAGAAGGAGAAATTTGTGATGCGGATGTTAGTTCAAACGTTTGGCACAGACCACCCTCAAGGTGTCCCCGAGTAAGTGCACAGGTCTATGGAGTAAAAACCCAGGTTTTGCTGGACACAGGGTCCGAACTTACTGCGGTGTCATCAGTTTTTGTGCAGCGTTTGCAAAGTACACGGGAGAGGTTACGTATTATACCGACGAGACGTGTACCACTAGTCCTTGCTTTTGGTGTGCGGGAGAAGGTCGTTGATAGGCAAATTTCACTGCCATTCAAGTTTTCGGGACATACTCTTGAAATCGTGGCACTGATCATTCCTGGTTTGTCTCAGGAGGTCATTGTCGGATGCGAAGTGTTGGAGAAACAACGCGCGATCATAAACTGGGAAATTGTACAATAAGTAACCTAGTACCTACAACGCTGAAATGGGAGGTGATATCCGCAGAAGAGAGGCGGAACGCCCGGTAATAAAGGAAAGCGCTGACTGCAATGAAAATGTCAGTGACACTAGTCCCATAAAATGTTTGCAAACGTGTGTGCGCTATCGGATGAACGGAATTTAATCCATGACACTTTGCATAAGGCAGTTGCGGACAATGAACATTTGACTTGTACACAGAAGACAGAACTATTTGAATTACTAGTGCGACATTTAAGCCTTTTCTCGTACAGGCCTGGCAAGATACAGGGAATTGTACATAAATTTCGTGTAAGTGACACTAGCCCGTTGAAGGGATGCACATACCCTATACCTCAAAGGTTACGAACAGCAGCCAGGGAGGCAATTCGTGCTTTAGAGGAGCAGCAGATCATAATACCGAAAGCATCCCAGCATATAAATCCCATAACGTTAGTGACAAAGAAGGACGGAAGTGTTCGTATTTGCCTAGACGCACGGACATTGAACTTAAGAATCGAGAAAGACGGAGAGAGGTCAGGAATCATTCCCGATTTGATTTCCCGTTTCTATGGGAAACGTTGGTTATCAACACTGGACATTACGTCTGGGTTTAATCAAGTAGAGTTAGAGGAGAGTGCAGGAAGTACACGGCATTTATATTTGAAGGCCGCCAATACCAGTTCACTCGGGTACCATTCGGGTTGCGTGATAGTTCATGCGCGTTTATTAGAGCAATGAACACAGTTTTACCACCAGCTGTCAAAGATTTTTGCACGATCTATATTGATGACCTATTAATTGCTTCTGAAACTTTCGATCAGCACCTTCATCATCTAAGTATGCTTTTCACAGCACTTGAAGGGTGCGGAATCACTTTACGTCCAGACAAGGCGACGCTATGTACTCATAAAGTGGATTATCTTGGATATGTAATCACGCCGGACGGAGTCACACCTGCTCCGCAGAAAATCAATGAAATTTTGGCAATACCAGCACCCACGAAGCTAAAAGAACTAAGAAAATTTTTGGGAATCTGTGCCTACTATAGAGGGAACATTCCGAATTTTTCAAGTATATTACATCCCCTCTACACTATTAAAGGAGGAAAACGATGGGAATGGGGCGCATACATCAAAACGCATTTGAGAAAATCAAGAGAGTATTTCAGGAAAACGTCTGTTTGGCACATCCAGATTTCAGCAAACCATATTACCTATATACAGATGCAAGTTTAAAAGGGTTGGGGGCCTGTCTTCAACAAAAGGACAAACACGGAAATATGCGCATAGTAGCGACCGCTAGCACGTACTTTGAAGCCATCAGAAATGAAATACTACACCATGAGTGGAGATGGCTGGAATCCATTTTTGCTGTTCAAAAGTTCAAGGCGTATTTGTGGGGATGTACAACATACCTCAGAAGCGACCACCAAGCTTTGACTTTTCTACGGAACGCAAAATATACTAGTGACAGGATTGCTAGGTGGGCAATGTTCCTCCAGCAATTTGACATCCAAATTCAATTCTGCAAGGGCTCTGAAAACGTAATCGCTGATTGGTTGAGCCGCCACCCAGTTGGGGACGAAGAAAAACCCAGCCAAACGAAGTGTTAATTGCAGCAATTACATTCGAGAACGGTGACACTACCAATGATTTAAAGGATCGCATAATTGCCGAACAATGCCGCCAGGACGAAAATAATGAAGGTGCGCAGATTTTTGATTGCTGGAGAAAAACGGAGATGACGACCACATACGTAATATAGCCATGTTGTGTACAATATAGGACAACGTGTGTTTTCGTCGGATGAACGCATTGAGCCGCTGGAAAATATGGCTTCCCAGAGCAATGTATGAAGAGGTGGTAAAAATTTACCACTCTTACCTTGGCCAACCCAGGTACCGAAAGACTGTATCAAGGTTTAGCAGCAGAATACCATACTGTATCTTTGAGGAAGTTTGTAGCAAGATTTACAAGGACATGTGACACATGTCAAAGGATTAAGCATGCCAACACGAGAAGAGCAGGCCAATGTAATCCCATTGTGCCAGATGGACCAAGGCAACTAGTATGGGTAGATCATTATGGCCCCTTGCCAAAAGGACAATTCGGTCGTCAGCACATATTTGTAGTCGTCGATGCTTTTACGAAGTACGTGAAGTTATATTCAGTATCACGTTTGAACACGAAAGGGACATTAAAAATCATTTTAGAAAAATATGTACCGGAGTGTGGAAAACCGCTCACTATTTTATCTGACCATGGGACAGTTTTTACAAGTCCACGCTGGAGCAAAGCGTTGGGTGAAGCAGGAATCAAGGTCACTTTTAGTTCTGTTCGAACCCCTCAGACGAATCCAGCGGAAAGGTACATGAGGCAGCTGGGTACATATTTTCAACTACTAGTTGGAGATAAACATAACTCGTGGGTCCAACATTTAACAAAAATTGAAAAATATTTTAACTTTACAGTGCATTGCAGCACGAATTTCAAACCGGTAGAGTTACAGTTTGGGACAAGAGTGGACACACTGTCCGAGTTCATAACCAAAACATCCAGATTCCGGTATCACCGATGATATCGACGAGAAGATACAGCTGGCAAGAGAATTTTTGGTAGAACGCGCTATAAAGCGAAAGGAATACGAAGATAAGCGGCAAACTCAGCACTACAAAGTAGGACAGTTAGTACTAGTAAGAAATGTGCGTCCATCTGATGCCGATAAGAAATTAATCTCTAAGTTTTTTGATTTGTACCATGGACCTTACCGCGTTCACGAAGTTGTACCGCCAAATGCATACCTATTAAGTGATGGTGAGAAAATTTTTGGCACAGAGAACACCCGAAACCTGAAAATCTATCATGCTCTGTAAACTCATAAATATATATATATATATATATATATATATATATATATATATATATATATATATAAAAAGCCTTTATGTAGCAAGCATAGTGTTGCACAGAGGGGTGGTTGTCGTTATTTTTAGTCGTTGGTCATGGAAGTGTGTTGATCTGGAAGAGCTAACGATAGAATGGATGTCAACGTTTGTAGAATGAGGGAGAGTTTTACAATGTCAAAGTCTAAAACTAACGGAAAAGTATTAGAGGGAGCATACATATAAGAATTAACACATTCATCACACAAAGATTTCTGGGAGGTACAGAAGTACACCTTGTAGTGTAAAACTGACTGAAAAAATGTTGGATATTTTAAATAATTAGTTCAAGGGTATATAATAATAAAAAAATGTTACAGCATGTCTGTGGAAATGATAGTTTAGGTTGATAAAAGAGGTGAAGGGTCAAATACAAGGAATATTATAGAATAACCTGAACAATTTATAAAAAAAATTATATGTATAATTGATTTGACGGGAATATGCGTCTATTTGTTTGTTTCTGATGCAAAGATATTGTTTGTTTTACGATGTTAATTAGCGTCTAAAAAAAAAAAAACAAAAAAAAGTAGTTTTTTTATATTAGTAAATGTTTCTAACGCATCCTTACTGTTAAAATGGTGCTGCATAACCAAACATTGGCTATATTCAATATTATTTGCCAAGTTATGTTTTGTTTCATGATGTTGAATCCTTTTATTTGTCATATCTTTCTAGTCATTGTTAGTTTACAATTTTCAAATTTTTGTTAGATGTTAAGACATATCTGTGTGAGTGAACATGAATGAATGATGGCTTAATTTGTTTTGTAACATCATGGCTGGTACATAAATATTGATAATACATCCTAACATTGACGAGGGAATGTAGAGTCCGTTGAGGGAAGAAGTATTTTATTAGGTGTTACTTTCGGTTTAGCGTTTTAACATGGGATAAAGTTTCATTGGTTATTTTATTGTAATATTGTGTTTGCATAAGTAGTATGATAGTGTTTTAATCTGGCATGGGATCTGACCACGTGAAATGGACTCTCCAAGTGAATTGTATCACGGAAAAATTTGAGGGAAGTAGCAATTGTGATAATTTAGACTCAAGTGATTTTTTTTATTATTCAAACATACCATTTATTCAGCCTGATATATACAAAAAAAAAAAAAAATCTACAAACCAGGGAGGGCTATGTAGTGTTATGGGATCCACTACATATGTCAAGGTGGAGCCACCTTGCGTCACCGTGTGTGTGTATGGTGTGAAAGAGGCAGCAGCTGCCATCTATGTGCAGGTGTTTAAGACGCCACTTTTGTTCTATGGTCCTCCATCAAATACCCGGAATTGGCCACCGGATGAAGAACCCCATTGGCTCAGCTGGGGTGGTGCGCCAACGCACCTCGTGGCTGGAGAGAGAGACAAAAGGAGGGGACTCGTCGCGCGGGGAGACGAGAGGAAGACGGTTTCGAGTGATGCGCTGCAGCGTCAAGTTTAAGTTCATGTGTGTTGTGTAAAGTCTGAAAAAAAAAGTGTTTCATGTCAGGGGCCAGCCCATCTCAGGGTCAGTGTGAGGCTGATATCTTTTACTGCATTTTAGTCGACGGAAGAGTTCATCCAGCACCAAGCAACAACACGGTAATGTGTTTATAAAAGGAAGACTTTAATCACTGCATTGACATTTTCATGCGACTACACCCGAGACGACCCGAGAATTTTCTCATGAGCCTGTTATCAGCACACAGTCGTTCATTTTTACGTTTCTTGTATTGAGAAATAAATTCAAGGCATCCCATGCCGGAGCAAATTTTACTTACAAAATTGTAATTTAGTGTTCTTTTCTTGTTTTTTTTTTTTGTTGTGCATATTGTGAATATGTATTATGTAGTTTCAAACAGAAATTTTATCCCAGAATTATTTTTAAAAAAAATAGTATTGAATAATTAAATAACGGTAAAATCCAGTTGATAATTTTTAAGTAACGAAAGAAATTGTTACAATATATACATTTATAGACCTGTTAATTTCAGCTCCATGTTTACAGTTTGCTGAAAAACACAATAACAAGGAGAAGATAGGACAATTAGATTTTCTAGGGAATCATGGACTGAATCAAATTAACGGTCTATATCATGGCCAAATTTCGATTTTAGAAAATGAAAGACAGGCAGTCTTCTTTAAGAAATCTCCTTGTACTGTTGAAATACGTGACATCGTATGAATAATCTACATAACTTCGGCGTAGTTGTTGATTACGGGCAGTCGAAGGCATTCTCGGAGAGACAATTGTTCCTAAGCTATCTGGGGAGAGGGGGGCGTGGCCTAAGGACACCGGGTTACATGTCCCTTTTTAAGTTTTCTAATCTACCTGCCATATTCATATTTCTGAGATTGCACGTTCCGCTTCGAAGAGAGTTTCCATCCATTCTGATGACTTCGTCCGTAAGCTCACCCGGAGTAGAGGTGGGCGCCACGCCGGCGTGACGTCGCCGCGTCTCAGTGGCGCGCCGCCGCCACCGACACTTGCTTCGCGGCGTGTATTTGAGCAACTAGTTCCAACAAGACAGTACATTAAAAAAAATCGTTAAATTGAGTGAATAAGCAGACACTAAGAAGACTGAGTTAGTTAAACTAAAATTAAAAAACCCTCTGTATCTGTGTTATAAGACTCTCAAAACCGAACTAGTTTTTGTTGGAAATATTTCGCAAGTTTAGTGATGGAGTAAACATGCGACGGGCGCTTTCGTTAGCTAAGATGGTACATTATCTGTGTCTTGGTCATTGGTTCCGTAATTTTGTTACAATGGACGGCATAAATAATATAAATAGTGTTCCAGAAATTGAAAATCTCGTAAAAAAAAAAAAAAAAAAAAAGATATGCTTGTTGAAATTGGTCAGATTTCAACCAAAGTGGTCTAAAATTTTTTTTTGTAATCTTCTAGAATATACTTCAAAAATCTTCTAAAATACGTCACGTATTTCAGCTATTAACAATTTATATACAATTTATTTAGTGTGTGAACCGATTTTAACGGACCTTCACTGGAGGGTTGCTGATTTGCCAGGGAGTAAGAGACACGGGAAATATTTAAGATTCTGTATAGAAACATAAAAAGCCTCAAAATTCCTTACAAATACGAAAGAAGTCGTAGGCACCAGTTAGTATTAACTAAATTCCTTCTATCAAAACTGTAATACCAAGTCAGCGTTTTAGAGATGCTGGAAAGTTTGCAACTATGACCCATCCAACAACATGTTGAAAAATGTTGGGCAAGATGAGCTACAGATTATTCAAAGCGAGTAGAATCTCTTAGAAGATCTAGTAAATTGTTTTAAAAGGTTCGGCTCAGCAGTTGAGGTAATGTGGTTTGAAAAGGCATGCTGTATTAATGTAACTCTTCTGTTTCGTTCTGAAATAATTAATATAGTAAATTCTGTCTTAGATGACGAATTGTTGATTATGTTTCAATTTAAGCGCAACATTAACAAACGATTCCTTGTTACAAGATCATTCGTAGAAACATCACGTTTGTATTATCTCTTTGTGGGTCTCAAAGACGTACTTATTTAAAGTCAATATAAAACAACAGAACTTCATTTCTTGCCTCATACATCTACGAAACAATCACTGACTTTGTCGTGCCAGAACTAATGAAGGTGCGGACCCTATTGCTACTTGAAGCTCCTCCATTGATACATCATTGTTGCACAAACTCTTGATGAAAAATAGCGTGTTTATGCTAGCCCAGATGGTAGGCCCTACTGATAGCGATGATGCGATCTATCAAGAATGTTGGAGATATTTAGCTTCATTCGATCCATCAGAACATAAATGTTGATATCTTTTAAGTTATTGGCACAACAAGAAAAATGCGAAAATGTCTTCTGACTGAATTAGTCATTTCTGCGAAAAGATTTAGATTCTAAACTAAGCTTAAATCGCATATCTAAAATTATGATTATTCACAATCACTACAAAGAGTGTAAAAACATATAAAATTTAATAAATTTAACACTATTTATTGTTTCTTATTAATATTAAATATTATATATATATAATAAAACCAATACTCAGAATAGTCACACCGCCATGCCGCCGCCGATTGAAAATGCTCGGCGCGCTGCCGCCAAGACTTTTCCAGGCGGTGCCCACCTCTAACCCGGAGATCCGATTGGAGGTCGGAATATTTACCCAAGCAAAAGATAATTAAGAGGCTTACGTGACCTCGGGATACGATTTGAGTGTTTAATGCATTGAAATCCCCATGCAATTAATGATTACTGATTCTTCCACCCTTAGGGGCCGTTTCGAACTCCAACTGCCAAAGCCCCTTCCTTGTTAATGGACTGCATCACGTGAAGAAGAAATTGACATTTGGTTGGATGTCGCTAATATAGCCTCTCTCAAACCATTATGTGAAGTAAATAAAACTATTTATCTCCATATCAAGCAGTTTGTGGCGTAGAGACTGTGATACAGGCTTTTTGAAGAGTATCTTTACCATCATCTTTCCCAGTGTTACAAAATGTAAGTCTTAAATTAGGTGAAGTTAAGTGTTTGCAGCACCACGGCAGCCCACCCAGCTAATGCATAGTTTCACGTTGCTGTATTTTCTAATGTCCTCCATTGTTTTGCTGAATATGCATAGTTTGTAGCTAAACCCCAAGAACATGTTGAGATAGATGTAATCACTCCACCTTGGTGACTGCTCAAAGGATATAACGCGGTGTATTTTGGCAAATCCACACAATAAAGCCTCCTCGTACTTTGCTGGAGATCTTGGTAATTGTGGATGTACCTAACCTTAGCCTCCGGTGTAGTCATCAACTTGGTAGTAATAAAACTATGGTCTGGACATGGTGGCAAGTCAGCTATATAAGTCAGGCTAATCCTAAGGAAAATTCAGATGTTCATCCAAAACGAATCCCTTAGGTGCGTCGGCTGCAATGTTCATTAAGATTGTGTTGGCAATTTGCCCTGCTGTCAACCATTGAAACCATCCAGAGCATAGATAATTATTTGTCTAGTCGTACTGATGGACACATTTGCATATACCACCACGAATTCCACGCCCGGAAAAAAGCAGCATATCAGCTTCTGTCAGAAGGACCAGTTTGACTTACATGCTCCTTAATAGCCTAAACGAAAGGCAAGGGACTGAAGTAGTGGGTAGGGACCAAGGTAAATTCCCCGAAGTATACACCCCTAACTTTTTCAAACATGTCTGCATGTATCTGAACATCTGTGTGCATGTAGTGACTTGAATATTCACCTTAAGTCTTGATATCGAAAAACTGCCAAACTTGTTTCACGTGTTCGTAACGAGTATCAGAAATTCCTGACTCTGACAATGAATTATAAAAAATTGATCTTGGACGGAACGTGGTTTCAAAGAGCTTCGCCCACGAATCCATATCCTTGAAGGGGAAGACTCTTTTTCACTTAGTTAGTTCGTATTTATCGTGGTCGGTGAAATGCGCACGAATATTATACATGTCATCGTACTGAAGAATAACGATATTAGTCCAGAAACCAATTTTCTTTGAAAACTAAATATAACGGGCAGTGTTGATGGGTAGGACACTTATTCCATCGCTGTCGAGGTCCGATAATACCATAACAATTAAATTCGCATCATACTTAGACAAATTACTTCAAAAAATGGGTATATACGATTTAGTTTTGTAAATTATACTCATTATATGCAGCTCCGCAAAATTAACCTCTGATATGATAATTCTTTGACATCACCGGCTAAATTTCATTTGCACGGATGCGACATAATATAGCAATATTAAACTATGTTCCCTATCTATCTGTGATTCCAAGAGGAATAAACCTGTCGTAAATTTCATCATCGTCGTGGGCCAGTTGTACGAGGATGTCTACTAGCCGTACTCCGGGCTTGTTCCCGGCAACGACTCGAGCCGCAACAGATGAAGTAGATGGTCGTATGCGCAAACTCTCTGGTATGCGCAAACTCTCTGGTATGCCGCAGCAAACGGAGTGTGTTGCTGGACATCGATTGTGTGAGAGGCGTTAGAATTTGAGTTGCATATATGGATTGGAACTAACAAACTTTCAAAATCTGAGTAAACGTCGACTGGAGCTCATTACTGATGCACAAAATCATTGAGTTTCATGAGCTTGTCACCATCGCCGGTAGTTCCAATCAGATAGTACCTACTCTCTCTACTCTCTTGAGGAATCAATCGCATGGTGTTCCAAGAGATGTTTGTGACCAAAATTTTGCAGAAATCTGTTGCATATGTGCACATATAATATATTTTCAGTTGGTGTTAATTTATCTTCTGCATGTCCGAAACCTGAAGTAATGAATTTATCTGTTACCATTCGTAATAATTAACAATTTTTATAGTCAGAGAGTTTGACTGCAATGGAGTAGCCTAACAACTATGCCCCTATCTTTGCTGATTACATGCAAGAAGTATTTAGAGCGTATTTTCTTTTTTATGCTAACTCTGGATGACTGTGTTGCGCGATTTTACGTGGATAGCAGAATGATCCAGAAAAACCGGAATATATATAGAAGGATAATATTCTATTGAGGGTTTGCCAATTAGGCGTTCTTGAAATTCACTAAATTTATTCATGGGTTCCGTTTTCTCATAGACCACATAATAATCTGCCAGGGATATGCTCCTGTTAACTTAACGCATTTTAGAGCAAAACCATACCAGGATGCTTTTGAAATTATGGTCTTTCTAAACCTTTACCGCCGGGGTGTACCATTTATTGACAATTTCGCGCATTTTTTCTGCCGTGAGACTGTAGCAGAAATTGATATAAACCTTACGTTCTTTGCTGTTTACGAAATTTTGAATAGTACCAGAGTACCATATGCGATGAAAATTACTTCTCCTGGTTTCAAGCTTTATATTAATCGCAACAGATCCACCTGACATTGGCATGACTAATCCAGAGGCGTAACTGAGGGTGGAACACCGAGTGGTGGGCTGTCGTTAAGCGAACGTGTGTCGGGCAAGAGTAGAGGCGAATTATAGTCCTCAGACTGTAGAGGCGATGGTAGAAGCCAGTTGTTTGACGGGCTAACGGTTGATGGCCGAGGGGCAAACGGAAGCCGGGCTGAGCCGGTGGGTAGCACCAACTAACGATGGATGGACGTCCCCTCCTATCCAGCTCGTTAACGGTTCAGCGGCGTACTGTATTCCATGTTCTAGACTTGATCGCTGGTGACAGCCGATGAACGAACGGCACAATACGTCTAGTAGATTTGGGGCGAGAGCCGCAATTGACCAAGCAGAAGGTACCGCATGAGAAGCGTCCGGACACCCTCGCGGCACACTCTACTGCCGGGCGGTCGGCGTAATGGCTGCTGATAGTTAACATCGCCACTCCACGGCTGGACATAGAAGTGAGAGATGCTATTTCCACATACAGCTGGTACGTGGTGAGAATTGTCCGGACACCACCAACTAATGGTCGTCATTGCAACGGTAGATGATCTTTCACAGAACGGCACATTCCATGGCTGAGCGGTTGGTGCCGTTAGTCCACGATTAGTGAGCGGTGCAGCATCGGTGGTGGTAGTCGGCTGGATATCCCATGGCCTCAAACAGGACTGGCGTTAGCTGCGACGGGGGCAGGATTCTTTCTCTTTAAGCAATGAAGTGCATGTAATACCCATATGATTCAAAAGCTTCGTCGCTCGAGCCTTTTCACATGCCATGACTCGTCCAGCACCTGCACCATGAAATCATTAAATTCATATAAAAAATTACAATTTAGTATTTTGCACAGCATTTATAGACTAATTGTAATTAAAATATATGTATAAAATCTAATCATTCGAGAAGGTCAGCAGAATTAAGTGAAGCCATGTTTACAGCGAGATTTTTATTAGTCGAAGAACAGCTAACCAATCGATTGGAAGTGGTGGAGCGATTGTTTTTAAGTACGGAGTGGTGAGAAAAGCAGATGCGTACCGGTTGGGGAAAGCAGGTAATGGTCACGATAGTGAAGTCATTGAGGAGGCCCGTACCACACGCTGTGCAGGTGGGCAATAAAAATGCAATGAATGCGACAGTTGTAAGGAAACACAATCTCCTAATACTCAAAGAATTGTTGAATAATGTTTTCTTTTCCTTTTATGTTTTTCTTGGTTAGTGTAATATTTTTGAATAATAATTTGCTAATTATTCGAGTTGGGCGAAAGTTATTTGTATGGCAATGTATATGAAAGTATCTGAACAATGAACTGTGAGAAGAAGAAAATCTTTGGCAGAGAGAAGAAGTAGTGTGTGAGCGTGGTTGGTATTATTTAAAAACTACTTAGTTGTACGTAAAAACTGTTGATTAAAGGAGATTAAACCAAACTAACTGATGTCAAAGATAAAGACAAAAGTTTTATTAAAGTGAATAATAGTAATGAATTGTTTTAATTTAATAAGCAAACTGTAAAGTAAAATGATAAGTGAACAGAGTACTAATCGTAAATGCTGATTGCGTGAAGTGATATTTGTTCACTGAAAGGAAAGACGTGTAGTATAAATACAGAGAAAAGAAATTGATTAAAAGAGTAACGATAAAGTGTAAACTGGATTTTTGCATGCATATTCATAGAGATTATTCTTTTTGTTTTGAAATTGAAATTTATGTGCAGATAATGTGTGTGCTGATGGTCTTCGGTTGTCTATACGGCGTTGTAAATCAATAAAATCTGCGTTGATTGGTATATCTCGTTTTGCGAAAGCTATACTGGATTTTTTAAAGTAACTATGGATGGAAAATATTTCGAAGTAGCTGGGGAATGGAAAATTACCGAACTGGATGGTAAAGTTATATAAATTCAAAGGGTTTCGGAAAATTTAAATAGCAACTCGGATTCAAGATTTGGGTGTCATAAACGATCCAAATTATGTTGGTACATTTCATGAGACTTCAACAACCAGCTCTAGCGGAGGGGTTATCAATCCACCCCTGAAGCATGCGTGGTGACTACGGTTCACATCCTTAGAGATCCACAATTATCAGAACTTAAGAATCTATGAGGCCTCATCAGATCATGATTGAAAATGGCTGACAAATAATAATAATAATTTTCACCGCTTTTAAATTGTCCCCAACCCAAAAAGATATTCCCGAAAATACATTCTGAAATAACAACAGAAAACTCATCACATCAAGAAGATATTTATGTTCATATAAAGAAACTTAAAAATAACAAAACATCAGGAAAAGACGGAATTGTAGTCGAATTCTTAAAAAAAAAAAAAAAAAAAAAAAAAAAAAAAAAAAAAAAAAATAGGCCCAAATTCACTCAAAGAAATTGCACTAATAATCCAAACCGAAAAATACCAGATGACTGTAAGATTGCTTTAATCCACTACATAAAAAACGCAACAAATCAGATCTCCCTCCTAGAAAAGAAAAGAAAAGAAAAGAAAAGAAAAGTTTTCAAACTTCTAAATTAAAATCAAGAAAAGGTGAATGAAATTCTTTGGTCACCTTAACAGATTACCAGAAAAGCGATTCACATAAAAGATAATAGATTATGTAACCTCAATTAAAAATTCAACACATGAAACAAAGTAACAAATGGGAGGTTACAACTGAGCAACCGAAATAAAAACAATACAAACCAAAGTGGTTGGAAGAACGCAAATAAACTTTCTCAAAAGAATGAAAGCCTATTGGAACAACAAGAAGCACTCAAAGAAAACTTGATTTAGTCATTTGCTTAACGTGTTCCATTTATTGGGAGAATATATTATTATAATAATAATTATTATTATATGGTCGTTATAGACATGTATAACAACTCGTCGTGCTCACAATAGTTCCGACAGTAACTTTCCGTTTAACGCGAAGTATCATAGGCCTACTACACCAAAATTTATGTCTAAGTGTATTAAGATTTAAATGACGTAAATAAGAAGACTTTTCGGTAAAATTTCAATTATAGCGGGAATCTATGGTTTATTGCATAATAAAGTCTTGGAGTTTTATACAACAAGGGGGGCGTCCATAAATTACGTCAGGTGAAATCTCACCAATTCTCAACAAGGGGAAAAGGGGGGTGGTCAACGGAAATCCTACGTGAGGTTTTGGAAATTTTTGTTGGACTGTAAAGCTAAAAAAATAGGTCTCAAAAAGTTGCGAGGGCGATGTCTAGGGGAAGGGGGAGTCTCATGGACCAGATCTCACCAGAGAGGGGAGGCGGTCGGACCAGATCTCACGAAGTCTCACCAGGGGGGGTGTCCGGAAATCCGGAAAACACCTCACGTAATTTATGGATGTCCCAAGAGCGTTTTCACACACACCGGCAAGGCCGGAGCCGGTACCGGGGCAATTTCTGGTGCTGGCGAGAGGGGTTTTTCAGACACACCGCCAAAACCGGTACCGGTGCCTACCTTATCGCCCCGAATGCAGTAGGTTTCTAGCTCTGGCGGAAGAAAGATGCGTACAACATTCAACAGATGTTACCTGATTAGATTACCTTAGAAGGAAATACGGAAAATACAGTACTGGATACATCCTCCGTCGACTCAAATATGAAATAGAGGAGTAGACAAATTGTGAAATAAATTAAGTACCCAACTATTCTGCCTTATTGTTATTTCACTATCTAAAAGCACGGCTTTGTGGTGGCTCTCGAAGTTTTGTTATAAAAAATATTATATACAATTAAAGAAATTACTATCATCAAAAACCGTGATTTTAGTTTGTTGAAAAAAAAGGCCCGTTTATAATAAGACACAATCTTTAAATATTTAAAATATCAATTGATTTAATTTGTTTTTGATCAGATACAAAATTTCTTATTCAAGTTTCTTCCTGTTTTCTACGTTTTAAAATACTCGAATTTTTAATATTACTAATTCTGTCATAGGAAAATCTTCTATTTAATGTTAGTCTTTCTGTAGTTATTATTCTCTATAACCCAACGTAGGTTAAACCAACAAAAGTTTCTTTTTCTCCAGTATCTACAGCAACTTCATTTAGTGTTAAATCTTGAGTTTTATGAGTTGTGACTGCGGAAGCTAGTTGTAATGGAATTTTTTTTTTCATGTACAAGTGATATTCCGTATTTTACAAATTTTAGCTGTCGGTGGAATCGGAACACAACCACTATTTTCATAAGTTGAATGAAAATAATTTTCAAAACGAACCATTGTCACTCATGGCATTACATATTTCTTCTAATAAAAATAATAAAAATTATTACAATTTTTCCAGAATTAATGATTAATGACACATCTAGAGATAGCTCTGTGTTATTACGGCCAGCTAATTTATGTTCAATTTCACGTCTACAAAAATCTAAAAATTGGCTAGTGTCGCTCGCCCTAATAAGATCAGTGAAACATTCTGACTTACAAAGTTTGTGGACATAAGTACAGATCGGAAAATTTTTAATGCGACATAATTGATGAATGATATTATATCGGTTTTCCAGCACAGGAATAGTAATAAAAGATAGAAATTGTCAGCATTGTACGCGCTTCCATTAGGTGTTAATTCATCATGAAAAATATTTCTTCGTTTTTACGGTCCGAAAAGGAAAGTTTGAATTAATATTTAAGGTAATTACGTACAATCTGTATTGATTTTCAAAGCAACATTTCCGCACCTTATTTCCATCTTAAAGGAAAACTCGATTGATCAAAAGAATTAATTTTTCTTTCTCAAAAAACTTCATTTACTTAAAGCGATGGAAATCTGACATTGAAATTATTGTTAGCCGCCGTTTTAAACACCTTTTAACTGAAGGATTACATATGTTCATTACAGTATGGAGAATGTTCGCAAAAAAAAAAAAAAAAAAAAAGAGAGAGAATTGAATTCTGGACTGCATATCTAACCCGCGTCCTATGTAAGTGGAGAACAATAGAACGCGTATAATATGAACTACGAACACAAGGGAAAATTCACCAAAAAGACCGAAATTTCACCACACCAATTCAACTACTTACAAAAATTTAATTTCAGTTCTGTTCAGAAATTTCCTACAGTTTTAAGTTGCTTTCACCTTCAAACAATTGTACATACGGAACGTGCAACCTTATTGTAATGCATATTTACTGTTAGCTAAACGAAATTCCCTACCGAATGATCTATACGATTTCTTGTTGGAAAAATACAGATACCGTACAGTCAACGGAACTAATTGTGGACGCCTATTATTATTTTTATTTTTTTTGAGTAGACAAATTAAAGTTTTGTTATAAAGTTTCTGGATGGCGACTGCTTGAAGTGTGGTTAGGGCAGGAAATATAAATATACCTTGCTGCTCCTACGGTACAAATTTTGTTCGTGAATTCCTCAAAAAGTTATGAGCAACAGTGGCAGATAAAGATGGAACCCATTGTGCTTGCATTACAAAAAATGAGTAGATTTGTCTGAAAACTGAATAGCTACCAATATATTGGACGCATATAACACAGAAACTGCTCCTGTTACAGAAAATCACCAAATACAAATAATCAGCTGTTGTCACTTACCTCGATCCGAATCGTTTCATAAAATTCTAATATCTTGATCACAACTCGTCATTCCACTACATCAAAAAGTTATGACACACATTTATATAGCAATAACACAGAATAACGCCCCTTCTTCCACATTGAAGCACGCAGTTGAATGGCTGTGGTTGATTGTAGAACATTTTTAAGTAGTGTGACTCCAGCAAGGACTGGGGGCAATTAATGGGAAGGAATTCTGCCAAGGCCCTTTTGAAGGACGCATCGCGGCATTTGCCTGGAGTGAACAGGAGAAACCAAGGAAAACCTAAATCTGGATGGCTGAACAAGGATTCGAACCCGCGTCCTCCAGAATGCGAGGCCACAGCGTTAACTGACCGGGAATTCGTGGTGAGAGGGGAACAATACAGAAAATTACGGAATATTTTTATGAAGAAATGATGATGAAAACAGCTTTCGTTGAGTCACTTCACCGACAGAAACTGGTCGTTATCAGAGGCTTGGTGATCTTGGAGACGTATACATTATTTTTGAAATGCAGACAGTGTTGTTGAAGTTGAGTGCGGGTGATTCCATTGCATAGTAATAACTCTCGTTTTACTAAACATTTTATGGTTCTTGTGTTTGGCTTCTTTAAACTACCGACCTGCATGCATTTTTGGTTTGTTTCAGTTACATGGAAACATATTTCTCCCGTTAAATTCTCAAAATCTCCAAGTAGAGTTTGCTTTAATTCTGAGTGTCATTAAGCTTTGCATAGTTTATCATTAAAATTATACGGTTATTTAAATAACCGATTAAGGGAAGCAGCGGGATTTCTTTGTATAGTTACAAGACCGCTGCCTCTACATTTAGTCACAGATTTATTTTAAATATATATATATTTTACAAAGTACATTCGGCAACCATAGATCATCATTAATACAAAAAATAAATTAATATCTCTCTTTCTGGAGCATTTTCTCTCTATAGTTCAGCTTGTGGAAACTTTATTTTCGATTAAAGTTTGAAGCATACCGATTAGGTGTAGCTTCCTTTTATTTTTTAATTTTGATTTTGATTAAACTTTATATAGTCTGTCAGTAAAATTACATAGTTATTTAAATAACTGATTAAGGGAAGGAGCAGGATTTTCTTGTATAATTACAAAACCAATTCATCTACATTTACACAAGTTTATTTATAAAGAACATTCAACAACCATAGATAATCTTTAAAACAAAAAATTAAATTAATATTTCACTTTCTGGAGAATAAGTGACTGTGGAAGGATATCCATGATAAAATGTTCTTGGTGTGTACGTAATTTTTGTTTCAAATGTTTGTGATTTACATGATTCATCATTAGTGTATTTCTCAAAGACAAATAAATAATTTGGTCGATTTGTTTGAAAACAAATTTGAAATTCTACAAAATGAAGTAGCAATAAAAAAATACGAACGGAAAAATTTTTTGGGGGTGGTTGGATCGAACTGATGACTACCCGCTCATCAACCCACCGCCTCAACACGTACGGCTAAACCGTTTCTTAGCAATATAACTCATTTAGGAACAATTTTTACACTTTTTAATCCCCGATTTCTCTTAAACGGAGGCCCACCAGGCAGAACTGCTTTAGGGCGAGAAACCACAGGTAACGTACTATTTAGCCTACCAGACTTATTCATTCTACGATAGCGATTTCCAAACAGAAGACCTCTCCTTGACAGCATGCACGAATAAAAATAATTTTCATTTAATTGTTTTTTTTTTTTTTTTTTTTTTTTTTTTTTTTTTTTTTGCAAAAATAATGATTTATGGCCCATATAGAATTGACTTTGAATTAGTATGTTGAATTTCACGTTTGTAGGTGCGCCAGTTTTTTCATAAAGTGTACCACTAAGTGTGAACAATCCGTCGCCTAGTGTAAGGGCTCACTTCGCTCGTCCCAATTAAATAATTTTACTCAATTACTAAATCAACTGAATTTTTTATATTATGCAATAGGGTTTACTGCAACTGGAATCTAATCAAATACAATCGATATATAAAGCACAAAGAAACTTTTAATTTATTGTATTTCCTATTTGAGTTTTAAGTATCGTCCTGTAGGAGCATAACTTTATCTATTGACTTTTGTGACCCTACAGATTGGGAATAAGCAAAATAAGTAAAATTTTAAATTTTGTTGTGCAGTTATATGTGGTATCAACTCAAACATACTTTATAAGTATCGATAACGCGTTGTCGTAGCAAATTAACAAAATATATTGTGTATACTATTCTGTATTGATTTACTAATAATAAATGTATAACTTATGAATATTCAGTTTTTTTTTCTTTCACTTCGAAATCTTCTTTCAAAAATGTATACATTTATTTCTACTATGTCTTTGAAATAGTCGGCTATTTTATCCCAAAAACACGGTTTACCCTCCATCAATTCACTTAATGTAACAACTTCTTGAACTATTTATTCATTATTACAAAATTATGAGCTTAACTGTTGTTATTGATATTAAACGGTTTAAGCACCTCTCCATCACTGTACACTGGCACCAGTGTGCATAAGATGTTCACCGCCAGATCGACGAAACTGCCGGACCAGACTACGTGTCAAAGCTCTCATTTGATTACACAGCATCCGGCGCTGGTGCCGGATCCGACTCCGGTTTTGTCGGTGTGTGTGAAAACGCCCTAACTGTGATTGCTCACGTGTATTTACAAAGGACCATTGTCATTTCGGATCAATTAGAAATAAGTTCGGATGTTACCACTGTCTAAATGATAATGTTTCGATGTTAGTTATAAATTCATCCTGCGCGGAGTAAGAAAATGAAGAGACTTGTATCGAGGTTCTGATATGGAGAAAGTTATATGTCACCTACGTGATGGATAAACAGTGTACCACCTAAAACAGTAGCTATATATTATATGAAATCTAAACTGTCAAGTTATTGATTTGAAATTAGTGTATATGGAAGTGGGGAGGTGGTAAATGTATATGTGGGTTATTGTATGCTACATTCATAAAGTAATTTTCAGATGTTACAACATACTTGCACTAGCTTATACAAAGTAGTTCATATTTCGCAGTTTGCCCGTTGTCGAGGCAGAGAACTTGTCATACAGGCATTGCACATTCAACGCTCAGTTCTTTTGCTTTTCTCTTCTCAAAAATGCTATCATGCATATTTGATACCAATTTGTGATTTTGTCTCCTGGATTGTAGATTCATGATTCTAATTTTAATGAATGTTACTGAATTTGATAAACGCAATATTTTTGTTTTTACTACCAGAAACCCATCGACAATTACATTGAAATAGATGTGTCCCATACGTACAATTACTGGAGGTCCGAATTTGATTTCACCGCTATGGCCAATAGTAGTCCAATTGAATTGGTGGAAAGTCTGGTAACTGCAGGAGAACGTATATGCGAAACTCAGCTGGAGTCGCCACAAATGAGAATGCTGTTGCGGTAAGTGACATGATGATTTTGTCTTAGAGTCATAATTTTACCAACAAAAAGTCTGCGAAAGCAGACGCCATGTCTAATAAAACAAACTTACTTTACTTTCTCTTAGGTCTGGTGTGAAATATGACGTCTTGATAATTGAGAGACTGATGTACCAATGTTATTATGGGCTAGCTCACAAAATAGGATCACCACCTATGATTGGTTTTGTTTCACTTTCTGCAACGTCAAGCATTGACTTGTTTCATGGCAACCCATTCAACCCCTCTTACAACCCTGATGTTTTGCTGGGATACACAGATCACATGTCATTCTGGCAAAGACTTTACAGCAGTTGTCATTATGTTCGTCTCGTCCACATTTGGTGTAACAAGGTAATCCCCAGGCAAGAAAAACTAATAAGGAAGTATTTTGGCCATAATGTTCCTTCTGTTTATGAAATGGAGAGTAATTTCAGTCTTCTGCTAGTAAATAACCACTTTATTCTGGATTACCCGCGGCCCAGAGTACCATCCGTTATTGAGCTAACGGGACTGCATCTGGATAAAAAAAGGAAACCTCTCCCGAAGGTGAGAAAAACCCTTAATCTTCTTATTATTTTATTATTTTTTTTTTTAGAAATGAAAGATTAGAAAGTTTGGTTAAGATGCCAACAATTTTCTTTTCATTTTAATTCTAGGCTGCATGTATATGCAGGAAGAGGAAAATTACATTTCAGTTAAATGCTAAGAATTTGATTGAAAAAAGACATTATTTTCAAGCGTGTTGTGGTGTTATGGTATTGACATGTACTGGCTTTATGCGTTCTGACATATGGTAAACAGCCTTTGTTCAGGTTATGAGAGTTTCTTTTTAATTTTTTTTTTATCCACACTGTTGGTTATACAAGCCACTATAATCGATTGTCTGTTGAAATAATTAATCGGATCAATCAAATCTATATAGTTTCAAACATTTCAGGACGCCAACTGTAAGTACCATTGAAAACTTTTTATCTCCTAACTTCGTGAATTTGACATAATATTACTTGTAGAATAAAAAATCATTCATAAAATAGTTTCTTTGATACAACTGTATGAAGTCTGTATGTCTACAGTGATATATTTCACTGTAAAAGAACGTCCAACACCTACAGGAATTTATTTCAAGTTCATTAAAATTAATGAGTTCTCATCTCCATTTTTATCAATTAAAAAGAAAAATAGGTTGGTGAGGATGACTCACACAAAGGACACCGAAAAGTGCAACAACAGCAGGAAACATTGATGTCGTGTCAGATGACCGAGGAATTGAAAGTGGGAGTAGTAGCAGAAAAGAACGTTTTGCCTATATTTTTATGAAACTTACCCATGAAAACTCTTAAGAAACTTTTAAGAGCAAAAAAGGTAATTTTATGCATCGATTTAATACTAAGCGTAAGATGCTAGTTGACCATAGCACAACGATTAGAAGCAAATTATTATGTGCCAAAAAATACAATTCCATCAGCAGGAAATGACATGGCTTCATTCTTTTGGAGTGCTGACGGTATTTTATTGATTAGGTTTATAAGGATGAACTCATGAATACTATACCCATCACGGAAGAACGAGTTCATAAGAAAACACCCAATTTAGGGAACAAAAGGTTCACTTACCTTCAAGATGAGAAATAAATAACAAATTCAGTTCGACAATGGGATAATAAATAAATTTTAGCTATGAATTATCTGTTCCCATGTCACTGTTCCTTCAACTTCCAGAGGTGAAAAGTTTTACCTGCTGCTCTGCGTTTTCATCCAATTAAAATGCGATTGCAGCTGTAAAGAGGGATTCTGCAGGCATTAAAGTAAAGCATTGCGGGGAGGGATAGCAGTGTTATGGTATCGCTGGAAAAATTTATTTATTTGAACCAGGTTATATTTAAATTTTAAAATAATTTGAATTAATAAAATTCGTTGAAATCTTATTAGATCTAGTACTTAGAAGCACTCCATGTTGAGATAAATGCAATGCTTACATGAGTAAATAAAATTTTAACACTATCCGGGGGAAAGAAAGTTTTTTTTTTTAGAGTTTTTACGTATTATTGCTCGCTGGTGTCGCATGAAACAGTTGACAACGTGCGCCTGTTACAGAAAAATCGGTGATAAAGCCAAACAGACAACTACGTACCCATATTTTAACTTCCATTTTTTAACTTGCAGAGTATGAAAAAGTATGACTTACGAAACTTGCTGATATATAGCAAATATGCAACTATGTTCTGAGCGTCGAAAACCTCCATCAATACTCAAAGTTCAATATTTAATTTAATTTATTTTTAATTGCGATGGAACGTACGCAAACATATTTTCGCCTTTGTCGTGGGTGGAACTACAGTTTAACATGGAATCCGAACCACGGAACGTCCAATCATAGCTAATATGATCAAGCAGAATCTTCATAAATTCCTGGCCTCACCGGCATTAGAACCTGGGGCTTTAATCTTTGCGAACAAGTGCCTTAACGTTGAGCTAATGAACAAGTACATTAATTCCTTTTATTCAGTAACACCCGTCTTATGTGTAAGCGTCAAACCAGGATACAATTAAACGCTGTATGTTGTGAAATCATTGAGGCAGTTCTCAACATAGTTAATTTAGCTCAACTGCATCGAGTGATGTATAGAAACAAAACGATCGCAACAAGTATTTTAACTGTAGATGTTATGTCGTCAGTGGATGATGGCTAACAGGAGTTTGGATGGAAGAGAGGATAAGACTGGACCAAGGTGGTGACAGATGTGATGGAAGAAAGAAGAAAATGGAGAGGCTAGTGTATAAAGCACACAGCCAGCAGCTGGAAACTTTTCTTGATTACGATGGTTATGTCGTCTTATTACATGCGTTTCAACTACAAAACCATACAGAAAATAAAAAAAAGAAGTCTCTGTCTAATTTTATTAGAAAAACTGTTCTTATCATAAGGCCTTTGGATTATTTTCTGTAATATATTATTTTCATTATTTACGTTGATATAGCGTTTTAAAAAATATTATAAGCTTAAAACAAAACCGCGCTAGTAATTTTTCAAGTAAACACAGATTCACATGACCTTTTTATAGTAATACTAGTAGCGGTAATAGTGGGCCCTTATGTCTGTTGACATACGAGTAGTACAATACTTCGCCAAACAAGTGAACTTTTGCTCTTTTTTCCCTTATTCTTATATTTGTTTTCTTATTGTGCATGTAAAATGTTAATTCGAAGGAAACGTTTAGATAAATGCAGATAATTGTAGAAAAGTTGTAATAAGCGCGTGGCAGTGAGTTGGTGGAAATATTTCGTTTGGCTTTAGTGTGTACCCGGAAGTCCAATGTCGCTTGTCGTAACGTCTTGAATATCCGAACCGTCTTGTTTGCAATAAGATGTTTCCGCCTTATGATAAATCAGTTTCAGACTTTTTTTTATTGATGCTCTAATTAAAAGTTACTATCATTTTACATGAAATTTTATGACAATGTAATTCTAATAAAAAACAAAAAAATTTATAATAACCCAATATTTCGACGAGACGGTTTCTTATAATTTGATAATGGCAGTCCATGGTATTTCTTTTTGACAAATATGACTACAGTATAATCGTTACGCCACTCTTATGTGCTATTATTCTTAAAGATTTCCTTCTCATTACGTTTTTGTCTTGATAAATCCATCTAAAAATTACTGCTGAAAGCACCTCTGGTCACAGTTTTTTTTTTTTTTTTTTTTTTTTTTTTTTTTTTTTTTTTTTTTAACTGCTTAACGTCTCTTAACAGCGAGGTCTTTAGAGACGGGAAAGGATGGGGGGCTAGGAATGGGAAGGAATTTGGCCATGGCCTTTTGAAGGAAGCATCCCGGCATTCACCTGGAGTGATTTGGGGAAACCATGGAAAACCCAAATCCGGATGCACGGACGGGGATTCGAAACGCCGCACTCCCGAATGCGAGGCCAGAACGCTAAATGTTACACCACCACTCTCGGTGGGTCACAGTTCATTAATCATGTTCGGTACGCACTAGTGAGACGAGTTAGAGCTATAACAATAATTTTAGTTTCAGACAGAATGAAGCATTTATCTATGTAAGTTGTTCATGGCGTTACATGTCACAGATATTTCTCGTGTGAAAAATTGTAGGTTTCAGGATGGTTAACTATTGTTTCAAACAATTTAGTTATGAGGTAACAGAGAGCATAGATTTAACCGATCCCTTCGTTCAGTCTTTGTTTTGTGGAGTGAATAAAAAAACATATTAGCTATTAGTTACTTGGTGTTGTTTGCATCTTGCACTTTTATATTAATGAAAGAGGTTTTAATGAAGCATTAGTTGTTAATTTAGTAAAGTGATCATTAACACATGCCCACTCATCAGGTAGTTAATTCCTTAAATTAATTCCGTAAGTTTATGTACATTACTTAATATTCTAGAAACGAATGATCAAGTTTCCACTGCAGTCCACCATTAGCTTGCCAAAATATATAACAGCAATTCACAATCGTTGTGTTTTCAGCAAATCACAGAACGAAAAAATGTTAACGTATATATCGCAGGATATTTCGTCATTCCTGGATGAAGCTGAACACGGCGTCATATACTTCAGTCTGGGCACTAACGTAAGGGGTAGCACAATGCCTGAGGAAAAGAGGCGTGCCTTTCTTGAGGCTTTCTCGGAGCTGCCACAGCGAGTGCTGTGGAAGTGGGAGTTGGACAACATGCCTGGACAACCGGACAACGTCATGGTGGCCAAGTGGCTGCCACAGCAGGACGTGTTAGGTGAGGTATAGCTGTATACTTTATTAACAGTTCTTAATAATTGTTCATCTGCAGACAATAATATATTGAGCAATGCTTTACTTCATAGCTCACCCCAACGTCCGGCTGTTCATCACACAGGGAGGTCTACAGAGTGTAAATGAGGCGGCGTACTATGCGGTACCAGTGATTGCCATACCCTTCTTCGCAGACCAGGCCCATAATGTGGCTAAGATCGTGGCGGCCAGGATAGGTTTGAAAATGGATTTCACCGAGATCGCGAAAGACTCTGTTCTAGCAGCAATCAACACAGTTCTACATGATCAGAGGTTAGAAATACATTACATTTAACCAACTTTAAATTTGTTGCAGAAATACCTCTTAATTTGTGTATACTGCAGTGTAGTGTATTGATATGTATTCAGTTTTACACTGCTATTCCTTTCTTGGCACCGGCCTTTTCCCTCATCCTGCTAGCCAAACAATTCGCTTTTGCATTACTGGTCGGATTTCTAGCAATAAGACATTGCCCGAACTAAATCAATTCCTTTTCTTAATTAATTCAACCCCGTAACTCAGCGTTTCTCAACCTGTGGTCCGCGAACCACCAGTCGGCCGCGAAGATAGTTCTAACTTATTTAAAGACACTATGACAAAAATAAATTAGAAAAATTGATCACATAAAATGGATATTGTAAGACTATAAGCAAGTATAAGCTATTAGCCAAACTTTCTAAAACCCATGAATATTTCAACGACCAGCAAAAAACAGCTATTTCCAGGATATGAGGATGTGTGTGACTGCATTGTCGATGTCATAGTCTAATTTACTAAATACGTTTATAGAGACTGGTGTTGCTTTGAGGATTATGCTAATGACCGTTTTGTGAGCGCCTTGCTGACGATATTAGTCTTAAGGAACCTCCCTACGTATGTGCCGATAACTGTTAGTAGGGTTGGTCAATAATATACAGAAGGTAAAAAAATTAGGCGCATGTAAGGGTTAGTGGACTGTAGGATTATTTTTGATATTTAATGGTTCCCTTGTTAAAAAGGTTAGAAAACACTGCATTAATTATAATGTGTAATAATATGTCGTTAACGTAGATCCATTTTGAATCAAACTGATGATTCCTTAAATTTAGATCTCCCGATAAGGCGCAGTAATATCATTGACCGATACAAGTCGTCAGTAAAAACAAAAGTTCACAAAAGCATTCAGATAAGTATCTCGTTCTGTATCATCTCGTTTTCTGATATAATGCGTTCAGGCTCGATATTCAGAAGGTCCCGTGTTAAAACCTTCCGATCATTCAGTCGGTTTTTAATGATATTTCAAAATTACTTCAGGGGTCGAAACCTGAGGCACTAACAACAGCGTGAGTCAAAATGTTAAAGCACTTTTTATTTTTATTAAAAGACATCTTTCTAAGCCAGAATAGAACCAATTATTCCGTGTGTCGGCAGCTACCGTGAGAACATGCGTCGCTTCTCTGCGGTGTACCGCGAGCACCAGGAGGAGTCTCTGGACAAAGCCGTCTGGTGGATCGAGTACGTGATACGGCATAACGGAGCCCGGCACCTGCGCAGCGCGGCGCTAGACCTCTACTGGTGGCAGTACCTGCTACTAGACGTGGTCGCCTTCCTGCTCACAGTGGTGGTCGTTGTAGGCCTCGCTCTCTACTGTATCGTCCGGAAATTGGTGTCAATAAACCAGTCAGCGAAGAAGTCAAAGATAAACTAAATATTTTCCTGGTGTCTTATCATAACTTACATGAACTCTTCACTGATAACTTCTGTATATTTAAAAGCCTCTGTTGATATGATAGAGAATCTACATTAAGAAAATAGCGCATGAAATGTTTACCTAGGAGTACAATATTTATCAAATCATTGATTTCTACTCCAGATGTGTAACTTACTTGAATGTAGTGTTTATATTTTGTATACCTGTATATAGTGTGAACCATGTAGCAGAATCAATAAGCTGCTCCATAGCTTGTCAAGATACTAGAATTTAGAGATTGTGTTTTAAGTTATGTTACAAAATAATTCCAGAGGGATGTATTTTTCTCTCTTTTTGTGTGTGTGTGATTTTTGTGCACGTCTACTGATCAATTATAATAAAACAATTCAAGTAAAATTCTTTTACATTTTTCTTGAAATTAATTTTATCTTTTGTCAGGCTTTTAAGATGTATCTCGAACTTACTGACTCCTTTCTGAAAGAATAACAACGACATGTAATCCTCGTGAAAAAAATTTTTACTTCTAGTGTCATAACTGTGTATTTTACTACTTGAAATAGAGTATATGGTAAATGGTAATTGGTGTATAAATGCTCTGCAACTAACGTTAAAATTCTAACTTCTTGAGCAGCTCTCTGCAGGATGTTCTATTGCTAACTCTGCAGATAATTCTTATTGTTCTCTTCTGTGCCCTAAATACTTCATCCTTATTGTTTAAATTGCCTCAGAAGACTATTGCATATGAAATTATCAGTAAGAAGTGAAAATAAGGACAATAAACTAGTTTTTTCATATTCAGGTCACATATAGCCTGAAACTGCGAATTCGAAAGTGCCATTCCCCAATCACTAGAAGGATCACTTGGTCAGACACATGTACCTTCAAATATAAATTATGATATACTCGTATATTGCAGGGGTTACTTCTCTGTGGTGATATGATTTAATTTCTAAACCACAGTAATTATTGATTTTTTGAATGGTATTAAATTTTCTAGGTAATTTAAATTTAATGTTCAGTAAGAACTTTGATTTTGGCAGGATTAATGGTAAATTGCCACGATGAGATATTTATGAATTATCGCAGGAAAATACACGCCTGGAAGTATTTAAAGTTAAGCTTAATACAGAAAATTTCAATATAGCAAGCAACGCCCAAAGCTACAATTAGCCGTTTTATCAAACCAAACGAAATGAAAATTACTTTATGATTCAAATTAAATAATAATTAAATAATAAATTTCATGAACAACCTTCACTCGAATTACATTACAATAATCTCTGATATGATTTATAATACAAATAACTCTATCGCCACAAATGGTTCATAGATGCCATTTGAAATTGTACAAAAGTACTATTAAAATTGTGAAATAAAGTACAATAGACTTAAAGAAGACATGTGGTTCTAGACAATTATGCCTTTTATAATTAGGTCTTGTAGTTCAGTGGGGTTTCATTATTAAGTTCGCGCACTGATATCTCATGTCAAAGTCGCTTATGGGTCACTAGCAGTTTCACAAAATGCACGACTTATGGCTTCGGTGGTTAACACTTTACCATTACGAGTCTGCGACGGCAGCCGGCGTGGATTATAGACCGCATGCGAGACACTCTCCCGCATTCGGAACAGAAATGCCCCTGGCAGCGACAGACTCTTTCCAGGCAGTCGGGTGCAGTCCAATCCACGGCTGAAGACAGGAACTGAATGCTTCTCTCGCGGCGTCGCTGCCTGCAGCAAACCTCTCACCACGCCTTCCAGCCTCGCGGGAACATGTCCATCACAAAATTCCCAGAATTTTAGTTATAAGACCCACGTGGATTGGTGCGTGGGATGGTGGTCCGGAGTCACATGGTATCGTCGACTTCTGATTTGCTTGACTCTTCCCGCACTTGGGAGATGTACCATTGGGGTGCAGCGCCCTGCCACGCTTGGCCTTGCTGTATCCTACCCGACAAGTCCCCAGGGGAACGCCAGCACTTAGGTAAAACCCCGCCTTTTGTCTCCTCGCGACAATCCGACGCCCAGGAGGATGCAAATCGTTGTCTCTCACGAAGAAGGCGCGATATAACCAAGTCTACACAGTTCAGTAAAATGTCTTATTTTCACAGTGCTCAGATAAATGAATATCCACACATTTAAACTCACAGTTTTTTACACATTGAATGATATGACACCCCATATACACGTAATGGCCACCCAAACTTTACTAAATTACTCTAATATTAACAGTTTACAACCGAGGATGGTGGTGTAACGGTTAGCGTTCTGGCCTCACATTCGGGAGGATGGTGGTTCGAATCCCCGTCCGGGCATCCGGATTTGGGTTTTCCATGGTTTCCCAAATCACTCCAGGCAAATGCCGGGATGCTTCCTTCAAAAGGCCATGGCCGAACTCCTCCCCATTTCTTGCCACCCATCCTTTCCCGTCTCTAAAGACTTCGTTGTTAAGAGACATTAAGCAGTTAAGAAGACGACGACGACGACGACGACGACGACGACCACCATCACCACCACCATTATTTTACAGGTAAAATGCGACTTGGAGTGTGGCGCAAGGTGTCATACTGCATCATGAAAACCTGGAGAGGACAGTCTCTTCCTTTCGGGCCAGCAAATTTTATATGTATGTCTCGTATTTATCTATGTAATGTCTTGACCAGCGTATTGAGTTTTAGGGTGAGCCATTAACATCTAACCAATTATTAATACGATCAAAGGCATAATTTACAAATTTTTCAGTAGAGAGATTTGGAATATTTTTAATTGCTAGGCTTATATCATCTCTAAAAAAGACAAGTCATCTGTTTTCAGTCACAATGAAAATTAGATCACATAGATCAAAAACATTAGTGGATAAATTATAGAATCTTGAAGTACTTCACATTTCAGGCGCACCCAATCCCAAAACTTTCAACCATATACAAAACATTAAAATGTTTTTTTGACATTTTATATTTTCAAAAGGTAGCAAATAAAACATTAACAATGCCATCTATACGATAGTATTTTAGTTTAATTTTTGTATCAGAATTATATGACAAACACAGTCAAATGGCATAGACAAGTCACAAAAAAATCCTGCAATGTGAAGCAAGACGAGAGATTTGGCACACATATCTGTGAGCATTTGTGTTTAAAGTCTGTAATGCAGTGATACTACGTAGGAGGGAGGGATGAATGGTTCCCTGGAAATTTAATATTAAGTAAAATTTAAAAATGGATTCAATAAAGTGAAAATTATTGGAGAACATTAAAGTACTAATTAGCATTAACATGAACATTAAGGTATTATGCGACCTGGTGGCTCAGTGGTTAAGGCATCTGACTGGAGACCGAAAAGTTACCGGTTTGAATCCTTGTCTCGGCGGGGATTTTCATAAGCCTTTAACCCAACCTTCAACTCTGTCACAGATTACTGTGTAATGTGAGGTACGCCAGAACACTTCCATAGTTCGAGTCTACAATAAACTATAGGTCCCCTCTAGGGTTAACAACCATAGTTGCAACACTACTTTCACAGCAAATACAAGCCACACAAAGGCTTAACGTGGTCCTCGTTGGCTGGCCCTAACTAACATACCTATACATTATATTAAAAATAAGTTAAGGTATTTTGGAATATTTAGAGGGGAGCAAACATATCACTGACATAAGTAGGTTGCCACATATGGTTGTAAGGAAGTTATAACCAGCGGCTATTTGCAAGCTCATCCTATTTGCCGCTCTGACGTCAGAAACTAGACACACTAGCGCCTTTGCACTGGCGGGAACCGATCGACCTTGGTTCCGTGACACAGAGGGGTAAATTAGTGTCTCTGGCTTTATATGCAAAGGACCATATTGCAGAGAGGCTATACCAGTATCCTGTAGAGCGGCGAGGTTAGGGTGGTACCACCGGTTTGAGTTTCTTCAGGGAATAAAGCCAGGATTGATAGTGACTGAATGTGCCGTTTCCTGAAAGATCTCCTTGATTTAAGCGCGCTGTCAGTGTGTAGCCAGAATTTTGGATAGAGCCGTGGGTCGTTCAACAGTATGAGGCAGTGGCGTTTAGATAATTCATCCATGTGAGACTGTCAGAAAGTCATCACGATTTCTACCTACAACGAATTAAGAAAGGCAAAACTTTTTCTCTCTCTCTTTTGCTCTCTTTCTCTTTTGTTGTATGTTAGGATTCCAAATAAGCAAATATACGTGGTAAATGTGGTATTAAGTCTTTAAACCTGAATAAAAGACATAGTGAGCTTAAGCATTTTCTGAAGACTGATAGCATAAGGAAGAAGCATGTTTAAGGAAGACTATGCCATCATATTGATATTGATATTGTGTAAGAGTTCATACCGTGATTAGAATAAACAAGGAACTCTAAAACATAACATTTTTTTTATTATAACGCTCCCAACATGGTTCATTTGTACTTATTTTCGGAAGTGTGTCGCGGCTCTAGCATAAGCAATATTCGGTAATTAAATCTGGTAACATAAACTGACACTCGTGACGGTTATGAAATGTACTTGAGCTGCGAAGCATACGTTGGCTGCAGTTAAGGTAAACTTAAGTTACAAGCAAGCATAGCAAATACAGAATAATAGTAGCCAGGAAGGGAACAATTTCCATGGGAGGTAAGTTCCTATAAGAAAATGCTTGAAATCAGTCTTGCATGTACTTTGGTCTGTGTAACACATGCAATAGGTCTATTACGCTTTGCTTGTCTGTTAACACTTCAGTTCTGAGTTGTGAATGCGTTCCATCGTTTGATTTGATTCAGGGAGTATATGCGATCGGTTTGGCAACCATTCAAAGATGCAACTTGATTCAACATTTACAAGAGCGCAACTGTAAATGTCATAATTTGAAGAATAAAGTGACCAATACGATATCGACGACTTGGCAAATTACCTGAGACAACGTATTAATAAGATGCAGCTTATCATCAGGACGAACATCAGTTCACTCAAGTCTGATATATTGACATCTGTGAAAATCAGTTTCACTAAATCAAATACGATGGATCACTGCTCAGCTTTTCTAAATGCATGTTAAAATCCGTTATTAAAATTTATATCTAGTCATTGTTGTACATATAAAATGTAGTATATGTTCGAATACCTACGTCAACGATAAACTTGACCATATACTTCACGAATTTCTCCCTACAGTACCACCAGAGTTCAAAATTGTTAAAATAACGATAATGTCATCTATTTACATATGACGGTGAAGATGCTCGTATTCTCATCAGTATATCAGGACGGTGAAGTGGAGGATTTTATAGTGGAAAGAATTTCTCTGAGACTACATACAAAGAAACTGCTGTAACGGGTGCTCGATATGATTAGAAGCAATCGACATAAACAGTTGTTAGAATTCAACACTGAAACGCTTTACGGTTCCTAAAATCTTTGCAATCAGAAATGGAAGACTTTCTTGGTATATATACTTGTGCCGAGTTTGATTACTCTGTGACACACAAACTTTCTATGTAGCAACCACACTTACTAACAATGACGAAATTTGCATACCTGTTCACAACCAAGATTTATAGACATTGATTTGTGAAAGCTTCTCGATGGAAGGTCTTTCAAGTCTTACGGGGCAGAACCTACAACATTTATAGCTAATATCTCATACACTGGCGTTTCTGTTTGATAAAATTCAGCATTAAAAACATGATGAAGACATTCTCTTCAAGCAATACTCATCAGCTTGAGGTGCTTCGCAATGCAGGATGGGATGAATCTGGAGACACGATTCTGATGCCTGTATACCAGTGAATACGCTTTTAGGTTTTTTGAAAGCCTGAGAACGGTTACCACCAAAATTAAAACAGGAACAGATACTGATTCATGCTAGGTATGTCTTACGTTTGTAAACAAAATGTAATTAGAATCCACAGAAAAGCAGATTTATAAACAATGAACTAGTTTGTATACTGCCTCATGTTCATGTTGTGAACGGGGAGAAATTCTTTTTGCTTAAAGCTACTGAGAGTAAGAAGCTACTGTACATTAATTTTGGGGTAGGAAGCTACCGGAATACCCACTTATTCTTACAAGTAGTAAATTGTGATCTGTGAAAATAGAAAGCCAGTTTTTTGTTTGTTCATATATATTTACTATCCGTTCAGCAACAGAACAACCCCTCTATTGTTCCTCTCAGACTGTGATAGAATAAATGAATACGAAAATGTTAGCAACAGTGGTATCAGTATTAAAAGTAATAAAATTTGTTATCAGTGTTAAATAATGATCAAAATAGTTAAAATGAAATTGGTTTAAAATAATTACACTTGTATGGTATACATTTAGTTTTGAGCCTGACGAGAACTGCAGTTAAAAACGAGTGAAATGGAAAATACACTCCTGGAAATTGAAATAAGAACACCGTGAATTCATTGTCCCAGGAATGGGAAACTTTATATACACATTCCTGGGGTCAGATACAACACATGATCACACAGACAGAACCATAGGCACATAGACACAGGCAACAGAGCATGCACAATGTCGGCACTAGTACCGTGTATATCCTCCTTTCGCAGCAATGCAGGCTGCAATTCTCCCATGGAGACGATCGTAGAGGTGCTGGATGTAGTCCTGTGGAACGGCATGCCAAGCCATTTCCACCTGGCGCCTCAGCTGGACCAGCGTTCGTGCTGGACGTGCAGACCGCGTGAGACGACGTTTCATCCAGTCCCAAACATGCTCAATGGGGTACAGATCCGGAGATCTCGCTGGCCAAGGTAGTTGACTTACACCTTCTAGAGCACGTTGGGTGGCACGGGATACATGTGGGCGTGCATTGTCCTGTTGGAACAGCATGTTCCCTTGCCGGTCTAGGAATGGTATAACGATGGTTTCGATGACGATTTGAATGTACCGTGCACTGTTCAGTGTCCCCTCGACGATCACCAGAGGTGTACAGCCAGTGTAGGAGATCGCTCCCCACACCATGATGCCGGGTGTTGGCCCTGTGTGCCTCGGTCGTATGCAGTCCTGATGGTGGCGCTCACCTGCACGGCGCCAAACACGCATACGACCATCATTGGCACCAAGGCAGAAGCGACTCTCATCACTGAAGACGACACGTCTCCATTCGTCCCTCCATACACGCCTGTCGCGACACCACTGGAGGCGGGCTGCACGATGTTGGGGCGTGAGCGGAAGACGACCTAACGGTGCGCGGGACCGTAGCCCAGCTTCATGGAGACGGTTGCGAATGGTCCTCTCTGATACCCCAGGAGCATCAGTGTCCCCAATTTGCCGGGAAGTGGCGGTGTGGTCCCCTACGGCACTGCGTAGGATGCGATGGTCTTGGCGTACGTCCGTGCGTCGCTGCTGTCCGGACCCAGGTCGACGGGCACGTGCACCTTCCGCCGACCACTGGCGACAACATCGATATACTGTGGAGACCTCGCGCCCTACATGTTGAGCAATTCGGCGGTACGTCCACCCGGCCTCCCGCATGCCCACTATACGCCCTCGCTCAAAGTCCGTTAACTGCACATACGGTTCACGTACACGCTGTTACGGCATGCTACCAGTGTTAAAGACTGAGATGGAGCTCCGTATGCCACGGCAAACTGGCTGACACTGACAGCGGCGGTGCCCAACGGCTGCGCAGCTAGCGCCCTTCGACGGCCAACACTGCTGTTCCTGGTGTGTCCGCTGTGCCGTGCATTTGATCATTGCTTGTACATCCCTCTCGTAGTGTCCGGAGCAAGTATGGTGGGTTTTACACACCGGCGTCAATGTGTTTTTATTTCAATTTCCAGGAGTGTAGAAGATGGCTTGCCACACGGCATTTTTAATTTATTTGCTGGTTCACTTCTTCTTTAAGGTCACTGTTTATAGATAAATTTATTTAGAAAGACAGTTTTTTTTAGCCTAGTTTGGTCCGTTATTTTTAACCGACTTCAAAAAAAGGAGGATGTTCTCAATTCGTCTGTATTTTTTTGTATGTATGTTCAGCGATATCTTCGCCAAATTTGAACAGATTTAAATGAAATTTTTTTAGTGGATAGGGTATACCTCCAAAGTGATCCCATATGAATTTCATTGAGAAACCACCCCTTCTACCCCTTCCACCCCTTAATTTTTATACAAATCCACATTTTTCATTAGATCTCGATGAAACTTTGGACATATATAGCCAAAAATAAACAGAAAAATACTGTCAACTTTTGGTTTAAAAAATTGAACCCCTCTCCCCCTATCCACCCCCTTAATTTTTGCCAATTTTCTTTATTCAAAGCTACAGTCGACACTGCTTGGCAATTACATGTATTCTTTCATGCAGAAGGTTTCTGACCAAAAAATAAAAATAAAAAACCATCCCTCTCCCCTTTAAACCCCTTAATTTTGTAGAAACCTACATTTCTTATCTTTATTTTTATTGAACTTTGTCCATGTATACTTTAAAACAAAGAAAAAAATCCTGTCAACATTTGGTCTGCCAAAACTCAACCCCCTCCCTCCTTTCACCACTTTAATTATTGTGAATGTTCTTCATAAAAAGCTACACCTGACACCGTTTGGCCGATTATCATCAAAGTTGGCATATACATGTAATTTTTCATGGAGAATCTGACCAAAAAATAAATAAATACAAAATCACCTCTCTCCCCTTTACTCCACTTAATTTTTATACAAACCCACATTTTTTATCCGATTTCGATGAAACTTTGGACACGTATAGTTAAAAATAAAGAGAAAAATAATGTCAACTTTTGGTTTGAAAAAATTGAAGCCCTCTCCCCCTATCCACCCCCTAAATTTTGTACCAATGTTCTTTATACAAAGCTACAGTCGACCCCATTTAACTGGTCTCCATTAAAGTTGGCATATACATGTAATTTTTCATGGAGAAGGTTTCTGACCAAAAAAAATTAAATAAATAAATAAACCACCCCATGTCTCCCTTTACACCCCTTAATTTTATAGAAATCTACGTTTCTTATCTGATTTTTATTGAACTTTGCCCATGTATACTTTAAAACAAAGAGAAAAATCCTGTCAACATTTGGTTTGACAAATCTCAACCCCTTTCCCTCCTTCAACCCCATTAACGTTTGTCAATGTTCTTTATAAAAAGCTACAGTCGCGATCGTTTGACCGATTACCATGAAAGTTGGGGCTTATATGTATTTTTCACGAAGAAGGTGTCTGACCAAAAGATCTAAAAACCACCCCCTCTCCCCATTAAACCACTTAATTTTTATACACTACCACAGTACTTATCCGGTTTAGACAGAACTTAGCAAATGTATAATATAAAAATGAATCGCAAAATGTGTTGGTAAGCGCATAACTCAACAACGCCTGGACCAATTTGGTCAATTTTTAAAAAAAATGTTCGTTGGAGTTCAAGGATGGTTTTTACGGCGAGAAAAATTCGAATAATTGCCGGAAAAACCCTCAAAACAGTCCTTTTCTTTTTCCAACCCTTAAAACAGCCCTTTTCTTTTTCCCATATAAACGTTTCCTATACCATTTATCAGATTGCAATGAAACTTTGGAGAGTTTTCGAGTGTGCGTCTGCGAAGGTTACTGCGAAAAAAATTTCCAAAAAGTCACCCCCTATTCCCCATAACATCCCATAATTTAAGCAAAACCACATTTTTTTTATCCGATTTAGATAGGAATTTGTACACTTATACTTTAAAACAAACAGAAAAATACTGCCTACATATGGTTTCCGAATATTCATCCCCTCTCCCCCTTTCCAACCCCATTACGTTTTTACCCCATAATTTAGGCAAACCACATTTTTTATCCGATTTAGATAAGAATTTGTACACTTATACTTTAAAACAAACAGAAAAATACTGCCTACGTATGGTTTCCGAATATTCATCCCCTCTCCCCATTTCCAACCCCATTACGTTTTTACCCCATAATTTAAGCAAAACCACATTTTTTTATCCGATTTATATAGGAATTTGTACACTTATTCTTTAAAACAAACAGAAAAATACTGCCTACATATGGTTTCCGAATATTCATCCCCTCTCCCCCTTTCCAACCCCATTACGTTTTTACCCCATAATTTAGGCAAACCACATTTTTTTATCCGATTTAGATAAGAATTTGTACACTTATACTTTAAAACAAACAGAAAAATACTGCCTACGTATGGTTTCCGAATATTCATCCCCTCTCCCCATTTCCAACCCCATTACGTTTTTACCCCATAATTTAGGCAAACCACATTTTTTATCCGATTTAGATAAGAATTTGTACACTTATACTTAAAAACAAACAGAAAAATACTGCCTACGTATGGTTTCCGAATATTCATCCCCTCTCCCCCTTTCCATCCCCATTACGTTTTTACCCCATAATTAAGGCAAACCACATTTTTTATCCGATTTAGATAAGAATTTGTATACTTATACTTTAAAACAAACAGAAAAATACTGCCAACATATGGTTTCCGAATATTCATCCCCTCTCCCCATTTCCAACCCCATTACGTTTTTACCCCATAATTTAAGCAAAACCACATTTTTTTATCCGATTTATATAGGAATTTGTACACTTATTCTTTAAAACAAACAGAAAAATACTGCCTACATATGGTTTCCGAATATTCATCCCCTCTCCCCCTTTCCACCCCATTACGTTTTTACCCCATAATTAAGGCAAACCACATTTTTTATCCGATTTAGATAAGAATTTGTACACTTATACTTTAAAACAAACAGAAAAATACTGCCAACATATGGTTTCCGAATATTCATCCCCTCTCCCCCTTTCCAAACCCATTACGTTTTTACCCCATAATTTAGGCAAACCATATTTCTTATCCGATTTAGATAAGAATTTGTACACTTATACTTTAAAACAAACAGATGAATACTGCTAACATATGGTTTCCAAATATTCACAAGGTCAATTGCTTCAAGTTTGCGGATTAAATCTGGAAAACCCATGCTTCTCACATGGTCAATTATATGTAGCATGCTCACGAGTGGGACAGCCAGATAATTTATTTGTTCTTGCAAAAGATGGAAAGACTAAAAATATTGTATATGCTAAAGCACTTGAATAAACGTTCTTAAATTAAATTTCAAACACAAAAATAAAATCACCGTCTTTTATTGGTTTTGTATATTTAAATATGTCTGTATTGTGTACATATACCAATTTAGAATGAAAAACAGGCACAAACCGTTCGTCCGTTTACGGTCAAGCTTTGTTGAGTTGTCGACGGGATGACGGAGAAGGTTCCTGTCAAAAAAAATAAAAAAAACACCCCTCTCCCCATAATTTAGACAAAACCACATATTTCATCAGATTTCAATGGGAATTTGCACACTTATACTTGGAAACAAACAGAAAAATACTGCCTGTATATGTTTTCCAAAGCGCATTCCCTCTCACCCTTTCCAACTGAAAATGAATGAAACAGCAGTTTAAAATTTATATGTAAATATTTTTTCATTTAATATATGTGCCTACTCAAGTCCAGCAATAGTGAAGCATTGCCGGGTCAGCTAGTTTTTACTATAAAACAAAGAGAGTTTGCAAAAACTGAACCCTTCTCCCCATTTCCACCCCCTTGTTTGTTGTCAATTTCTTTTTGAAAGCTACAGTCGACACCATTTGACCGATCTTTATGAAAGTTGGCACATATAAATGTAATTATTTATGGATAAGATTTCTGTATGTGGTATGTACTAATGCCCAGATGTTACATGTTTCGGTTATCGACCAGCAGCTTTAGCAGATGTTATGATACGATGGAAACATAGCCTGGACCAAAATGTAAACTGACATTCCTTAGCCCAACACCCAATTCACCCCGATCTGGAAGTTGTTGTGGTATATAAAGACAGAATTCTTCATTGATAGCAAGCGCTTTAATCCCTAAGCTACCAGGAAGTTCGTAAAATGGGAACTGCTGCGGCATATTTAAAATACAAAACAAACTATAATACCACTAAAAATTTAAAAATAAAATAATTGTTTAAAAAAAACCCCATAAAAACCGCCTTCAAAAATAAGTACTAAAAATTTTAAAATATCTTCATTCCTTACTTAGGAGAAATTAAATCTAAATGGACAATATTTTACATTACTGTCATTGAAATTTTTACATTAATTAGTTATTTTTGGAGTCGGCGCCAGCGAAAGCAAGAAAAACAAGAAGATATACACAATAATGAATAACAATAATACATAAAAATCATGTTAATGCTTACCTATAATTAATGCTAGAAACATGTTTCAACAAAACTGAAACATATAGATGATACACCGATATTATACTAACTGCAAATCGTTTACTGCATGTTGCAGCCTACCAACTGAGACTTTAGCGCCAGAGACATGCATGGATGACCAATAAGGCCGAGTCACAGATTAAAATATGTTAATTTGTTTCCCTAAGCTGTCTCCCACAATAACACTATCTGCCTCACGTCATGCTGTAAAATATTTGGAATTTTTGTTCGTACTCCCCGTTTCGCCTCTAACACCAAAAGAAGTTCAGTAATTCGATCTTCGTGATGTGACAGCTGGCACCGACACCAAAAATAACTAATTAATGTAAAAATTTCAATGACAGTAATGTAAAATATGGTCCATTTAGATTTAATTTCTCCTAAGCAATAAAGTTATTTTAAAATTTTTAGTGCTTATTTTTATGTTTTTTTAAACAATTATTTTATCTATAAACGTTTCTCGGAAACAAAACGAGTAATATTGTTATTAATGCACAATATTTCGGCGACTTTAATATCCGTCGCCATTTTCAGGTGCAGTTGCAAGTCTTGAAGTCAGCCTTGAGCGTGTTGTTTGTAAACTGGCATGGCAACGACAGATGTTGTTATGATTCCTAGCAGCATCTCAGATGTCATTAGACGCCCGCGGAACACAAAAAGTAGAGCGTTGGTGATGAGCAGCCTCAATAACAGGAATCCATGCATCACTTATCTGGAATCCACAATCCCTGTTTACCAAATCAGACGCGAGGCGAATTTCAAATGCTTCTTTAATGACGCTGTCCCAGAAGCCTCTCGCATGTGTCAACACCTTAGTCGCTTCGAAATCGAAACCATGTCCTTCTGTCAAACTATGTTCCGCCACTGCTGATTTGTCTTTTTGCCCCAGGCGAACATGTCGGGCGTGTTCCAAACAACGTTGTTGTACGCACTGTATGGTCTGACCGATGTATTTCTTTCCACATTCACACGGGATGAAGTAAACCCCGGGTGTACGCAGGGCAAGGTCATCTTTTGGAGAGCGCAAAATGTTTCTCAATTTTGGTGGTGGTAGAAAAATGGTCTTAATGCCATTTCTTGCCAGGACTCTTCCGACCCTAGATGTTGTGGCGCCAGAGTACGGCAAGAAGGCTAATTTATCGTGTGGACCATTATCGTGTTTATTAGGCCTACGTTTCATTTCCCGGAATGCAAACTGTATCTGATGTTCATTGTATCCATTCTTTCTGAAGGTATCACGGAGATGTTTTAACTCACTAGGAAGGCTGTCTTTATCACATATTGCCCGCGCTCTGTGGACAAGAGTAGTTAGTACTGTATTGCGCTGTGCAGGGTGATGATGACTGTGCGCGTTTAGGTAAAGGTCTGTATGCGTTGGCTTCCTATACACCGTGTGTCCCAAAGTTCCATCAGATTTCTTTATAATCAGAATGTCCAAAAAGGGCAAGCGGCCTTCCTTTTCAACCTCGTGAATTGGATGTTTTTGTTGACACTGTTCAAGTGAAGGAGAAACTTATCTAGATTGTCTCTACCATGAGGCCAAACAACAAATGTGTCATCCACATACCGAAAGAAGGCACTGGGCTTCATGGGAGCACTTTCCAACGCTTTCTCCTCAAAATGTTCCATATAGAAATCAGCTATAACAGGTGACAGGGGACTGCCCATTGCAACTCCCTCGACCTGTTCATAGTAGTGCCCGTCATACAAGAAGTACGATGATTGTAATGTGTGGCGGAACAGCTCAACTAACAGCACAACGCCGAGAAAAAAATTACATTCATTTATAATTATTTTATCCTTAGTTCGAAAGTTGCGCACCAGGAACTACACTGATAAAATTTTTGGTTTGTTGTGTTATGAATTTATCAAGGTAAGTGACATTTAATTATCTGCGTAGCTGACTATTGCATACATTCCATGGTGCGTTCACCGCTAATCTAAGTAATTTGCTATGACTAGCACATCCGCATATCAGACATGCATTGGTTTGTTTTTGGGTCTCTCTGTATTTACATATTAGGGGGGAAGACGGGCTGTGGGCATGAAAGACGTCCTTATTCGAAAACCCCGGACAGGTTTCATTTATCCTGGTAGGGATGAGTGTTGGGATTATCTGTGTGAGCAGGTGCACAATCATTTCTAGTTGTTTTCCTTGTGCATGACTGCAACATCGATGGTTGTGGTTGTTAGGTTGAGTAACGTCTCTGGTCGCGTTGAGATTATGACCGTGGTGGGTCTGGACCTTCGTTGTGTTGGTGTAGGGGAGTCTCCCGTTGATAGCAGCTTGTAGCTTCCGCCTCAGTGGGCAGTCACCTGTAGCTGGTCGCATGGTCCGCGGAGTAGTTAGTGCATGTTGGAGTTGCGTCGTGCAGTCTTGTACACACTAGAACGCTGTGATTTTACCCAAGGCGGACGCACCGGATTGGGTTCCGGCAATCAATCGACTGATGCCATAATCCCTGGCACCTGAAGCAGTGGTCGGCAGCTTTAATTTTACTTTTTTTCTTGTGGGGATTACTCCTGATAGTTTGGCCAACTTGTTCCTTGGCTAGGTTGACAACCTCAACTGACGGTGGCGTATGTTGCTTGGATTCCGGGGGTAGAGGGAGACTTTCTTCCAGGGACGTAGCTACTATGGGGCTAGGCGTTGCAGTGCGCCGGGACCTTTACGCTCAGGGGGCCCCCAAGCAAACCTCAGGGGACCTACGGCAAACTGGCGACCTTTTTTAGTTCTACCATCGTCTAAGGGGGACCCTGAGACACAGGGAGCCCCTTCACTGCTCATAGGGCCCCCAACCATTGCTCAGGGGCCCCCAACCACTGCTCATGGGGCCCCAACCACTACTCAGAGGGCCCCCAAGCACAACTCAGGGGCCCCAACCTCAGCTCAGGGGGCACCCACCAGTAACACAAAGCAAAAAAAAGATCACCCATCTGGCCTGAGGGCCCAAAATAATTTTTTTACACTGGGGCCCTTTTTGACCTAGCTACGCCACTGCTTTCTTTTTGGGTGGCCTCCACTCTTCGGCTGGATGTATTCTCTGTTGGAGTGGATGCTGGAATGCCATCAGTTATGGGAAGCCCTGGGCTTCCATTCAGGATGAGGTTGAATTGTATATTGTGGCTCTTGAGGAAGTCCATAGCTGCCACTAGGTCTGATGAGCTCACGCATTTAACGAGCAGGTGGCCAGTTGCGCCCAAGTTACCTCTTCTTGGTGGTCTACGATTGGCGTGGCGTCGCGGTGCTTGGGCGAGGACGATTAACTTGGTTCGCGGTTCATCTTCCTGACTGGACGAGGATGAAAGTTCTTGGGGGTTCACAGTATAGCGCTCGATGAAGGTCCGCGAAATCGTCTACTCTGAAGTCCTTTCTGAGGATGATTGGAAGGTTGACAAAGAATGATCAGTCTTTCTTCTTGTCCGTAATGGGCGTGGAGAGTTGGGTATACTTCTCGTCGCTGAGGATGCTTAGGAACTTGTTACTGGTATCTCACATGCATACTCTTTTCTCCCGGACCGACTCGGAGTTGGATTTTTCACGATTGGTCTTGAGTGTCGAGGCATTTCTTCCACCAGCTTCGGGATAAGTGTTGTCCATCTGCCATGAAGATTTCTTCACGTCTGTCAGACGTGTAGCGGATGTAGATCAGAGTCTCAGCCTCCTCGAAGTCAGGGTCGTAGACCCCGTTTTCAATTGTTGGTAACGACCATGTTGTCCAAGATGAGTTTGCGGAGTCTGACACCTGGGGTCGACATGAGCAGGTTCCGTCATGGCTGACCGCGTATAAAGAGGTCGCAGGAGTGCCGCGTAGAGATGTCTGTTCATTGGTAGCTGTTTTGCAGGATGATGGCTGGGCCATCCTGTGCTCCTGCAATGGATCACCGTGATGCGATGTAGCATTATCGCCCGACGTGGTCTCGGTTTGGCATGAAGGTGTAGACTGCGGTGAGGCAGGGTGCCGCTTCCTCACCATACTGGCCGACCCGGTCTGTAGACGATTCAGCGACCTCCTCTCTGCAAGTGGCGTCTTCCGCGCAGGATCGCTGTTGCAGGCCTGGCTAATGGTGGGCCCGTCTGGAAGTCTGAGCATCTCGTCTCCGTCTCCAAATTTATTAATATATGTGTTTCTGTATACCTTATAATAAATTAATAAGTTCTTAATTTTTGCATTTATTTGATTAGTAGTCTATAAATTTACTCACCTGACAGTAATGGCCAATCTCTCTTCTAGTAATATAGGCTGACAATGCCAATTACTCCAGTTTTTTGTTATACGATGTTCCACTTTACTTAAAGATGAAGTTAAAGACTTACAAAGTCATTCTAATATATTGAAAAAATCTTTGTTCGTCTTTCTCCAACTCATTAAACAAACGATGATATTCGCCATAACTTTCCCTGTCACGATTTATTGGATGAATGCCAGTTTTCTTTCTTAATTTCAAGAAAGTGTTCTCCATGAGAAGAAAATCCTCGTCCGAAGAGCTCGACATGTTACTGACAACTGGCAGCTTTACGCGCTTCCTGCGCGTTCGCAACCTGCCTGACTTGGTGTCGGCTTGCGCAGGCGAAAAAGCGCCAGCAGCAGGTACACAGACTACCTACGTCCTTTGTGTTCGCATACGAGCACTGGAGTGGAGAAAATACACGACTTTTTTCGACCACTGCTCACACGGAAGTATTACTGGGAAAGACAGTTGGATAAACCTGTATACTTGATTCTGGCGTTTCATACAAACAGGAAACACAGTAAAGGAAATGGTGCGAGAAAATTTGACCACTTCAATCTCACCAGTGTCAAAGTTTACTGCAATAATGGACCTCCCAATACGAAAAATAGAATCAAATTTTACGAAAATTGGACATCATTCTTGATTCCCCCCTTTTGACTCTGAACGACAGTATGACGAATTTGTGGTACCTGCATTTCTAGCTATAACTGACTGTTCACGACAAAATGAATCAGTTAAAATCGCTCTCGTAATTATTCGTGTGGAATTTGAAAGCAATTGAAATTTCTCTGCCAATACATCTGCATACTGTTTAACACTGCATGATAGTGTTATGAACTAAACACCCATGACTAATGGTGTGAGGATATAGAAATAAGATGAAGCCACTCAATCTGCTCATATATTAAAGACCATCTTCTTGGATGCACAAGGGTTCAAGACAACCGAGGGCGAATTTTTTGGTCGAAGAGGTCAATGCTTGCTTAGTGCACTCTGCCAACATTATCGGTAAACATTGTATCTCTGTTGCGTCACCAGCAAAGGGGAGGTGACGACCCATCTGTTGGATGACGGAAGTAAATTACCATGGAATACCCTAGAATGTTGATTGGGCCACGTTCAGTAAGATGTGTTCTATTCTACTTGTAATAACAAAGCAAAAAGTTGCCATAAAATGCGTAAAAGGATCGTGGTAGACGAAAAGATGCCAGAAATTTAACGGGGTTATGTCTGCAACAACTTGGTATATTTAGAATTTCCATTACTACTTTAACTTAAGAGAAAAATATGTTGAGAACACTTTGTAAAGGTCATGCGTATTGTAATGTTGTGTGTGCTGCTGAAAACGTGACAAGGACACCATTTGAAATTACATACTACTTGAATTTATCGCGCGGTATGACGTCGAGACATTTGAATTTCCTTCGCCGCCACAATTGATTTTGCGGTTCATTTTAACGTAACATGTCTCATGGTTGACAGTTCCCGACAATACTTGAAATGCCAACGCTGTTATGCCGCAATAATCTAATTTCCCGCCAACGGATAACGACCATGGGGGAAGGAAATATATGGAGACGACGCAAGAGACCTTCACCACGCATTGAAGTGAAGCCGGGCGGAGGAGGAGTGGGGGGCTAGGCCGATCCCATACAGACACGGGGTATATGTACAAAAACCTCAAGGGGACTAGGATAAACGTAACGCCGCAATCTGGTGATGGATTATTCTGTAACTCGATGAGATAAATAAAAAATGAAGAATAAAATTTTTGATATCATGCTTAGTTTTCGAGATATGGTGGACATGCAGAATGGATATTTCAGTTTTTTTACTACCACTTGTGGTTAGATTGAAATGCGGCCTAGATCGGAATAAAAATAGTTATCTTGTTACCATACATAAGCTTATTGGGAATAGCTGGAAGTGGAAGTAGTTTCCATCGCGATACACGTTTTGTCACTAACTTGGTTCTCATGAAATTACTAAAAGTAATAGATAAATTCTTTGTCCCTTATGGAACAACAAAAACATTCTGGTACAGACTGCATTTAGACCTAACCACAATCTCCATTAAATTGCCGCTGCAGAATCAAACTATGTAGACATACCCACACACGGTATTTGAATCGCAAACTGTATTTGCGGTAACATCATCATCAAGATTCCTAGATTGCATAGCATAATTTATTACATTTAATTTCATCATACACTGTCAGTATAAACTGCAACGTGACGAAAGAAAGCGCAATACTAAATTCACTGAATCGCGATGTAAAACACACCCCTTTAAATCTCATTTTCAACACTCGTTAAAAAGTAATGCTAGTCTATTATGTGCAAAATAGCAAGGTATGCTGATTTTCTACACTACACCAACAAAAATCTGAGAACAAAGTCACCCCATTTTGAGCTATGACTAAATATTTATAGACAGGCACCGAAGTTTGCAAATCCTACCGCCAACTTACTTATGACATGATATTCCAGGTTCATTCCTCTCTTGCCTATTTGTGCAACTGTATGCAGCACAAGATGGCATTATAAAACACTTATACACATTACAAAATGAAATAATCACAGCATCTAACACAATGTGAACATCGCATTTGTTTGGGATCGCAATATCGCCGCTGCCGCCACTGCGCATGCGCGAGAGTTTAGAGCCTGCTTCACAGATTTAACGTCACTTCTCCTTCATATATTTCCTTCCTCCATGATAACGATAGCTAATGACATTTACCCAAAGAACATGAGCTGGTGACTAAGTGGGAGAGTGAAATATCTTTACGTTGTTTATAGAGGATTTGGATCAGCAGTAGCACTATCTTTCCGCTTCAAATTTTGCAGAATGAAATTTTAGGGTCAAATGCAATTCACGTTTTTTCCGTGTTTAGTACGTCTATTAACATTTCTCAGTTCTTCAAGCTCAGAGATTTTATTCACACTAAAAATTTGTGTTTTTTTTTTTTTTCAGAACATAAGAAACAAGTTTATTAAAACTCAGACAAAGTTTACATGGAACATACGTAATAGCAGAATGTATAAATAACTGTTATCCTTTTTTTAAATTATACCTTCCGTCATTTAACACATTTTTTTTAAAAGAAATCTTAGCCAATATTCCGATAATCTAACCAGAGTAAGGTACTTATATCACCAATAATATCGTACAAAAATGATCCATATTCGTTTCTTGCTTATTATCTTTTCAAGAATAAATTCCTACTACCACCATAGGTGATACCTGTCGTTTTTGAGGGGCGTTAAAACTATTAATAATAATAATGAGAATAAGAATAACTCAGTTTCTGTAGTAGCCATCTAAACTACCCCGGTAATAAAAAAATAAGGAAGGGGGAGTATCGCATTATTGGCTGAGAAACCTCGAAGGGTAGTTCGGTCACTGGTTTGCCAGTTTCGATTTGACGCACAAGCGCCTATGATGTGACTACCTCAACTTAACAGTGCAATCCTACCGGGCAAAGGGGATATACAGTTTAACGAGGAATCCGGACAACTGAAGCGTTCTGGCCTACTACAAATTGCACAGTGCCAGAGGTGAAGGACGGTTTAAGGGCCTTTCAGAATCCCAGCCGAAACTGTGATTTGAACCGGGGACCTTTCGAGCCCCAATCAGATGCGTTTACCACAGAGCTACCAGACCGCTGGTAATCCTTCCACGGAACGGAGATATACAGTTTAACACGAAACCCGAACCACGCTACTTACCAGAAGTGTTCAATTAAAAAAAAAAAATACCATGCGGTTCGTACATTTCCCAGTAAATATTACCAATGCGAAGTTTTACCTAATTTTCTATCAATTCCCTTTCTCGTTACTTTGCGGATTGCGGGATTGTTCAGTCTCGCGGGATCCGGCAAATTTTTTAAAGTTTTATCAAATTAAATAATAAACGTCCATTTATTGAATTAATAGATCAACTTTAATGTTAAGCTGGTAATTAAATTCTGGGGAGCCTGCTCCTTCATGCAAGAAAAATAAATGTGTAAACTACTTGGGAACCATCAACATCAACTCCCACCAAGAGACAGATAAACTGAAAGATATCTTTGATGTACTGACGAATTACAATATCCTGATAAGAGCCCTGCAGGACACTAGATTTACAGCTGAAGAACCATTCGAATCACAAGGGGCAGCCAGTAGTGAGAAATGTGCCTCACTTGAGGAAATGTAGTCAGCAACAAAGTAACCAACTCAATAACCTCCTTCTCGTACACAAATGGGAGAACACGTACCATATCCTTCATAACTATTTATAAAGCATACACGATCGTCAACTTCCATGCACCCACCAACGAGTCTAGCAGAAAAGATACTGAAAGGGTAGAACATTTTTGGAGGCAATTAGAGAAGACGATGAACAAGATCCCTAAATATCATACAAATATACTAGTCGGGGATTTCAACGCACAGATCGGAAAAGAACGAAGATTTAAGTCCATAGTTGGAGAATAACCGACACACAAAAGAATTAACAGGAATGGAGATCGACTCATTGAACCATGCCGAAACTATCACTCAGTGCTCAAATCTATTACTTTCAAACGCGTCCCCAGGAAAGCCAAAACATGGAGATATCCAAACTCTATGCTAGGAGAGTTCAACCTTGACCATGTGGCCATTAGTAAAAGAAGCAGTAAGGAAATGCAACATGCGAGTGTTCTGAGAATTGCCAACATCATCTCCACCCATTATCTTTCATGAATCAAAACTAATTTCATCCCACTCAAGACGTTCACCTATCTAACGACAGGGACAAACAGAATTGCCACAACTACAGAAGAAAATTATTAATGCTGCAACAGGAACAAACGTCCGTGGTGTACAACAGCGTGTGATAAGGCTACTAAACGGAGAAGACGAGTATGTCTCAAATGGAACTGTAACAAGAGCACAGAAAACCTAGAGTCCTTTATAACAACAACGAAAAATACTACCAGAACTATTAGAAACACCAAAAGGAAATATCATCATTGATCAGAGAAAGATTTCCAGAAGAACAACACCAGAGATTTCTATCGGACTTTCAAATCCCAAATAACTTCCTACTCAGCTCCGACACTTCATCTACAGGGCCGGGACGAGAAGTTGAAAGTAAAAAACAAGAACAGCACCACAGGTCTGGCAGACTACTTTAAAAACTTCCTCAACGCCGAGAAACCAAAGGGTGAAATAAAATTTCAACCAAAAAATGTAAAAAAACCGAACTCCCTCCCACCAACCAACAAGCAGATCCAAAAGATCATTTTTGAACTCATATCCAGTAGACCAGCAAGTGAATATGGCATCTATGCAGAATTTCGGAAACACGCCGATAAAGAATCAATCCAAAATATACATAAGATCATATCTGACATCTGGGTGACAGAAACACTACCTACTGATTGGACCTCTGCTTTCATCCACCCGCTTCACAAGAAGGGAGATAAATCTGACTTAAACAACTATAGAGGAATCTACCTTCTATCTGCGTCGTACAAGATCATTTCTAAAGCACTATTCGCTAGAGTCTAAATTAAATTCTTGTATAGGAGAATACCAAGCTGGGTTCCAGAAGACAAGGTCATGTGCTGAACAGATGCTAAATCTCAACACAATCCTAACCTACAAGAACCTCAGTGCCTCACCCTACGTGACAAGCTTTGTCGCCTTTCAGAAAGCTTATGACTCGGTAGATTGGAAAACTCTCTTCCAACCGCTCACTGAACTGGGACCTGACAGCAAAACTTTGATCATTGTGAAAGTGACATAAGTAACACTACATCCAAAGTCAAGTTCAGAAGGGAACTAGCAAAGTCCTTCGAAATTAGAACAGGTGTCGGAAAAGGAGACGGCTTGTCACCAATCCTCTTGAATTGTCTGTTGGAAAAAGTTATTCGTGTGAATGGATGAACACTCTAACAGATGGCTCTGGGTTGATAGTTGATTATAGAAAGGACAAACTACTAATCAACTCTTTTGCCTTCCCAGATGACCTCATTGTCCTAACGTCTAGTGTGGAGGAAGCTGTTCACCAACTATCCTCGCTAGACAATATAGCAGCTGAATTAGGGTCAAAGATTTCCGTAAACAAAACTGAGTTCATAACTAACATCAGAAATGCACCAGACTTAATGCCACTGGGGAATGCAATGATACGAAGGACTAATGCCTTCAAATATCTTGGAGAATGGATAACTCCAAACATCAACGAGGACTTAGTCATGAATAGCAGATGTGCCAGACTGGAGAGAACATACCACATTTGTAAGAATATGTGTGGATCTAAATCCCTGTATCTTAACCTAAAAACTCAAGCACTATAAGTGTAGTTCTACCTACAGTACCGTATGCATCATAGGGCTTAACAGGATTAGAAAGAGACAACTCAGATAATTGAAACTAAGGGAACGTAAGAGCTTGAGAAAAATTATTGGTCCTGTCAAAGATGAAGGAAAAAACATACCAAGGCATAATAAGGACCTACACCAACAACTGGAGAGCATTACAAAAGCCATGAGAAAAAAAAGATTGGTCACAGAATTCGGATGGACAATCAAAGTCTAACTTCCAAAATCTTTAACACTGTCTGTAGAGGGAAAGCGAATAACGCAAAATGGACAAGGCTAGTCTAAAAAGATCTCGAGCAACTGGAAATTGACCCCAATGGATAATTACAGAACATTGATTAAAGCATCCGATTCTCTCCAGACACTAACAGCCAAAACACTGCGCGCCGGATCTGGAGTGAAATGGACTCAAGAAAGAAAAGATAACCACAGTGCAATGATGAAAGAATATTGGGCTAAAAAGAAAGCTCACCACAGTTAGGAACCACGTGGTCCATAGAAGCCAAAACGTAAAAGAAGAATAATAGAAATTAATAGTTAACAATATTTTAACTAGCAAAATAACATTAATTAAAAAATTTCTAGTCAACTTTAAATATACTTTGTGCTTTTGCACTTATGTTTCAAATACAATTCTAGTTATCAAGCTAATAATCAAATATGATAAATATTCAGATCACATTACATGCCTTACAGTAAACCAAATCAATTTGAAAAGTAATCTATCAATCTAATAAGCAGTCAAACTATCACTTTAATTGAAAAGAACTACGTATATAGTCAGCGACCAAAAATGCAATTTCTGCCTCCTCGCTCGTTGGTTTGATTGTAATGATCATAAATATAGCTTTATCTTAGCAACTCTCCGTACTTTTTTGAGATCATTATATCTGGGAACCACTTCAGTAGGTGGATGATCCAGTGTTACGGTCACGGTTTGTGCTTCCATTGTCCCCGTGCAACTCTCTGTGTTCTACGTCTGAGTCATTTCTGTACGTTCGACTTCTCTTTCAGTTTTTTTTTTTTTTTTTTTTTTTTTTTTTTTAATAATATGTCAACGGTCAATTGTGTACTGAGTGAAAAAGCACAATTGCAGGTGCCAAGGCAGAAGTTCACCAACTCTTGCCATGACACTTGTTATGTTAGATCTCAAGCCAGTAACATGAGATTAGAGATAGATACCAAAGCTTATCAGCCGTTCTTAGACTAAATTGCAAGAACTGAGTATTATAAGTAAAACAAAATTCAAATATATTCTGTTTGAGTGTGTGGTATTTTTTTTTTTTTTTTTTTTGCTGTGAGTGTAAAGATCAAATTAGCGGCTTTTTTGAGACGTTCACCCATCAAAACTCAACGAAAATATTTGTCATTGTTTCTTGAGATATTCAAAATGAACAATCATGTCAACTATTACGGTATTTGAAAAAATTGTGACTTTAGGCCTTCCAATATTAGCAGAATTGCAAAGTTTAAAGCCACTTTTTAAAAACAGATATCTCAAATCTGATGAAGTACAAAACATTTTTGAAAAGCATTCTGGAAACCATTTGTTGCAAAGATTTTCCATTTTTAAAATAGCTTGCAATAGATTTAACCTTCTTTTTGTATTAATTCTACTTTCTTCTCAGAAACAATTCCAATCGTATCATTTTTGTGTATGGTCTGGGAGCTAACTTTGCAGTAGGACAACATAACTCAAATTACAGTAATGCATACAACAAAAACAAATTAATAACGTAGAAGTGGTTCTACTCACAAATCACGAAAGATGACAAAATCACACATTTGTTGCCGCAAGTAAAATGTAAACTTATAGGTCGGATAGTGACAAAGAGGAGGAAAGGTGACACAGACTAAAATACGTTTTCGGATCATTTTGTGGATCCGTTTAATTTTTTGCCGAAACCGCCAGACTGCCAAAGGATGCGAGATTGCGGGATCCCGCATAGCTGGATTGCAATCCCTATTACTGGCCCCATTGCAATACAATTACAGTAATCCCTCGCTTTCCAGGGGTATTTAATACGCGATTTCTATTATCTACGGTGAAACGATAGCAGTAACGACCATTGCGTTAGTGGGTTTAGTGTCATTTATCAATTATAGGTTTACATTCCTGTTTTGTGTTAACTCAAATAGTGATATGTAGAAGGATATTGTAACAGCCCTAATACTTGAATTTTGAATAGCATTGTACTGTACGAAGTATTTGTAGTGAGCTAATGTTTGGTTGAAAGTGATTTGATATGTTTGTTTTGTAATTTCTTGTAAATCAGTGTAATATAGACTTTGTTTTAGGTAAGAAAATTATTCAAAGGCCATTTAATATGTTTAAGAACCGAATGATGCAAGAGAAATTCTTAAATGTTTGTAATTACATGTATTAATGTAAGCTACGATGTCTACAGGATATTTTTCTGCCGTTGGAAAGGATTTCTGTAAATAATTTTGTATTTAAGTATCTATAATTACCATTTCTGATCATTTTGTAATGTTGTTAATTAATTTTGTATAAATCCGATTGTTTTTAATATGTTAGATTGTTTGAGTGATTGTTAATGATCGAGAAATATTGGGCGGATGCCTTTGAAGAATTCTCGTAATTTCGATAAAGACTATATAAACAGATCGCCTGGACAGAGACATTCATTCATTGATTCAGTTAGTAACATGGAGGAAAGAAATATATGGAGGAGAAGTGACGGTAAATCGGTGAAGCAGGCACTAAACTCTCCCGCATGGCGGCAGCAGCGGTATTGCGCTTCCAAACATTGTGATGTTCCCAGTATATCCCGAAAACTAAGCAAGGTATCGAAAATTTTATTCTTTATTTTCGATTTGTCTCGTCGTGTTACATAAGAATCGATCATTAAATTTGACTTTTGCGAAATTTTTCTTCTCCATTTCAACTCAAGAAACCTCACTTTTGATACAGTATATCTCTAGAACTAGGTGAGATATCGAAAATTTTTATACTTTATTTTTCATTTGTCTCGTCTTTTTAAATAAGAATCCATCATCAAATTTGACTTTAACCAATTTTTTCTTCTGAATTTCAACCAAAACCATTTCCCATTTGGGACAGAATATCTCGAAAACTAAGCAGAATATCAAAAAAATTTATTCTTCATTTTTTATTTGTCATATCGAGTTACATAATAATCCATCACCAGATATCGGCGTCACCTTTATCCTAGAGTCCCCTTGAGGTTTTTGTACATATTCTCCGTGTCTGTATGGAAGCGGCCATGCCCCCTCCACTCCGGCCATGCCCCCCCACTCCTCCTCCGCCCTGCTTCACTTCAATGCGTGGTGAAGGTCTCTTGCGTCGTCTCCATATATTTCCTTCCTCCATGGTTAGTAAGTCAGTTTAGTTGGCAGTATTCAGTGTTACAGAGAGTTTCTTTGCGACTGTGCATTGTACCTATAATTGTGAATATCGCTGACTTGTTGTTTGGATCACAATAAAACTGACATCTTCAAACATAACCTGTTTGGTGTATTTTTTAATTAATTAATGCAGTTCTTAAACCACCATAAAGAACCCCAACAATATGCTTGTTTACAAACCACCTAATCCACAGTTTCTAAGCGGAAAGCAGGAAACCCATTTATCAATATTTTGATGGATCAATAACAAAGCCTATCTAACAGCAGACATTTTTAGTGATTGGTTTAAGAACTGTTCGTTCCAGAAGGGAGGTTTACTTTTGTTCAAGAAAAATACTGTTGCATCCGGTCATCCTCAATCCTCGAAACTATATCACATGAATGTTGGAGTCATCTTTATTTCACTAAAGTATTACCTAATTTCTATAGCCATTAAATCAATGGGTGGTTGTAGCATTTATGATCCATTACGTTCGATGAACTTCCAGAGATCTTTTGAAAAACATGGATGATATATTGGGAATGACAGTCATACATCGTTAGAAAAATTAATGCATAATGAAATATGATGTCAGCCTCATGGAGTCGATTGATGAGAATATCTTTCTTGCTGGCGTAAATTATGAGCAGCATTATTTTTTTTCTTTACTTACGGCTTTACGCCTCGTCGATGTCGAGGTCATTAGAGGTAGGATGGGATTGGGACAAGCAACGGGAAGGAATTCGGTTATAGCCTTTTGAAGGAAGCATCCCGACATTCGCCTGGAGTGATTCGAGGAAACTACGGAAAACCCAAATCCGGATGCCTGGGCGGGGATTCGAACCGGCGACCTCCCGAATACGAGTCCAGAGTGTTAACCGCTCACCCACCATGCTCGGTCAGAAGTTGTAGTTGACTGGAAATACCCAAATGTACGCGGTATAAGTCAAATTGTTACTATTGTACGAGACGCATGAGGTCTTGAAACAGAAGAAATGAATAATAATAAGAAATTATGTATAATGATTATCGACAGAATTTAACACGAGAAAAGCACGAAGGTTTTACAACCCCGAATGAAGACGGTTAAATGGGATCGGGAACTGTTAAGTCTGTTTTTTAATTAACACGTTAATACATATTTTTAGTGGAACCACCAACATTTGCTAACATATAGTTTTTCTTTGATATCGTGATTAAAGATGTGAAAGAGGAGAAATTTAGCCGTAGGCTTATTTAGGAACCATTTTGCCATTTGCCTGCAGTGATTTACGGAAACCATGGAAAACCGAAATCTGGATGGACGTCCTGCCGAATGCACCCACCATTCTCGGAGATAAGTTTCATTAATTTTATTGGGATTGGATTACGCATTACTTGTATAAATGAAGCTTTTCGTAATCTTTAATTGCTAATTTCAAGTAAAACACTTCTGAATCTGCATCCCGGCTCTTAGTACACAGTACTACCGTGTGTTTAAAAAATGACCTGTATATTTGAAAAGCCAATAAAAACCAAACCGGCAGCGATAGAAATACACCGTTTGTTGCAATATGCTTGGGACAACAGTAAATTTTCAAGCAGACAAACTTTCGAAATTAGTTACAATACAGAAATAAACGCAGTCTGTGAGTTCGCCATTCTGTAAGTCGTCTTTCTGCTGTAAGCGTGTGCTGTTCACAGATTGCAAGTTTGCTGTGAAAAAATGGTGGAAAATATTGTACTTTAGATTTTTCCAGACTGCAGCGCCATCTGTTGTTGAAAATTGTAACTAATTTCGAAAGTTTGTCTGTCTGAAAATTTACTGTTGTCCTTAGTATATTGCAACAAACGGTGTATTTCTATCGCTGCCCGTTTAGTTTTTATTGCTTTTTCAAATATACCGGTCATTTTTGAAACACCGGGTATATTATATGAATTCTTAGGGTCTTTAACGGCTGTTTCGTTATCAGCGGATTAGATATTACTGCCGTTTCATTTCCAGAATTACTGATGTTGTGCACCTCAGACATCCGTTTGCCTCTAACCTACTTCACAATTCTGTTCATATCACCTTCTACGTGACGGTGCTGTGTTTTTGATTTGCTGCTTTTCGTCTGAGGTTCCGGACTTCCGGGTAAAGCAACGTCAACAAGGGCCCCGGTGCAAAAAATGTATTTATTTTGGGCCCTCAGGCCAGATGGGGGACCTTTTTTTGCTTTGTGTTGCTGGTGGTAGGGTCCCCTGAGCTGAGGCTGGGCCCCTGAGTTGTAGCCCTGGGGCCCTCTGAATAGTGAGGGCCTCTTAGGTGAGGGGGCTCCTTGTGTCTCAGGGGCCCCCTTAGGACGACGGGGTAGAGCTAAAAAAAAAAAAAAACGTTGAGAGTTTGCCGTGAAGGCCATGGCCCCTCTGAACTACGCTTGGGGCCCCTTAGGTATGCTTGGGGGCCCCCTGAGCGAAGGGGCCCCGGTGCACTGCACCGCTCCTAAAGGCCCCATAGTAGCTACGCCCCTGGGTCCATATTCTATAAGTTCCACAATCAGAGGACATGAGTGCGCCAAAATATTCTGGAAAACTCACGCAGTTATACTAATAAACAAAACTTCTCTGCGTGACATAATTCTCGATAATTCTCTGATATTTTAACGTGTCCTCACGTATCTCTTGGTATGCCACGTTATCTCGATTATTCCACCGAGTGCAGATTATGCAAGCAGTGGGAGGTATTCCGCACCAAGCAGCCAGCTGTCAGCCAGGTAAGTCAAGTCATTGCTTTAGAGTCTTCTTATTTGTGAACCGCACTTTTGGTCTATGATCGTCTCAGGTTGTGTATTTTACTTGGGTTTGCAACGATGGATAGTCACATGCCATGAAAGAAGGCCAATTGAAAGCGTAAAATGTCATTTCATAATCATGTAACCTACATCTGAATGTTATTTTGATAAGTATCAGAACAAAAACAGCATTAGAAACATTTTCACTTGACTCTACATGGTCGAAATTAAGTGAAATTTTCATAGAAAGTTTGTAACCAGTTCTTAAATAGTGTAATTTTAGTCCTTGTATAAGAAAAATCGAAATTATAATGTCGCTAGATTAAAGCGGGAGTTTATGTTTGAGGACTATTTATTTAAACAGTTTGTCTTGTAAGCAGTTATCATTCATTTTTTTTTTTGCTTATGTCAGTATGAAAATAATGTCTTATACCTCCTCAATCAAAAATTAGGTGACGCCTTAAAGAAGCAAATGATTTTTCCAAGTCACTGACAGAATTAAAATTTCCTGTGTCCTGCTCATAATTGTACAGTTAAAATTTTGTTGTAGTTTTGCTAAGGAAAAGTTGTAGGTATATGTATTAGGAAAGTATATTACGAAATACAGTCTTTTTCGTTTTTTCATGAAATCAGAACTGTTTTCTTCCACTATTGCCATCACTTCTTTAACCGAATTTCGTTTACAGTTCTTACAGTAAAAAGATTTGTGTTTAAATGAAACAGAATATTATTCTTTGTTTATTTTCCCCCGCTTCAAAGAACTGGCTCTACTTTGTGGTTTCAGTGTAATAACAGTTAAACTGTGGTAGACTGGGAAAGTGCGGATCTAGGAAGGGGGGGGGGGAGGGAAGAGGGCAAACCGGAGCACTTGTCCGGAAACTTCAGGGGACAGCAAATATCGTGTTTGAAGGGTGACAAATTTATGTCGCGGCAACCAGGGGGCGACAATGGGGGCGGCAAAATAATGTTTGAATGGGCGGCAACTCACAATTTTTTCCGGCTCGATAAATTCCTAGATCCGCCACTGACTGGGGATACTATCATATATATTAAGGTTTCTTTTTTTTTTTTTTTGGTCACAAGCCATTATCTCCCTTCATACCTAACCGAAATCTATAAAGGAGGTATCATTTTAAAGATTAGTAGTGATATCAAAGATACGGCCCGCGGGCCGCTATCCGGCTCCGGGCCCTATCAATACGGCCCGCGATCGCAATGTGACACAGGAAGAAGATATTATATACTATACAATTAAATAAATAAAATGTTATAATAATTCAGTACATTTTTTTAATTTTAATCTGGTCATCCTACTCATTATAAATTAATATACGGCCCTCTGCAAAATTGAGTTTGACATCTATGGATTAGGGCATTCGCTTCGATCATTTCATAATATAAGAAAGTAGTTAAAAAAAAAAATCTACCCTTAAAGAGCAAAAATTTCAATATTTCTAAAATGCTGTTTTTTTTTTTTTTTTTTTTTCTTCAGGAGAAATCGTTAAATAAAGTATAATTTTAAAAATTAAGATATTCACTTTGGTGACATTGTACTATTAAGACAGGAAATTTTCGGAATTCGACCATTATAAGGGCAAAAGTATCAAAATTTCTGCGACGCGTTTTCGTGTCATGAGCCATTTACCTCCCTTGATACCTAACCGATATTGATAAATGAGATATAATTTAAACGATTAAGATCTCCACCGTGGTCACATCAAGTTTTAAGCAAAGAATTTTTCATAAAGGGCATCATTATCGTTATTTCCATAACATTTTTTTTTTATTTTGTCACGAGGAATTTATCTACTTTGATTTATCTACCTGATATAGAAAAATGAGGCATCATTTTAAAGATTAAGGTTTCCACCGTGGTTATATCATATTTTTTAAAAAGGATTTTTTTTTTTTTTTTTTTTTTTTTTTTTTTTTTTTTTTTTTTTGGAATTCGACCATTAAAGGGTAAAAATATCATTATTTCCATAACATATTTTGTTATGATGAGATATTTATCTTCCTTGATATTTAACCGAAATCGAGAAATCCGTCTTTGGTCAAATCATATTTTAAGAAAGCAATTTTTCGGATTTAGACCCTTAAAGGCCAAATTTATCATTATTTCCGTCATGTATTTTTATCTTGAGCCTTTCTCCCTTGATATCTAACTGAAATAGGTAATTAAGCTATCATATTAAAGATTAAGGTGTCTGCTTTGGTCGCATCATATCGTAGTAAAAGAATTTTCGGAATTCGAACCTTCAAGGGCATAGGTATAATTATTCGTTAACGTGTTTTTTTTTTTTTTTTTTACTTGACATTTATCTCCGTTGACACCTAACCTAAACCGATAAATGTGGTATCATTTAAAAAATTAAGTTCTCCACTCTGGCAATATAATACATTAAGAGCTAATTTTTGTTTGGATTTTGACCCTTAAAGGGCAAATATAATAACTGTGTATTTTTTTTTATGGCTTTAGCCAAAGGCTAATACAGCCAATAACGTCATACAATATATTCGATTGAATTTTAAATTACACCTTTAGTACATTTTACAGGGAAATTATCTTGACCGATTTCTTGCTCGGAACTGAGAGAGATTGCATCAAAGAAGTTATATCAGTTATATTCAGACCATCTTCTAGCAGTTGCTTTCTCGCTGATCGATGTTGCTTGCAGCTCAGCATGAAGTGATAAATATCCTCGACAGAATCACACGATGGGCACTTCGGCGAATCCACCAACCGCATGAAGTATTTTTTGTCACGTAATAAAGTGTGTCCTGTCCTAAGTCTGTTCGTTAAAGTAATTCCTTTCCTGTTCAGTTCTAGTTGAGCGTACCATGGCTTGCTTACTAAGTTGTTGCAGATGGCTCGATACCAAAGTCTACTTTCCCTGGCAGTCGGCAAACCATCTGTTCTCCCACTGTCTTCACAATGTTGGTAACAATGGCCTTGAAGTCTGTGCAGGGTACCGAAACTTTTTCTGTTTCTGCAGCAGTAAGGTGGCGTGGTGCTGTTCTGTCCGCTGACTTATTTCCCGACACCCCAACATGCCTCGGTACTGCAATTGTATTCCTTCTACCGATAACTTCTGAAGTTCCCTGGCTATGTCATAAACTAAATAGTTCCGGCATCTTTCTTTTGACAATTCCATTATTGAATGTAGGGCACTTGTAGAATCTGTACAAATCACTATATTTCAATAAGCTATCGAATGAATGTATTGCAGCGCTTTTAGAATGGCATAAAGCTCTGAGGAGAACGTCGAAAACTGGCTTGGTAACCTGTAAGCTTCGTGAACGCAGCGACCATGGTCTACAAATGCAGCAGAGGAAGCCTTTCCTTTTTCCTTTGAGCCGTCTGTAAAAATTTTGTGCCACGCCTTCCATCTCGAATTCAGTGCTTCTAGTGTGAGGCACTTCAGTTCCTCCTCACTGTGATCTTTTTTCACTAATCGTAATAACTGTGTAATGGTCGCGCGTTTGAGACAGTTAAGAGCCAAGCCGCTATATAGCAGTAGCACATATCTCATAGATATTAATAAACTGCTTCACTGGCGTCTACTTTTGTCACTTACCTATTGCACTAAACGAATAAACAATTGAAACAAGTGAGGCAGTTCTTCTTTTATCCTATTACAAACCCGGAACCTTACTGTTCATCATATTGCCTGTGTCAACTAGTTCCTAGTATTTGTTCGTGCTCTGCAGGTGCAATGAGCTGCTCATTTCGTCTGCTGTTGGTGCTGGCCGTGTGGACGGCTCCTGCGTCACTTGCCGCTCGCATCCTAGCCGTGACTCCCACGCCGTCCATAAGCCATCAGCTGCCCGTCAGGAAGCTGGTGCTCGAATTAGTTTACAGGGGACACCACGTCACCTCCATCACCACAAACCCAATAAAGGTGACGCAACTCTTCTTGCTGTTATAGATATTTCAATCTTTCATCTTGTTGCATGAGGAAGAATTTCAATCGACTGTTTGAACGATGATGTGAAATTATATTATAATGTTTGATTTATACGTATAAACTGTTAATTCTTTTTGTTAGGGCCCCTTGTTGGTTTTACTATTTTTGTGAACTCTGTTGTTATTGCGGATGAAAAACAGAAGCAAAAATTCACATTTAGCTTCAAAATTTAGGATTAGATTCTGGTACATAGATTTCTATTTTCATTCCTTTATTCTTATTCCATTATTCTTATACTTCTGTTGCAATTAGAAACATTCGTAGAAAATGTGGCAGTAATGTGTTTTTAATAATAAGGACCACACGTGCATGTTATGTGGAAAGGCTAAAAACTATCACGATTAGTAGCTGTAAAATAAGAATGGAGAAAGAAGGACTTGTAGTATTCGCTTCAAATTTACCACATACGTTCCTGTGGTCATACCTTTTAAGAAAAAGTGTACATGGATGCGAAATCACACTTACCTTAGACGTGAAGCAACATAAAAGTTACGAATTAACGCTACAGAAAATCGCCATATCAGTTCATATTGTCGCGCCAAAGATAATATGCGCACTGTAGAATCACTAGCAACTATGATAAATACAATTTGAATATAATGCAATGGCGTTATGACATAAGGCCATCACGATGAGTCATGTGTTGCGGCACATTTTTTTTAAAAAAGGTTTCATTATCTTTTCACTTATTTAGTTTTCAGTATTCATTTATCATAACAATGGAACATTAGTTGTATAATATTTTTTTTTTATTTTTTGGTAGTTTAGAATTAATTAATTGTGATGAAACTTTTCCTGGTTATACATTATGTACATTTTGACTTAATATATTCTCTCAGCATCTGATAAAGAAAAAAACCTTCTATTTCACACTGTCAATACAATGATGATCAATAAAACCATACAATGAACAATTAGCCTCTTCGTCTTCAATGATGCTTAAAGGATCGGATAGCACTGATGCAATGCTTAAAAATTTGTAGCTTTAGATTACCATATTGTTGCTGGGATAGGTTCAGAAAGATATTATATAACATTCCAACACGAAATGGGTTGCATCGATTTGTGAGTGAGAGTGCAGGGACCAGTCGCTCCTGTGGTTCAGTGACAGTGTGGTTAGCTGCCAGGATTATGATTCCGATTGGCCTTTGTAAAGGCTGTTAAAGATGTCGGTCACTTTGCTTTGAGCGTACGAAGAATAATTCTGTGGTTCGGAATCCACATAAATGTAAAATTATTGGAATAAGATTGAAGACTTTGGAAGAGACTTTTAGAGCGGTCTGAAAGTTATCTGGATAAGACCGTCATAACCAATAGGAATTGTTATTTTGGATGACGGAACCGCATATCTTTAACTTAGGTGTATGAAGAACTGCAGATTCTTCGATGCTACAGGTGATTATATGAACAGACGGAGGAAAGAGTAACAATGGCAGAGTAGACACATAGAGACCAGGCAAATAAAAATTTGTCGACTTAGTCTGACATGGAATTCGGATACATGGCTGCAGTTACCGGATTTCATTAAACCTAAGCCGTTGTGGTCAGCTTTGTCTTCGAAGCGTTACCGAGTGTCGCAAAACTGTTTTCTTCGTAGTTATGTATTATACGACAGCAGTTCTTGACTCCTTAAAAAGCCTTTTAGCAGTGGTATGGTAGGGGCACGTGAATTAATTACGTGAGGGTCTTTTCTCTCTTAAATTTAGACCCTCCTCCCGCTTTGCGTGATCTGATAAAATGTGGTCGGACATCCCCCCTCCCTTCCTCGCCACTCAAGTGAGATTTACCTTAAAAATTTAAATATTAAATTTATTTGATATGTTCATATACTTTGCTTCATGCCGGTAAATTGGTAAGCGTTAATACTCAGTCTGCTATATACTACATTTTTTCTGTGAAGTAAGAGGAGTAAAATCATAAAAAGTTGACTTGAGATTTTTATCGAACCCCTCCCTTTATATGAGATTTTGTGACATTTTGACGGATCCCCCCCCCCACCTCCCCCTATTTTAGTCCACGTATTTATGGAGGTACTCTTGTCAATACGATTGCGTTCCACGTGTATCTTTAAAAATGTTTACATTTAATACTTCAGTTTATTCATGTGTTATTCAGGCGCATTGATACCTCCGAGAAATAACTGAATGACGGATCGTTGTCGACGGAAGTTTGTGGAGAGTCTCTGAGAGCAATAAGATGTGGATATAGTAATCAGGAGCGTCATTCAGATAGGTTTCAGAAAAGAAAGTTATTGTCGCACCTTTATTTTGTTTACATTTTTTGTAGTTGATAAAACTGTGATGCTTCAAATCATTTATGTTATTTCTCTATATAGGAAAAAGTAGAGAATCTAATTGAAATAGACATCTCAGTTGCCTACGAATTATGGGATAAAATGATTGACTATATGGCCACCGTTGAGGATGATCGCCCTCCTGACATTTCAGTGTTTCCAAAATTGATGAGAGCTTTATGCGAAAAGGAATTAGGATCCAAGCAGGTGGCAGAGTTTTTAGGGTAAGTAAAAGTTATACGTCATAATTCGCGATACACTACATTATTTTATCTATAAAAGATTTAAATCACTAAAAGTTCTTTTGTTGCAGGTCAAGCCCGAAATTCGATGTAATGATTTTAGAGATGCTTGGGTACCAGTGTTATTATGGGATGGCACATAAAGTTGGCTCCCCACATCTCGTCGGCTATACATCACTTCATCCAACTCCACCGGTCTATATGGCTTTAGGCAATCCGTTCAATCCAGCTTACACAACTGCGTTTTTTCACGAGTATGGTGACCACATGTCATTCTGGGAAAGGTTGGATAGTGTTTACTGGTATCTGAAATTTAATCACATGTGGTACAACTCAATGCATCCTGAACAAGACGAAATCCAAAAAAAGTATTTCGGACCGGAAACACCGGCTGTCTCTGAAACTGAGAGGAACTTCAGTCTTTTATTAGTAAACAATCACTTCAGCATGAGCTACCCAAGACCTAATCTGCCTAACGTGGTGGAACTAACTGGACTACACCTGGAGAACAACCGTAAGCCGCTTCCAAAGGTAACCTGCCTTGCTAATCGCATAACTGATCTTAAATGATATTACTGAAGCTATAGGAATATGAATTCTCTTCTGCAGAATGTACAAGAATTCCTTGATGGAGCTGAACATGGCGTAGTATATTTCAGCCTGGGATCTAATGTCAATACCAGTACGATGCCTGAGAAGAAACGGCTGGCTCTCTTAGAGGCGTTCTCTGAGCTGCCTCAGCGAGTGCTGTGGAAGTGGGAGGCGGACAGCCTGCCCGGACAACCAGACAACGTCATGGTGGCCAAGTGGCTGCCACAGCAGGACGTACTCGGTGAGTGTTTTTCACAGTGTGTAAATGAATTTCGAATGAAGGTAACACTATTATAAGTCAATGATAATTGTTTTCAGCTCATCCCAACATTCGGTTGTTCGTAACACAAGGAGGACTGCAGAGCTTCAATGAGGCCACTTACCACGGTGTGCCTATGCTAGTTATGCCATTCATAGTAGAACAAAGGCAAAATGCCCGCAAAATGGTGACGGCGGGCATTGCATATCAAGTTGAATTCAAGCAACTTACGAAAGATTCTTTCCTGAAAGGCATACATACAGTACTAGGAAATGGAAGGTAATAATATATTTTATTCTTCTGTAGCTTGCTATATATTACTTTTGTAATATTTCTCTGTCGGCTTGGGTTTTAAATTCTCTTTCAACCTTTTCAACCTTTTTTTTAATTATTGTTTTACGCCTCGTCGACAGCTAAGGTCATTAGAGGCGGGATGGAACTGGGGACAAGGAGCGGTAAGGAATTCGGCCATGTCCTTTTTGAAGGAGGCATCCTGGCATTCGCCTGGAGTGATCTGAAGTAACCATGGAAAACCCAAATCTGGATGCCCGGACGGGGATTCGAACGCGCGTCCTCCCGAATGCGAGGCCAGAACGTTAACCGTTCACCCACCACGCTCGGTTTCAACTTAAGATGGATAGATGTAACACCGTGTTCATATCCACCCTAATGGTCTGAATGTCTGGTGGTGTGATCGCCACCTATAAGGTGTCCTGTCTATGAGCTAACAAACGCGATCCTGACCAAAACAAAGATTTCTTAATTTCAAATATATATATATATATATTTCCTTTTCCCGTTGTGTTAAATAAGATAATAAGTGTGTTTTCAAAAACTAGTATTGCAACAATTTTGATTACATACATTTTAACTTCGGTAAAACATTCGAAGTAAATACGTTTACTATCTTCACAGAAAATGGGAATTGCAGTTTTTTCTTGCAAAAGTAATGAGTAACAAAAGAACATGAAAACGGTTTTTGATATTGTTTATCTAGTTTTACATCAAGTCATTTTTTCCTCAATTTTTTACAATTTTAAGAACGTTCCTCATTTAAGACCATCATGTGAATATAAAACACATGTGTACGAAGAAGTCACCAAGGTGTTTATTGAACTTGACATTAAATGGTACCTACGATTTTTACAAGAAAAAATTTGGAAAATTTTCTTTGGATGTTCTTTAATGCAACAAAACTTATATCAAGTCAGCATCAATTAGGAAAAATCTACTTATGGAACAATAATATTATTTTTAACCTTTATTCTTTTTATAATATATTTTGCTTAAAAAATATCAGTTGTTCAACAGTCGACTTTGTGGTGTAAAATTTCTGATGACTACAATTGATATACGCGAAGGTCTTACCGTGTAACGTTTTCTCAGAAAAGAAGGAAACAATTACAGTACGGTGTTAGTAGAGTAATTTTAATTAGATGTGTATTAGATGTCGTTAAACTGGAAAGATTTACACTTTTTGCAAGGAGTAGTTAATGGCTGTTAACGGAAGTACGTTCCAAAGAACACGTGCAACTGAATATGCTAAAATTACTTCTTTATAAGGTTTAATCAGCAATATTATAGGCATCGTTACATTGCAAACTGGCCTTATATGTCCAGATGATTTTAGAACTCTTATGTTTGTAATTAAATGTGTTATGTTGGCCATTGCTCAAATGAATAAATAGGAAATGCAAGTTGCGCACTCCTAAATTGTGAACAAATTTCCACCGCCTCCCTCACAACAGTTAAAAAAAAAAAAAAAAAAAAAAAGCCGAAATAATGTTCTTAGCTTTCTTAACATAAGAATAAATATGGTCTCAATAACTACATAATACTGGTTGAATAATTGCACGATGTGACTAACCACTCACATCTTTCGGAAACATGTGATCACAGGAATATAGAATTAATATGGCTGTGTGTTGAGCTTCCTATTAGTGAGATTTCTACGATTTTACGAAGAACCAAAATTTAGTAACCGTGTCATCTATTTGAACTTCGAATACATTCTAGTAATAACCTGCCTGTGTTGTGTTGCGGTTATATACATTTATAAACTAATAGCGAACAGTTTAGAAGATGCCTGAATTTAGTATTATAACCTACAAACGTTTTAACAATATACGCTAGATTTCACGTCATTTTCTGTATTGCAATACGACAAACTGATGAGAAATTCAACAAGATGGTACTACAGTTTCTTTTATTTCCGATTGTCGATATAACTTTGACATACTCATAATAGTTTCATTCTTAAACGCGACTTTAACTGACAATTCTCCTCTTCCACAATTTTCTCTTTAACCCATTGACGATGTCGTAGTATTTTGAACCACTAGCTATGTATTCCAACATTCCTCACCTTCGTTGCAGAGACTCGAGTGCGAAGTGTGCAACGTTATGGGTTCCTTTCAAGTATAACCAAATATCGATAATCAATCTATCTATAGCTCTATATAAAAATATATGTTTATATATTTGTGTGTTCTTTATACAAATCCACAGTTTTTATACGATATTAATCAAACTTTGCATAGGTATACTTAAAACAAAGAAACAACTCCAATTTACAATTGGTTTACAAAAACCCAACCCTTTTTCCCTTAACCCCCCAAAGAAAAATTTTACGCGTGCAACTATTCAGTTTTTTGCAATATCTCGGAAAAGGTGGGGAAATCGGGTAAAGTAGATGCTGATATTCTTAATACCCATAAAACTTCCTTTGCATTGGTGATGGACCGGTTCCGATCCGATATCAGTGATCGAGAAATACAAATTTGTAATTAAAAAATTAAAAGTTGGTGAGGTGACTCACAATTCATTAGTTTTTATCCGACCTTGATGAAACTCATGACACATTTGTTCTAAAATAAGTCGAAAAATACTGTCTACGTTTGGTTTACAAAAACCCTGCTCTTCTTCCTTTTCCGTCCATTCCCACAATCTTTTCAAATGTTTTTTATGCAAACCCACAGTTTCTATCCGATCTCGATTTACTTTAAAACAAAGAGGAAGAAACTGTCTACGTCTGGTTTATAAGAACCCAACCCCTTTACCTCTTTACCTCCCCTCCCCCCTTTCGAGCAAAATTCACGCGTGAAACTGTACAGTTTTCTTGCAAATTTCTCGAAAACGTTGGGGAAATTGGGCCAAGTGGTCAGTGATATTCTGACAGTCCATAACATTTCCTGTCAAACGGCATGCGATTGATTCCTATCGGTCTATTAGTGATCGAGAAATGGGAACTTAAAATTTAAAAATTGGTTTAAAATCTTCAGATTTTATCCGAACTCGAAGGAAATTTTCACATGTATGCTTTAAAATAAGTTGAAAAATAATGTTTTCATTTGGTTAAAAAATATTGCACATGCTCTTCCCCTTCACCACTCCTATTGCAGATATACAAATGGAACGTTTTTTTGCATACATTTCGAAAATGGAAGGGATATCTGACAAAGCAGATGGTAATGGGGAATATGTACGACAATTCTATCAAACGGGATAATACATCAGAATTTTATATCCAGCCCCTGAACAATGCCGCGTGCTCTGCTAGTTTAATAGTATTTTCTTTAATAAATGCAATGTAGTTTAATGGATTATTGTAGTAATGGTGTCGAATAGATTTTAATTAATACATAATTTCAATTTTTAATATAAAAATTTTACAGATAGTTTGTTCACAGTATAAATAAAATTAATCAGACATCACATTAAAAATATATACACAGTAACATTCAATTTATTAAATATATGTCATCAGCTATCTTAAATCGGTATGTTCTATTGTAGGTAATCTATTCCTTTCCTTAGTTAGCATAAATTGCTGACTACGCTAAATCTTCTATTGGCATGGGAATGCAATTAAAAATTTATTTTGTTACAAATCTTAAAGCCGGATGCAATACTGGAAAGCTGGTAAGGCGACTGGTTTTCAGCAACCCTTAAGTTCGCCTTTAACTAGGTCGAACAATTAAACTGTTATCTATACTATTATATATCTGTAAGGAAGCTGCGCTTGTCTCTTTAATGTAACGGGTATCGCGCAATAAGTACCGCAGCAATTTGGATGTCGTTTTCACGTTTTTAGAGCTAATGGTGACAGATAAAATCTGGGAAAATAACTAATGACTTATATGTACCATGGGAAGGAGTGAACAATTAAAAACCTTTAAATTTGGAAAATTGTGGGCTGCCGATCATAGTGCACTTCAGACGCGCACTCCTTTCGCAATAATCTCACAAAACTTTGGATTCAGTTTTATTTTTTTACTTTTATTACTCAGTTTTCTGGACCACAGAGCTTAAAATAAACGGAATACGCGAATTAAACGTAATAAGCATTGACTTACATCGCAACAGGTAGGTTAATATGCGAAATGCGTTAGATTAATTATTATATGGTGGTAGACATATATTATCTCTGGTAGACAGTTTACAGTTTGTCTCTAGAACAATATGTCGCTAAACTTTCTACATTAATAAGCCAATATTTCTTCTTTACATATCATTATGGTTAAGAAAATCAGTTTTTATTTCGAAGAAAGATGTATGAAAAACAGCTACCATAAATTTCAACAGGTAAGAATTCATTTTCCCCACAATGACTTGTGCGGAACTTTCCATATTTCTACATACGTTACTCGATTAATATATATTTTGTGACTATAAAGTGCAAATATTCGTCACTAATATCGCCTAAGGAACGTGTGTACAAATTTTGGCTATTGTTCAAACCACGGCCAGTAAAATAAACTGTTATTTCTATTAAATAATTCTCATAACTTAGATTCTGCAATGTTTATCACGTACGTGCTTTGGGTTAGTGACGACAGCAACATGGAACGAGTGAAATTAAAAAATTAATCAAGCATCTTAAAACGTTATGCCACACCGCGTAAATAACAATAAAACTAAATCCATCATGCCTTATGATCTAACAAAGCGAGTCAATTGTCATTCTGGTGCAGGCTGCATTTTAACCTAACCACAAATCTGGCTATTGATTCTTTTCGTAAATCATAGCTTCTGTCGCAACCGCATTAATACATCCACTGTTATCGATTCTTGAAACTTTGGAATTACTTACATGTGGGTGAAATAACGACATTAGTAATTTGGTGTCACTGAAAACGAATGAAATTAAAAATAATTCGTAACGTGCTATTTTAAAACAGAAATAATTGATCGAATCAACATATCGTCAAAATAAAACCAATATCCAATCAGAAAAAAGATGCTGTTATTATTATTAATAAAGAAAACTGCTCTAAATAAATTTACGGCACCACGGTTATCGTGAGATTCTCCGTATCCGAATTTAAAAATAAGATTTTTTTCTTAGCTATATTACAGAAATAATATGTTTGGTTATGTCCACAGCTACATTCTCACCAAAGCTTATGCTTAGCTATGTAATCCCAGCCAAAGTTTACACATAAGATCCCAGCAAAAGTTTACACTTTGTGCTTATAATTTCAGCTGTGTTAACTATTATATATCGATATAAATTTCCGGCATCACGGTTATCGTGCAGTCCTCCATTTTTTAGCTAAGTTAAATTAATATAAATAAGTTAATATTATTCATTACCACCGGAGATACATCATTACCAAAGTTTATACTACATTTCAATCTAATTACTTCAGTTCTGAAATACTGTGAAGGAAAATAGCTCGAAATGTGGGTAGTTGTATAAAAGCCATTAAGAAAAAAATAACGTTATTACTCATGGATTAGGAATGTGGTATTAAAAAAAAAGGGATTCTACGATTAACGTGGATGTTACTCGACTAGACAAACTGAAAGTAAAGAATATTTTTTTTTTAGTATCTCGCTTAGTTCTCGAGATATTGTATCTCAAAAGTGAGGAGGTTAGAGTGAAATCCGGCATGGACAAGAAAAATATTCACCAAAACAACTATATCTACACTGTGGAAATGCTCTATAGGTGTTTTATTTTCTTCCTAGTGGTTGTTGTTAAGTTGAAATACAGCCTTGACCAGAAGAAACGTCACCAAAAACACAAGGAACTATACCTATAACTGATTTTTGACATGCTATATCTCGAAAACCAAGCGAGATATAAAAAATAAACTTTATTTTCGATTTGTTTTGCCTAGTTCTATAAGAATCCATCATCAGATTGTGGTGCCACGGTAATGATAGAACTGTCTTAAAAATCTTGCGAGTGATCTTAGTACATTCGTTGTTGCAATACTATTGTTGGTGGCGTAGATAGTTTAGAATTAACGGCCATTACTATCGCAGATAGTAACTTTCGTTTAGCGTTATATCTAAGGTACATTTCTTTTTGTTATAACACGCACTTTATATGGAAATGTATGTCCTCAGGAAATTTCTGACCTGAAGGATTATTGATTCTCGGTACGCCCTTACTGGAATGTTAGTGATAATGTTTCGCGTAGCTTTAGATTCTTATATTTCATATATTATACTGTGTTAAAATATAAGTGCCACACAAAAAAAAAAAAAAAAAAAAAAAAAAAAAAACCTTTTGAAGATCAGTATGAAAACCGCATCTCAGGTAATTAATAAATGAAAGGAAATTTTTTAAAATTAAATCTCTATATTTTGCTTCTCTGCATTAATATTTGACACTAAAATAAAAAGAGTAAAACATATTTATTTTTTGGGGGGTGGGGGGGTGGGAGGGTGGCTGCCTACTACTTGTACTAACCATTTGAAATCTGGATTAACTGCTTCGTTATAATATTCTCTTCACGTTTTGCACTCTCTTTTTTCGGAAAAGTTACCACAAATTAAATTAAAAATGCCAAAATATGAGAGAGACGTTCAGTTATTAGTTGGCACTGTAAAATTAATGAAAATCTATTGAAATGTTGGTTAAATCCTTTATTGTAATGTTTTTTTTTGCGGTTTATGCTTCTCTCTGTTGTTAAAAGTCGCACGAAATTAACAAATAAAAAATATTTGTTCGAGATGTAGTAGGCGCTACAAAAACGATTGCCAACTTAGAATCGATACAAACGATCGGCGACAATGCATTGCTTCCGTTGCAAACAAATAATCAATTTTTAGATGGATGCCACAGAACGATTTTCCCAAACATTATTTTTCTTGGTCTAAGCCGAATTTCAACCTAACCACGACCTCTATCACAAAATGAGACTGTTCAGGTTGATATGATCCCTGTGCCGATAATTTTTGTGTCATTTTTGCAGTGCTGGCAACATTACGCAGTTGCGCAGAGTCTCATATTTCGGCATTTTTAATGTAACATGCGGCAATTTTTTCCGAAGAAGGAGAGTGTAAAACGTGAAGAGGACATTTTGTGGAGGCAGATACTTCAAATTTCAAAAGGTTAATACCAGTTGCGGATTGGTGGAGAAAGAGGCAGACTACCCCCATTTCTACACACTTCATGACCTGCGCGTGCAAAGCAGCGGGTAAATGCTAGTAATTTTTAAACGTGCAAGATTTCGTTATTCATTGGTCGGTGAAAGTTTTTTGTGAATAAAGCTAATGATTGTCTTATCTCGGCATATCGCTTTGCAGGGTCACTTACGATGAAATCAGTGGTTACCAGGATGGAGTGAAATAACTCCCCCGTGATCACATAGCACTGAGACATCGATATCATGGCATCCCAATATGCCACGGATGCTCTACAGATATACAGCCAGATTTCTGTGCCACACATTCTTCCAGTGTTACAAAATGAGTGACCTCTATGCTCTTAACATATCTATACTTTGATAAACTGTTGCTTTCATTCTCCGGGTGAGGCATGTATACACTCTGAAGTCCACATCAGCTCTCATTTGTTCATCTTGCAGCTTCGCTCTCAATACTCGAAAATGATTGGCATCTCCACTGTAGAAATCCCACGACAGTCAGGTGCGGTTAACAGTTTTCGATCCACGGCGATTAGATACGTGAAAACAGATAAATAATACCGTTAGTAATGTTTCCCTGGGCGAGCACGTTGTCTGCTAAATGCTCACCCACACTCTCATTGAACGATGAGTTCTCCTGTTATTTCAAGAATATTTAAATGTTGCTTTCCCCCGGACATCCCTCGCTCACGATTCTTTATCTTTCACAGTGCCAAAGCTTAAGTGGGAATATATATACACGAAGCTGTACAACATATTAGGTAGAAAATTCATTACCACCCCTGTTTCCAAGTTTCTTTGAAGTTACAGTAACTCTACTATCTATAACAATATGAAAAATACCCAATTTATTTTATGCTAATTTACATGATGTTTAGTTAAAGTAAATTTATCCTACACCTGAGCCTTGACCAACACAAGTGCTAACTACCCATCAACGATTACAACTGCTTGTGAAGGATATGTGTGATTTTTAGCATGCTGTATTTGTTACTTAATCTTGCTTAGCTAAATTTAATAATTAATGTAGAAACTTGTTAAATTTCGACCCTTCTTCAGAATAGAGAAACTTAATAATCTTCATTCTCATAAGTTATAAATGGTTCGATAAAAAGTCTGTATATAATATTAATCAATGATTCCCGAATTAAATCAAAACTGAGAATAATTGTATCACAACATTGATTTAAATGCCTGAATCAATCTTAATAACATTTCGTTTTAAATCAGAGCGTATGGCCTTAGTTAAAATGATGACAACTCTCAATGTTACCATAACTTTATGTTTCCGTTTTACGATGAATAATTAATCGTTTAAGGTTGGGCGCCCGAGGGCAATCCACAAAATTAAATTTGAATTTACGAAACATAAATAACTTATCATGTACAAATAATAACACATCGGGATTATTATTCTCATGGACTACTATTATCACATGAAACCCACAACCGAGATATTTGCCATAGAATGATTAAAATGGAGACATCGAAACGAAACAAAAATCAACATATGAAAATTGATTGTTGGCAAGTAATTTTAGCTTCAGTGGTAGTCCCTCAGTCCCTTTCTCAGAAAATGTTACATTGTGGTAGCTTGTGCCAACTGTGGTAATGGTTAACTGTGCTAATTGTTCATTTAGCATAAGGGATGTGGTGAAATTGTTGATGACGATGAGGCATCGTACTTTGCTGATGTAGATAAGACCGTTTGAACGGAGGTCCTCCAGAGATAAGAATTGTTGCGAAATGGATCATTTGTGGAGTCTGCTTCACGTAGTGCAGAGCGCGCGTTTCGTGTGTGTGGATTGCCTGGTGGTGTCGTATACACACCAACACAATTTCATATAATTAGTTACACAGTTACTAATAACTTTCATACACTTATTAGGAGGGACAAAATCAGCCGTAAACTTCTCCAAACATGCGCTATCCACGTGACCACCGGTTGCTACAGCCATCTCCACGTAGATGTCCACTCTCGCACCCTCTTATCTGCTGTGTTCTTCGGTGAAAGCGTCAACCGCTTTTGTGTCAATGGAATGCAGGCGTCTCCAATTCCAGGTCATGTCACTATTGCAGATGCTACCGAGCGTAGAATATAAACGCCACATATTATTTTGCAGTACCTACACACGTGTTACGTTACAGACATGCTGGTTGAATGGCGTGTAAATTTAACAAACAAACAAAAAAGTAGGATCGTAAGTCTCAAGAGGTTACTTTGAAAATGTCTGATTATGAAGCTCCTAGTTGCCAACCTCTCACGTCTGATTTAAAAGTAGTACCTACTCCCCGCAAGGGCGTAGCCAAGATTACCTTCATGATGGGGCAAAAATAAAGAAAATTAATAAACATACTTGTTGGAAACGGTTTTACTTGGACTAAAAAAAAAAAATTTAACACTCAGTTAACTTATTTAAGCACTTGTCTGCGAGAGTCATGACTAAATTTCTTTTTCAATTTTGTTTTGCAGTTTCTATTAACGCCAATGAAAACGCCATATCTAAGATCACCATCTCGTCAGAGTACGCATCCACTCTGACCGTGACCTATGCGCCGTGCGTCAATTTTTAAAAAGTAAATTAATTATTAAAAGTGGGTAGTGCGAGCTCCCCACTCTGCCTAACCGGCTACACCCATACCCCTTGCCAAGAAACTGCATTTTTTTTATTGCTTATGGCTTTACGACGTCGAGGTCATTAGAAGTCTGAGAAAAAAGAATATGATGGAATTCCGCCATGATCTTTTAAAGGAACCATCGCGGTATTCGCCTGTAGTGATTTGGGGAAACCATATAAAACCCAAATCTGGATGGCCGGACTGGGATAAAATCTTGTGTCCTCCCAATTGCTACACCACAGCTTTAGCGCTCAGCCACCGCGCTTAGTCAAGAAGTTCCCACATCAAAAAGGAACTGTTCAACCCCCATCCACAACCAGCTTATCGTGGCTTTGATCACTTCAAATCTAGCTTCACCTCTTTGATCTTGAAAATAGAAAATTAAAGGTAATGAAAGCTGATACATGAAATGAAGCGAGATGTTATGTTAGTAATTTCTTGACTTTTTACACCCTGTTAATGCATGCAGCTACCGCGAGAACATGCGTCGCTTCTCTGCGGTGTTCCGCGAGCACCAGGAGGAGTCTCTGGACAAAGCCGTCTGGTGGATCGAGTACGTGATACGGCACAACGGAGCCCGGCACCTGCGCAGCGCGGCGCTAGACCTCTACTGGTGGCAGCTGCTGCTGCTAGACGTGGTCGCAGCCTTCCTGCTCGCAGTGGCTGCTATTTCGACATATTTTCTCTACAAAGTTGTTAAATATGTGCTAAGATTTTTCACTTTGAATCAGAAACTGAAGAAACAGTAAACTTTATTGTGGGATAATTTTTAGTATATACGTGATTTGTGATCAAATATGGCACATCGATAATTCTAAATAGCCAACTAACGCTTTATATGAAATTTGACACGTTATTAATGAATGTTGTGCATGAAATGTTACTATTCCTTCGAACTGAATTATTTTGAACATGTGCCTTAAGTTTTCCTACAGGTTATGTGAAGAATGTTATAGGATAAGAATAGAGTATGGTGCAAAACATTTAGTTTGAAGTAGGATGGTAATTGCTCAGATGCTGTTTATACATTGAACTTAAATATAAGCGTCTCATCTTTTCCGCGTCATTTACGCCGTGGAAAACATCAACGTAGAATTTATAAATAAAAGAATGTGAACAATGTATGCATCTGAAACTGTCTGGATATTTTCGACATGGTATACATTTCAACAAAGGGCACTGATAAACATTAATAAGAGATGTTTATAAAGAGCAGAGTAAATGACAATAATACTTATAACTGTACCATTTATATATTAAAAGACACTTTTTATTTCATTCATGCGCGGTGTGAACTTTCTAATACTGGTTACTTTGCACATAGAATCGAACAAATAGTACAATTAGCATCGCAGAAGGCAGCTCATTGCAATATAACGGAATCATTATTGTGAATTGAACTTTCAGTAAGCAGCAGGATAATTGATTTAGAATTTTCTTCTAAGGAATAAGGCCACTATTTTATATTTTATTAATGGTACGTAAAATCACAAATTTATGGAGTAGGTTAGTGGAGATCTGAATTGGAAGTTTTGTTGAGGAAACACTTGCTTTTCAATGTCTATGCAACGATTTCGGGCAGTATTAACCATATTCACATAGTTGAGCGTGACCTATTTCGTATGTTTACAGCATTTGCGACAGAATGAAAATGACTGGCTAATGGTAACAGGCAATGCTCATCTCCTTCACAACACGTTATGAGCCCTATGAGTTATTGACCACACAGCGGTGTATATGTGATCTACTGCCCCCTTCGTCGATTAGCCGCTGCGACTGAGCCTGGTGAATGGCGAGTAACTCTCAGCCCTGCTATTTGGGAGGACGTCGGATTTCGGGTTTTCATGGTTTCCCGATATCAAATGCGAGGATGGTTCCTTAAAAGAGGCTATGGTTGAATTCCTTCTCTATCCTTGTCCCCATTCCTCTCTATCCTCTTAGGACCACGACTTAAGCGAGGAGTAAAGCCACAAAGTAGTAGACATAAGGCAAACAGAAGAATAGATGTTTATTTGAAAACTATGTAGAGGAATTGGGATCTATGCTATGTACAATAACGCAAATGTTAGAATTTATTAAGAAGATTATTGAAAACGTGTATTTAAATGGATATGCTGAAGCGACGAGTTTAGATGGAATAAAAATAAGTTGAAGGCTTGGATCTAATGATTCAAGAGGTGATAGAAATTTTTTTCTTATTTCTTCCTGGATCTGAATTTGCTATAAGGGAAACCAGCAAGATTCTATCTTCGATTACATTGAGAATTGCAGTTCTTAAAATTATGGTTATGTTAATTTTAGTACTGTTAATCTTTAAGGAAGTCGTTACCATGGGAATCTTATTAGGACTAATTTTTACGCAATTTTATTGTGATTGGTTGTTATTTCTCTCGTTTTAAGTGATATACTTGGTTATAGACTCAAGGGCATTAATAACACATGAAGTACGTAAAGATAAGATCCAGTGATAATACGAACGTGTATATAGATGGGACATTCATCAGTTAAGGCCTAGGAAACACTCTCTATGATATATTGTTACAAGATGGCTCTTAAGTACCATGTTAATGCGAACAGTCTCAAGATGTTGCTATGACAGCTGTATTTTGAAGATTTAGCTATCACCTATTAACAGTTACTGCTTTATCTAGGAAAGAAAACCAATTTTCTGATAAAAAATAAATATTAGTTAATTATTGTAATAATTACGAAAACTGAAAATAGGTGAAACGTCTTTGACCAATCAATCAAGTTGAATGCAAAAGCGCTTAAAAAATCAGTGTTTTGATAATTTCCATAATATGAACACAGATAATCATGACTTATTCTTTTAATATTGGTATCCGCTAATCTGTATTTTACACAGAACAACAAAGAGAACGCTCATAGCCAAATTCGTTTCTGTTAATTATAAGTATTTAATACTGGTAATACAAATTGGCTTAGTGAAATTTGGAACTTTAATGACCTAGTGAGAAACGAGATTAGTGGGCCGTATTCTCTTTCATGCTCTTGGCACCATAAATACAATTAGCTGAAACATTCATTAACTACAGTTGATAAGGTCAGTCTCTTATCTAATAAAGCTTTTTTTGTTTATGGCTTTCGTCTCGTCGACGTAGATGTCATTAGAGCTGACAACGGATTGGGGTTAAGGAATGGGAAGGAATTCGGCCATGACGTACTTGAAGAAACACTTCCGGCATTTTCCTCTAGTTATTTAAGGGAAACCATTGAAAACCACAATCTGGATGGCTGGACCAGAATTAGAACCCACGTCGGCCAGTGCGTTACTGATCATCCACTACACTCGGAGTAAAAAAGGGCCATTTTTCTTGAAATTGATAAAAACTGCTCGTTATGAGATTACGTTCTTTTTATAATTTAAGTTTGCTATCATAGTAAAACAACTATTATAATGCAATAATTTGGCTAGTTTTCTTTCATAGGTCGAAAGAGGGCTTTGCTATTTCCCACAAATTTTAGTACCTCTCATTTATCTCCAGTGTCCTTTTTTTTTAAAATCTTATTTTGATATTTTTCTTTCATTATTAATTTCACGCTTCATGAGTTCCTATACGTTGGTAATCTTAACGATATAATTGGTTTTTACGGTAGTATTAGTAATAGACAGTTCAGTTTGAGTGAATGTCTGCTGCCATGAAAGTAGTTTGAATTTTCTTATAATTATATCAGAATAAATTTGAAAATTCTTACCTTGTATCACAATGACTAATGCCTTTAAGAATATCCAGCTTTAAATCTGGAAGGTAAGAACAGTTCATCCAGAGTTTGCATGTTACTTATTGTATTTCTGTTCAAAATGCATTTATTCATACTTAAATGTTATTATAAAAATGTGTGAATATAATTTTTTTTACGGCTTAACGCCTTATCGAAGTCGAGAGGCCTAATTTCAGGAGGAAAAGAACTGGGGGCAAGGAATGGAAAGGAATTGGGCATGGTCTTTTAAAGGAAACATCCCGACATTCACCCGGAATGATTTGGGGAAATTATGGAAAACCCAAATCGTGATAGCAGGACGGGGATTTAAACCTGCGTCCTCCCGAATGCGAGACCAGAGCGTTACCGCTCACTCACCACGCACGGTATGAATATTTTACATAAGAACGAAATTTCTCTCGACGTTGAGAATTTATGAAATGCTTTCGGGTAACTACCCGAGTTAAGAAAGTGTTATCACACGATATTTCGGCGATAACATACATTGTCGTCAGAAGATGGCGACAGCGATCGCTATCGCAGAAATATCGTGTGATAACACTTGTGTAATCTATGGACTGTACTACAGTGATACAACACATCATTTTTTTTCCTATTAATTTACTTTGAAATTATCCTAATAGGCTAGTAAGCCATTAACAGCTTATACTGCAAATTATTTCGTTAAAAAAATTATGCACACATTTCTTTTACTATTGTACTTCTATTCCTATATTTTACAGTATGGAATATATTACACATAATATTTTGCGTATATTTGTTGCTGATAGTGATGCGGCATTCATTGGCAAGAGTTTACCCAGCAAAGCCACCTCTTGAAGATAATAACGGAAACACCCTGTAGATATATGTGAAGAATATATTATTATCAGCGTTTTTCTTTCGTGTGCACTCAGCCTTCTCCTTAGCAATGTACACTCTTTGGCAAAAAAAAAAAAAAAAAAAATGACTGTGGGCGCCTGAGACTAAGTCCTTTATTTTGCACAATGTGGCATCACTGGAGAGTTTGTCTTCCCAGGAAACTTTAGTGCATCTGCTAGCTTCGCCCATCAAACTATCCCATTGGCGGGCATTCAATTCAGCACCATCTGTAATTCATTTCCTTAAATCAATGCCAGTAACATAACAGAAAGACTCCTCCCATCGACGATTCTTATTGGCAGGGTATATCATCAATCTTCCCCTACATTTCAGTAAAATGCTACTGACCACTCCAGAGTCAAATAATACATTTTCCTGTCCAGTGATTGGCTGCCATATTCGGCAAGATATGGCCGACCATATGTCAGTCGAACGAAATTCGGTTCCAGCTATACTTTTCTTAAATTCAGTTCTTGAAACAAATCGTTAAAGTTGCAATTAACAAGACTACAATAAAGCGCGGCAAGCATGTGGTTCAGTGATTCATTTTATTCCAAATTATTAGCGTAAAACTATAACGATATTCAATCAATTCTCTCCATTTACATATAACGATATTTATTTATATATTGATTTTGCTAATTCCTTCCAATAATACTACACATAATGAGATGTGTGGGACAAACAATGGGTGGCAATGTTCAAAGATCCAAAATTTTTAGTTCTACAAAACTATAGAAATGATTATAAAGAAATTATTTCGGAAAATTGTCCAAGACCAGTTGAATTTAACTGATTTCCGAGGTAGGATAGGGTTGTTTACACACTGCACGAGCTGTCTATTAACATGAACACCGTGGCGTTCTGGCTAACGCTCTAATATTGTAAACACGAGGTCCTCGGTTCAAGCCTATCCGTCACTAATTTTTTTTTTTTTACATTTATTTTAAATAAGTCGAACCTACGAATGACTTATAACGTCGACTCTTACCGACTTGCGCCAGGGAATAACATACTTAAGAAAGACTCATAACTGAGTGCTTCTTAGAAAAACTGCACACGTAACTATGAAAGCTTTCACGGAAGTAACACTGAGAGAAATCTTCTAGGGCTTCAACATCGTCGAAATCGCATTGCCTGACGACGTTATGTGGAGTACAACGAGTTCGCACCGTCATCAACGAGAAGAGAAACTAAATAATATTACTGTAGCAATTTCTTATTATGCGTCTGGCTTTACGATTCGTCGACTTCAAAGTAATTAAAGGTGGGAAGGGAATGGAGACAAGGAATGGGAGGGAATTCGGACCATGGATTTTCGAAGAAATAATCCCGCCATTCACCTGGAGTGACATGGAGAAATGAAGGAGAACCCATATCTGGATAGTCGGATGGGGAGTCAAACCAGCGCCCTCCCGAATGCGGAGCCATAGCGTTAACGCTCAGCCATTAGATTCACTTTTTCAATATTTTTCGTATTTGGTCTATGATGACATCCATAAAATTAATTTAAAAATTTACTTAAAATAAAGTTAAAAATCTTAAATGAAAATATATGTGCAGAAGTGAGTTGATTTGATGAGAGAGGGGATTTCAAAACTATCTCTGAAATCAGAAACGCAATTCAAATTTCATTTTCTCCCTCTCTCTCTTTTCTTTTTTTTTTTTTTTTGCCCCTTTCTCCCTTTTTTCATATTTTAGCAGCTATCAAATACATAGTGAATATAAGGCCCATCTTATCTGGAAGATATTGTTATATTAATCCCGTTTTATAATGAAGTTGTATTCAACCAAAAATGACGAGCAAAATTGATAGATTTGCTATTAACCAAATAGGTAACATTTAAATCTTTTGGTAGAAATGTTAAAAAAAAAAATGAATCCTACTTCACCTTCTACTTGAGCAAAGATCTCAGATCGAATAATAAAATTTGGTAGAATAAGAAATTTCAATATGCATATGAACTAATTCTCTATAATGTTTTCCCATTTTTTGAAGTGTGTCTTTCAGTAAAGATTAAGAGTTAGTTGGAATGAAATTATCACGCTCAGCAATAACACTGGTAATTGTTAAAATTTTATTAATCAGCTCCATTAATCTCCGCAGCTGGAGTGTAATTCCCAAATATCGTAGTAGACGGGAAGCGTTTAATACTGGTTTCCTTGTTTGACACTTACCCTGTCCGCACTGAACTTCAATTTTATGCCGGCCGGCCTCGGTAGCGTAGGGGCTAGAGCACTAGCTCCGCGTGCCGAAGGTCGCCGGTTCGAATTCGGCCGCGGGCATGGATGTTGTGTGTCTGTGTGTATTGTGAATGTCCTGTCCGTCCTGTGGTGTCTATACTTAGTAATCATAACATACTGGGGAAACTATATCACTGGATGAGATATCATAAACACATCGAGCTGGCTGAATGGCTTAGTTGCCGAAAGCCATTAACCTAAAAAAATAAAAAAAAAAATATTTTATGCCTCAGTTTTCCTCCTACAATGTTCTGATTGAATGCCTATAAGACTAATATTTAAACTTTCAAAAGAGGAAGCAATAAAAGATGTAAAATAGGAATTTGAATGTGGCTTAAGTGTTCACGAAGACAAAACCAGTAACCAGTCAAATCAGATTTGCTGATGACATTGTCCTGAGAGCAGGACGGACTAAGTATATGGAGGAGTTACTTGATGACATGAACAAAATAATGACGGAGGAATCTGTAATAAATCCAGATCGAAGCAAGACAAAAGTGTAAAAGAAATAATAGTAGGTTAAATATAATAAAATTGTAGTTTAAAAGACTAAAAACACGCTTTCGTAGTAAAGTGAACTATTTGGTTAAAAATAATCTTTAAATATTAAGATTTTGTTTAACAGCGATAGGATAATTGGATAAATTAATTTTTTGAATAATCTTAAAGAGTAAAGTCACTGATTACAAAATTAACTTTAATGAAAAAACGTGGGGCGCTATATCAGTTGTCTTATATTTTTTGTCTCTGGCTGTTTGCAAAGATAGAGTCATTGTAAAAAGTTATGTAGAGAGCACCCCACGCTTTTTTACATTAAAGTTAATTTTGTAATCAGTGACTTTATTCTTTAAGCTTATTACAAAAAAATAATTTATCCTGAATTGTGGGACATTCTATCGCTGTTAAACAAAATCATAATAATTTAAAGATTATTATTAACCTTTTAGTTCACATCTGGTGCCAGTCGACGATTCGGACAGGCGTCCTCCCAAATGCGAGGTCAGAACGTTAACCGCCGAGTCACCATGCTAGGTTTAAATAACCTGATTTTATGTTGTACAGAATTGCGCAGTTCTTTTTACATAAGCGTATTTTCTGTATGAATCAATAAGCGATCGCCATACACAGTGTCAAAGGTTCGCTGTCATTGGTACGCGGAGAGACGCTTAAGGATGGGAAAAAAATTTCTACCTTATTCACCGAAAAACAAATTCTGATTGTGTGAAGTTTCTTACATTCAATCGAAACTATCTTGTGTGTTACGAATTCAAGCGCGCAAAAATGAGTGAAATCCCGCAAATACTTGCGATCCATTCAAGATGATGGTGAGGCGAAATTACCTATGAACTCTGCATATGGTAAAATAGTTTTCCGAACGCTTTTGGAACACTCTGTAAAAATTGCAGATACGTTCACCTGAGTTCGAACTAAAATCCCCCCGAATGCGATGCCCGAACGTTCGTTTCGTACCCAGCCGTAGAATGACTTTGGTAGGCATGAGGACACAAGGGCCCGGCCGTGCGTGTCTCAATCATATATTAACTTCCTTTGAGACAATGATCGGGGCAGCGGAGGCACGCACACGTGGCTATTTAGCATAATGCGGCGGTACTGGGCGACTTCTTTGATCCCAGAGTTATGTTAAGAGGCGGCGCGTGGTAGGGGCCTCATTTGCATATGATTAATGGCCTTTTGACACCTTCTTGATAGCTCGATGATTTACGTCCTAGCCGCAAACTGGAGTCCATATGAATACGAGAGGAGCCATTTATTCATATATTTTATGACGATTACTGTGGGAAAGTGGTATCATGTACTGTATATAAGGTGCTACTGTGCTTCATTTCATTATGAGAACAAGAGATATATACATACGATGGTAAAAACAACCACTCTTGTTTTCTTTGCTAGCATATATTTTAAGACTGATTATTTACTGGAACTTAGTTTGCAAGGACTACTAATGCACAGACTTTTCTCTTAAATCAACATCAACAAGAGCTTCCAGATCGCCGGCCCTGAGACTCACTGAACGTAAATTCTTATTGCTGTAAATCAATGTCTACGAGTAACCCGATTACGCTCAAACGCTGAATTCATGATAAACGATTTGGCTGTGAAATGTAACCCACTTTCAATGGATACTAATTTTTGGACATTTTTATCTGTTTCTCAGCTTTTCAATTTCACATTAACATCAAAAGAAAACATACCTTGTTCTACTCATAGAACCATGGTAAGTGCATGGTTGGAAACAACATTTAAATAATAAATGTAGTTTCCGCGTGAATCACGCTTAAATTATATTTTTTTTTTTTTTTTGAAAATTTTATCTTACACATTTTTTCTCCTGGGACTGTGAGATGCGCGCATAAATAGAAACACCATCAAACTCCAACCGATTCAACGAAAAATGAATACTAATTTATGTGCATTTCTCCTACTTAGCACAATAATGAAACATAAACTACTTTATCACTAGGACCATGGGTTGTACATCATTCGAAATCCGACCAGCTGTTTCTTGGATGAACCCTGGCTATCCAGACAAGTAGACTGACATGCACTGATTTGGAAAACAATCGATTCCTCCTCTGTTACTTATGAACAGAACCGCAAAATTCTTTTGTGTGTGTTTTTAGTCTTAAAGGGGTGTCCATTAATTAAGTGAGAGGTATCCTGCGAAATCTCACCAAAGAGGGAGGAGTGGGGGTTGTCGGCGGAAATCTCCCGTAATCTTTCTTGAAGAACAGTAGAATTAAAAAAATAGGGGGATCTCTTCAAGATCTTACATCATCATAGAGGGTAATCCGACCAGATCTCTTCAAATCTCACCACAGGGAGGGAGGGGGGGGAGTCCGTAATTCCGGAGAAACATCGTACGTGATTAATGGACGCCCCTTAAGTATACAGATTTTTTTTTGTTACAGTCACATTTTATTTTAGATTTCTAAGTATTTCAACGTCACATCAAATGAAAACATACCATGTTTTACCTGAGTGACTATGGGATGATCATTAATCGATACTCAATCAAAATCCGCCCACGGGTTTTGGGGAATAGCGTTTATCGGACAATTATCTTGAATTCCGTAGCATTTAGATGCCGCATCATTATGAATATAGACTACAGTTTTAGTCATAGGACCATGTGCTGTTCATTAATTGAAATCGAATCTTAATCCGACTAGTAATTTTTGGGAGAATGGTGTTCAACGAAACATTAGTTTAAATTTATTAGCTTTTCGACTTTTTACTTAAATAAAACATAATCTATTTTACCAGAAGGACTACGGGTTGCACATTAGTCAAAACCTGATCAAAATTCAATCTGTAGTTTTGCATGAATTGCTTTTAACGAAAAATTACCAAATTTATAAATTTTTTGACATCACATAGAAATGAAACCAGCGGGACCAAGGGCTGTACATTACTGGAAACTTCATCAAATTCCCACAGTTTTTGTGCGAATTGCGTTCAGTGAAAAATTTATCCTTAACTGGAGAGACACATTTTTTATTAAATTTCTCAGATAGTAGACGTCACATATGAATAAAACAAATAATTATGATGATAAAACCATACATTTACAATCTTTGATATTGTTGATAACCTTAAACCACACCACAAGGCCGAAAAACGTCCGGGTAATAATATAACATTAAAAACGACAGTTTTCCGTTATTTATAAAAACCTATTGAAAAAAATTATAGTTAACCCCAATCTGTAAACAGACAGATAAAAACAAGTTAATTCTTATTCTGTAACTTACTAACAGTGCCCCAAACTTCTTTAAAGATAAAAGAATATTAAATTTACACACTTTATTCCGTTTATAGTTTTATTATATGTATAGATCATTGTTATGGTATCTTATTATCTGGCACATAAACGATCATCATATATACATTACTTCTTTGAAGGTGTTTTTTGTCACAAGCCATTATCTCCTTTCATGCCCAACCGAAATCAATAAATGAGGTATCATTTTAAAGATTAAGGTAGCCGGTTTGATCATGTCATATTTTAAGAAAGTATTTTTTTTTCAAATTTGACCCTTAAAGGGGAAAAATATCAATATTTCTAAAATGCTGTTTTTTGTGTCACGAACCATTTATCTCCCCGGATAACTAACTGAAATCGTTAAATGAGTATCATTTTAAAGCATAAGATCTCCGCTTTGGTGGCATCGTATATTAAGACAGTTCGGAATTCGACCCTTGAAGGGCGAAAGTAATAATTATGAATGTCTCGCGTATGAGACACTTCAGAGTCAAGCCGCTAGTTAACAGTAGCACATATCACATAGACATTAATAAACTGGTTCACTAGCTTTGATTTTTGTTATATACCTATCACACTAAACAAATAAACAAATGACGCAGTTCTTCTTTCATCCTATTACAAACCCCAACCCTATTCGTTGTATTCGCGACATATTCGAAAGTGTCATCTAGTTGTTTTAAATACACTAATTTTTCGTTGGAATCTGTTGCATAACTTTTACGTGATACCTGTACAGACTGACAATAATCACCATCTGTAGTATACATTGCAATTAGAATTTTTGAAAAAAAAAATCTTTTTACAGTTTCTTAAAATGTTTTTCTGATTTCTATAACGGTTTGTCTGTGAACTGCTTTACAGCAGTCTTTGTTTCTTTATCAGAAAGATTGTGTAATTACCTTACAAGTTACTCTAAAATTCATGTAAAAATAAGAATTGTTCGCCTACGGTATTTAAAACTATTGATGACGGAAAAAAGAAGTCCAAGGTTGAAGATTCACTGCGTGTAGCATGTACCTGATAAACTAACCCTCTTCAACAGCGAGGAGACAATGGAGACCACTTTGTCTCCGGGACCTGTGGGTGTTGTAGCTTATCGGGGCAGATGTGGAAGGTCCATGATCAAAGCACAGATCTGATGGAATCTTTATATGTTGTCTTCGGGTCAACCGCTGATTGGATGAAGGCTCCGCACTGGCTTGCTTTTGGAGTCATTCATGCGCAGGAGGAGCAGGCTGTAACGTAAATCAAACAATCTATCATTGATACATTTACGGTTTATTCCATTCTAGTTCACTCAGATATCGTCGGCCTTCGCAAACCACCAGATATATATATATTTATTTCTCAATCCACTCATACTGCACACGCTCTGTCACTTTTTTTTCAACCAAAACAACGTCTACCTCTTTTGTTCTCTCACTCCCGAGATAATCCTCCCGCGTGCCTGCGATATTATAACACCGTAATTCTCACTGTGATGTTACATCCCAACCGGTGCGGTTTGACGAATGACGGGCTTGACAAAGCCCAAAACTTCGTCACGAAATCATTTTTAATTTAGTTCGTGGTGACTTTTCCGGAAAAGGAGAGTGTACAACGTGAAGAGGACATTATAAGGAAGTAATTAATCCAAATTTCAAAAGGTCAGTACCAGTATTTCGTTGGTGGAGAAAGTCCCACCCCACCCCAAACCTTTTCTGAAATGCTAACATCTGAATGTAATTCACATAAAACACCCATCACAATATACACAAAATGAACATCTGGTATAATATGTAAAATTGAGTAACTGGTACAATATTTAAAAATGAATATCTGGTATAATATTTAAAAATGAATATCTGGTATAATATTTAAAAAGGAATATCTGGTATAATATTTAAAAATGAATATCTGGTGGTTGCGTGGCTACATTTTATTACATTAAGCCACAGATTCCTTAATTCTAAGTTCAAAATAGAAAATTCAGAACCGATTTAAAAATCAGAACCTGAAAACACACAAATATGAAGGGGGAAAAAAAAACCACAAATATTAGAACAAAAACCAACAACTCCGGCAGAGTAAATACACTGCCAACTGATTCTCTTAACTGTTTTTGATCTTTACACCAACAAATACTCATTCAAACACTAAGTATGTGCGAACACGCACCACTGCACACGCAAACGCTACGCGCAAACTGACATAGCATGGCCTGCAGTGGACAGAGGGTAACTTTGGGAAATACAACCAAGCTATATTTGCGACTCCCAAAGTCAAAGACATAAAGAAAATATCCAAGTAGGTACAAGAGCATTGTATTGAAGGTACATCACAAACTTCAATTCTGTTAAACTCAAATTTGTCCAACATAGGTTACTTATAACACAACAAAAAATGTAGTACAGTACATAAATAATGTGAATCCCTTACGCTTAAAGAAAATTGGTTGTATTTGAATTTAAGTATGTTGAGACCCTCATGAAACGAGTGAGATTACTTCCTTTTTCTTAACATGTACTCCTGGTTCCTTTCTCTTAACCTTTCTTTTCTTTCTACGTTTACTGCTTTGTATTGTGGCATTACACCTTTCAAGAGAAGCAGTTGAACATAGGAAACCTTCCATTAGATTGATTGAGAAAACAGCATTGTAACCATCTCGGCTAGTACTGCGGATCTGTTCAACATGCACAAATTGTTGGCTACTAATGGTAATATCATTCGCCAATGCTCTAGCAATCTGGTGAGGAGAGAAAACGGGGTCTGTCCCGAAAGGAAACATCAAATTATGAATGTGATTTGCAAACTTATTAACAAAAGTGGGTTTGCGACGTTTGAAAATAGGTTCTGACATAACCAGCTTGCTCTTCTCAAGAGAAATTCCAGCAATATTACTTATAAGAATATCTGTGGCTGGGCAAGTATTGTCTGAAATTGACTGAACACTAATGATTTCATTTGAACCATAAGCTGAGAGTTAACAGGCAAGATGTCAGATGAAGCATGAGTTGCTCCCTGGACCAAAAAAATTTTCTTACCTTTTGCTATCGAGTACTTCCACGTAAGATTTTCTCCCAAATCCCGACTGTAATCTTCCGCCTTATCAGAATGATACTGGTTCAGTTTGGAAGAGGGTTCAATATTTTGTTTAACAAAAAGTTCCCTATAATGGGTCAATTCCTCTTTAATTTGCCCTAATTTTGATTCGACCGAATTTAGAAGAGACAAAATCCTCCCCTCTAATAACTTTTGAAAGACAATATTATTTTCCTTTAATTCCTGAAAGGACCTCATAACTGTTTCCTGAAATACACGAAGCATGTCTACTACTGACACATCACTACGCTCAGGAAGTTCCTCCTGTGCTACAGTAACCTCTTCTGATTGACTATTCATTTTACCCAGAACAATATTAAGCTATACTGAAAAAAAAGGAACTAAACCAATACTACAAGCTATGCAAAGATACTCCTTGACTACACAAGCACTTTCCTAAGCAGTAAAAAAACAGTCTATGGCTCAAAAGAAAAAAATTATTTCCTTGTCAGTTTTATGACAAGGCTAATCTGTCATCACTGATGACAACAAGATGAGATACGATGTCAAAGAATGCTTTATAGAATTTTTTTTTTTTTTTTCAGTAAGAGAAAAATTTTAGGGAGGTAACTCCTAGTCAGCTTGCGCGCGCATCAATAAAATGGTCTTCCTTTCCTTTTGATGAGACGTCGCCGCTATCTGGAACGCTCGGACTGCTATTACCGCTCAGCAATGGCTCCAACCACGCAGAATGAATTCCTGTGTTGACTGAGTATTTCCTTCAGCAGTCACCAAGCGCCGCCACCGTCGTGTATAGTGTAGTCACTGTTAACTGCCGCGAGGCACAGCTGGTCATTGTGGCCGCCGATTCTTGTAGTACGGATGTTTTCGCCGGTTGGGATTGCCCTCGCCTCGGGGCACTTAGGCAACCATTGGTGCAGTGGTGTTCGGTGGGACATCTTTAGCGCTGATTTCCTTATTAGGCGTGGCGCGTGGCATCGTCTTCAGGGGCCACTGGCATACCTGTCGCAGTCAACGACAGTCGTAATTGCATATTAGAAATATGCCCATTTCTGACACTACAACAGTGTACAACATCAGAAGTAATAGATGGAAGCGGCGCCTAGCAGGGGAGGAGACGTGTCCCTGCTAAATCGCTCCAGGCTATTCCCACACTTCTCTATCAAGTCTCCAAGCTGGTGGATGTAAGGGGCTGGGTCCAGGGGTGTAGCTATCGGAGGTCTAAGCGGTGCCATGCACCGGGCCCCCACGTTCAGGGGGTCCCCAAGTGCAGCTAAGAAGGCCCACGCTCAGCTCAGAGGGGCCCCCTAAAGCTCAGGGAGCCCCTGCTAGTAAACCTCAAAAGACTTCGTAGAGCTAAAAACTAGATAAATACTGTTATCCATAATTCCACACACATAACATGACTAGATCGATACGCAAAAAAAAAAAAAAAAAAAAAAAAAAAAAAAATACCTGGGCCCTTGTTAACCTAGCTATGCGGCCTTGACGGATTTCCATTGAAGTGGGAGATCACCTTGGCCTTGATGGGCGTCCGGTGGAGTGGGGTAGTCACCTTGCCCTTGAAAGGGCTCCGGTGGAGTGGAAATATCACCGTGGCCTTGACAGCATCCGGTGGAGTGGGGTGAGGCCAGAACAGCAATCTGTGAGATTTTTTACTAAAAAACAACTATTAAATGTGTAGGTGATAGTTAAGAAGCCACTTAATATCGGACTGGCATTGCAATCTCGACTCTGCGGCGGCAGGGGAGGCGGGGGTCACCATTAGTCATATACCAAAAGCTCGAACGATACCTACAGAAACCAGTAAATAACAAAGAACTAATGACAAATATTGTCCAACAAAAATAGAGATAGATGGACAGTGGACATCCAGAACAAGTCCTGTGGACTGACTGTTCGGTACAACTGTATGTTGGCTGTACTGAGGTTGGCTATATGTAGGAATTAAGTAATAAATCTGAAGAGAAAAGCTATCATCTTGAAAGACAGGAGTGGAGGTAAGCTTGCTGGGGCACTGCCCTATAAATGTATGCTATAGACAGCACCAGTTGAAGACGGACGGAAGTATGTCCTCGTGCTGTGAGGTCGGATGTAGATCTTACTGCCCGAGTGGTATGTCGAGGACTGGTGTCCCATTTTCAGACGGTGGACGACAAGATAGGCATACTGGGTATGCTGGGCATGAGCCAACTTGTAGAGCAGACATCCTTGCTTTGCCGATGAAGCGTATGTACTATCCTCTGTTGCCGTACGGATCTCTTACGGTCTTCATACTTTTAAAGCGGTTGTACCTACTTGTAGAGACGACAGGCTAACAATTGGTCTTCGGCTACTGAACTATGTTGCGACAGTGTTCGGCTATGTAGCCACGGTGGATGAAGATCCCGCTGTAGAGATGAACGGGTTTGCTGATGCAGGCTGCCTTCGTTACACACGGTCTGTGGCATGAATCTCCTAGAATGTTTCGAACGATTAGTGTAAGCCGTTCATATTGATCCATTTTACATCGTACTCATATAGCAGGTGTATCAGATAATCCATAAAACGTAACTTGGGTCACAACCCGAAGGTTGGTTTGATCCCCCAGAAGAGGCATACTGAGCCATTGTCTCAGAGGTAGGACGGCCAGTTACTTACCTCTGGGATCTACAGTTTAACGTGGAATCTGAGCCACGGAACGTCCTGGCATAGCTCATATGATCAAACACAACTCTTAAAAAATCTGCGCCCCCCAGAATTTGAATCTGGGTCCGGAGCCGCGAACTTTTTGAAAGCAAGCGCATTAGCCACTGAGCTACCAGACCGTATTAAAATAATTATAATAACTTCTTGAAATTGAACAAGAATTCATCAAATAATTGGTCGTTGGTTACGTCACTGTAGCGTCTTCAGATGTCTGTTGCACGTCCATAAATTTTAAGAAACGCATCCTGCCCCTGCTGTTAGCGGTGACCATCCACAAAGGAAATTAATTAGGCTGGCAACGCTAGACCGTAGCTGTAGACTGTAAAAACTTATAGTGCTCCATACTCCTAAGTTCAGCTGCAAAAGCAAAAAAGACAAAGGAGAATTGGTGGTACTCAGCTATTAATCTAAACAGTGCATAGTGGACTATTAGCAGTGACTAGGCAGCGTGTCAATACAGTTCCAGCCGACGGCCCTTCTTCCACTAAAACTATTCTCACCGTTCATTCCACGCCAATTACTACTCACTTTGAGCAGTTCAGGTGGAGTCTTTGTCTTTAGACTTTTACTCCAATTATCTTCAATTGTACATATCTTTTCTGTTGGTGTGTCTTGTCGTTTGGCAACTGTTGTTTATTTTTTGGGTGGGATGCCGCTGTATTCTTCCTCTGGAAAGGTCAGCAACTTACGGCTGCCTCGAGGGAGGAGGCAAACCTTCCTTTGTCGATAGATGGTTGATGAGTTTCGTGAAGAGAGTGTTTAAATCGTTGAGCTTGTCTTCCTGGTAGTCAACGACTTGTCGGGCACAGGTGTTGTACGTGCAGTAGCAGGTGCCAAGTTCACTTCTGGAAGTCTTCAGTCGGTCGTGGTTCTGTGTGGACACTTGTCCTTCTTGCTTCTGCGGTGGTCAGTGTTCATGGCAGCGCACTGGTGGGTGGCCCAGCTGTGTTGAAGCCTTGTTGCGGACTGCGTATGAATCCCAAGTCGCTGCTGTGTTTGCTTCTTGAGGAATTGTTGCTTCCACGCGTTGCATCCTCCGTTGGAGACAGCGTGTTTAGCCCCGCAGTTACAGCAGTCACTGCTTGCAGTCTGCGCGGTAGTGAGAGCCACCGCAGCGGGCGCACCTTACTTGATTGGTGCAATCGCTGGCATAGTGCCAAAAACTTTGGCACTTGAAGCATTGGACCAGCTTCCTTGCGAGCGATCTTGCTGCTCTCTTCTGCACGGGAACGTCTGTCTTGGGCTTTCCACGGACTGGCAGCATGATGCCGTGACGGATCAACCCTTCCTGAAGAAACTAGGTGACTGCCTCAAAGTCATCAGATGACTTGGTGTTCTGGCCATGTGAATATAGATAGCACCGTGAGACGTTGAATTTGGGCCAGCAAGGTGCAGTAGTTACCACAGTAGCGTGCCATGATCAGGGGAATGGGGTCCTCTGCTACTCGTGGTGCCTACGGTGAGTGTTGCAGTAGAAGATACCAGCAGAGCGTCAAGGATCCCTGCCGGAGGCAGGAGACTTGGAGGTGTTGCAGTTTCATTACAAATGTTGGCAGCTGCAGGCAGGTTTTTATCTTGGCGACGACAGTTTGCTTTTATGTTGTTGGTCTTCTGGGTGCCTATCTGCTTGCAAAGTGGACAACCATTTTTCGAGGGTTGCGTACCGTGGGAGTGACAGGTTTGCTTGACTTTGTCATGTATTTAATCATCTGGCCGGAATCTTCTGAGCTGGCGTTTAAGTCGAGAAGCCTCTGGTGGTAGCTGATTTGAATAGCGGCTGCTATGTCTGCCGGCTTCCTAGCTGCTTTCAGTGGAGGGACGAAGCCAGGATATCCCAGCTGTAGAGCAGATTCAGTCTTCCAACCAAAGCTCCATCGTTCTTCCATAGCCCTTGGGCTAGGGAATTCATTTGTTGAAGTTTTTGCCTTTTTGGCATTGCCTTCAGTGATTTGCATTTACAGATATTTTATCATCTTCACTTTTTAATATTATCATTACTGTTGAGCTTTTTTTTTTTTTTTTTTTTTTTTTTTTTTTTTTTTTTTTTTTTTTTTTTTATTTTTTTTTTTTTTTTTTTTTGCTGGCATGATGTGTTTTGCCGGCTATCGTGCTGACATTGCCGCCGCAACTGCTTTCGCAGTCGCTTCGGCTACAATTTGTGGCAGTTTGGTGATTGCGTCTGCCATTGATTTCATCAGATTTTTCAGGTCAGCGGCTGTGTCCGGCTTGGAGGGAGGGCGCCTGCTGCCCCGTCCACTTGTCCTGGTGCCTGCCGCTTGTCTGGGTGCTGTTGTCGGGGCCTCCTTGCGTGGCCTGTTGTCCCTCTGTGTGTTGGTGCTGTTGTATTTTTGTCGCGTGCAGTGTCAGCTTCTGGGTCTGCAGCGTTGACGGGTGTCCTCTTTTGTTGCAGCGTCTTGCGGAGATTCTTCCTAGCGATGCAGCCGCTGTATGAAGCCACGTGGGCTCCGCCACAGTTGCAACAAGTGGGTTCTGCATCGCGGGGAACGGGGCAATCAGGAAGTCCATGATTGCCTCCGCACCTCAGGCAGCGCTCGTCCTCTGTGCAGTCGCGGGCCAGGTGCCCGCCAAACCGCTGGCATCTGAAGCACTGGGCGAGTACTAGTGGAGGCCTCCTCTTCAGTTCGACGCGGACTCGGTGCCCAAGTAGTTGTCGAGGCCGCTCCTCCCACCTCATTGGCCTGTCCGGCTGGAAGGCGTAGAGTGGGAGGCGTTCCTCTGTTCCCGGGCGTCGCATTTGGTGTAGGCTTGTGGCGACGATGCCGTCATTTGCTAGCTCCTTTGTGATTTCTTCCTCCTTGGTCTCCGCAGGTAGCCCACGGATTACCAGCTTGTTTGGACGTCTTGGAGTCTGGAAGGAGTGGCGGATGCCATTTCCCTCCAGAAATTTCTGCAATATCTGCAGCTGGTCCGGGTGTTGCGGCAGGAAGCGGAGTCCACCTTGCACTGGGAAGCACAGGATGTGCGTGGCTGTCTCCTCCCAGAAGGCTGCCACCAGCTCCATGAAGTTGCCTTCATATAGGGCGGTGACAGGCAGTACCGGGCCTTGCTCCGTGGTCTGCTCAGCCCCTGCGTCGGAGTCGGGTTGAACGTCTTGGTCCATCGCTTCCTCGATACTTGCTGGTTGGTCGACCCCGCTGTTGGTTGTTTCAACCTCTGGTTGCTCCACCACACTGTTGGTTGGTTCAGCCTGGTTTGCAGGGTGCTGGTCTGCGTCGTCAGTGGTGTAGAGCCATTCCTGGCACTGGTGTGGTGATGGCGTAGTCGGTTCTGGGTGAAAAGGCATGGTCAGGAACCTTCTTCTCTGGAAGTTGATGTGGCTGTCCAAGGAGAAGTCTGGATGCAGGACCGTCGGAAGTACCAGCGCTTCTGGCCAAGTCTTGCACTTAGGACGCACCATTTTGTTGGTGAGATGGCTATACTTCCGGTCGGACAGGACTCGTAGGAAGACTTCAAAGTTGTCTGTTGGCAACTGCCAGCTGAATTCTTGGTCGTCCAGGTGGATGTTGATGTAGAAGAGCCAATCCTCAGGACTAGTACGTGACAGCCGATACTTCCACGCAGATTGGAAGTCGTCGGTAAGCAGGTCCGTGAGTTTACCCACGTAGACGGTTTGTTGCTCTCCTCGGCGCCATTCCACAGAGAATCGGATTGATTTCGGGAAATCAGTCGCGACAATTTCTTCCTTGATACCGGGTGTGGATGGAGCCGGTAGTGAGCACTGGGGGCGCGCACCGGCGCCGTGGGTCTGCCTGCCGCCCTCCCCACCCACAGCGGTGGAGGTAGCAGACGACGACCGTCCGCTACCGCTCCGCGGCGCAGAATAAGCTGCTCCAGCGGGAGCGGGCGCGGCTTGGCTTGGCGACGGCGGCGCGCTCTGCTGGCGAGAAGGCATACTGTCGGCCGCTGCAAGGCGGCGCGGGCGCTTTCTTGTCATGGCGCTTCTTGGCGGCGTGCTCGTGGCTGGCTCACTATGAGGCCCGCTGCGGCTGCGGGGTCGGCTGTTTGACGGATCTTGTTAGCGCGGATGGCTCACTGGTTGATGCGTCCTCATTGGCTGCTAACTCAGAAGTCTTGCTGCTCGCGTCTATTCAGTCTTCCTCATCATCATCATCATCATCACTGTCATTTGCCCGCCGGGCTAGGCCCGACAGGCTGGCTGCTTTACCGTTGCTCCGGTCTTCAGCCTCGGTTTTATTTGTTGTTGTCGGTTGAGTGCTTGCCATAAGACTCCGCACCGACAACACGCCGCCCACGACGACTCTCGTCTTCAGTTGGAGAGGAGGCCGCAGTACACCAGCTCGCTTTACGGCCTTTGGTTCGCCATAGTGGTGCTGGTAAGGGCTGCCGTGATGGCGGCAGCGACTTGGCCAGGTATCGCCTGGACCGCTTGAAGGAGCGCTGCCATTTTGGCATCGCTCTCGTCTTGGCGGGTAGGTGGCAGCCTTTTGCGACCCTCCCGTCCGCCCTGCTCGGCGGCTGGACGGCGAGTGCGCCTTGCGTTGGCGGCTCCTCCCTGAGCTGGCCCGGTCGCATCCGTTGCGGGCCTCGGATGTGACCCGATCCGCGTCTGGCTGCGTCGTGGATGCTGCTCACTGGTGGTGGTGGGGGGGCGCTTGCTTGGCCCGGCGGAGGTTGAGGCGGGACGGGCACCCGCCCCAGCTTGCTGCGTGTGTGGTGGCCCCACAATTGCAGCACTTTGTTGCTGACCTTGGCTGTGGGCACTCGGCCACTCTGTGATTTTCGCCGCAGCGCAAACATCTCTGCGCCCCGGTGCAGTCCCGAGCAAAATGCCCGAAATTGTTGCACCGGTAGCACTGAGTGAGTGCGAGCGGCGGCTTCTTCTTCTGTTCTACCCGGACCTTGTGTCCGAGTAGCCTCGTAGGACGTCTCTCCCTCGGCACACGTTCCATAAGAGTTGAAAACCCAGGCTACAAGCGATTGCTGAGTCAACCAATCGTTACAATGCAGGAATGGCGAAAACACGGCTCGGCTCAATATCTCGCTCGCAAAACGGGCGTCTATTCTCACCGTTTCTCCCGTCGTAATTATTAAGACGGCAATATACCTTCTGTTAGTCGAAAGAGAATTTCAAGGGCGAAGGTGCAGCTGTTATGCATTCAGCCGTCGCCAACAGAGCAAAAAACAACAGAGTTTCGTAAACTTTTAATCCGTCCGGTATAAACAAAACGTAAACCTTTTGGGCGGCCGTCTTGCCAACTTCGGTTTCAAACGTGTTATACGCATTATTTAAATAAATAATGTCAAAAAGGGGAACGTATTCCATTAGATGGTATATTTTTATTAATTCTATAGGCATTGTGTATATATCTACAGCTTACTGATTTATAGTACATTGGTTATTAATTAAAATATCTACAATAGCAATATTTTAATCTTTTTTTCTGGATATAAAAAACGCTAGGCAAGCGATCCATATATAAAATTGTGATTTTTTTCACTACTTGTTTGCTTTCTTGTGAAACTATTCTGAAGTATTGAAGGAGAAATTAAATAGTGTCTTATTTGCACATACATGAATTATATTTCCATATATATAGTAGAATAGTCGTAAAATGTAGGTTGTGTGAGCACACTACCAAACGTAACATGGTGAGCGAGCTTTCTCTGAATACAGCAAATGCAAGTGGCGAGTAGCACGCGGCCGCCTTAGCTAATTGCAGGTGACCTTTGACCTTCGAAATTGATAACTACAGATCGTTAAATTAAAAAAAAAAAAATCAACAAACCGTCGCTTTTGTGTCGGTTCACATTCGTTCGTGTTCAATGTTGTGTTATTATATGTGCTCACTGTGTTACCACCGCAGTCTATGATGCTGTATTAATTACTGTGAGTATAATAGATGTGCTTCAGCTCCTTCTGTTTTAACTTAAATCTACCTCCAGTGAGCAGCAATATGTAATATTTGTGTCACAAAGCTTATCTTCAATAACAAGGTTTTCTCTTATGAATGATTATCACATGTGGCAGACGTACACATGATATTCCTTTCACGAGTTCTAATAACATGATCAGATGTTCTTTTTACATATTATAGTCTAAAACAATGTACGATAGTCATTCTAAACAAAAACAAAAAAAAATTCATCAGTACTCTGACGAAAGCCACAGCACGATGTCTGAAAAGTTAGGTTTAAATAAATCGACGCGGCTACACCCGGAGAACCAAGACAATAAGTGACCGCGGAGATTTTGGAATCACAAAAACTGTAACTGAATCAGCGATCACTTCACTGTGAAAAATATAGGTTTGAATTCTTTTTTAATGGTCTTGAATCTTTGTTGCGTAATCTATTTTAGTATTAAGCTTGAAATTTTCTGGATGAATGCCTAAACATCTATATCACGAACCCAAGGCTTAAATCATTCGTAGTATAATATCTGAAACCATTTTGTAACGGCAGTAAAGGACTAACTTTGATTACGATTGTTTGGCAGCTTGAATGAGATTAAGAACTTACGCAGTCCTCTCCTCTGTTGCCCTTAATACGTCATGATGACGGTGTCATTATCAAACAGCAGATTCAAGGTTCGTGTGAAGCTACTTAAGCTCATGAAGAGCAGCTTTATTGTGCAGTCAAGTGAGGTGCTGTCTTCCGGTAAGTGCACCACAATGTGAACTGCTTCTTAAAATACGTTAGCGATCCCTAATGATTATCATTTAATTCGTTCACAGGCGCTTGTTTATCAGGCCAAGACCAGCTTGTAGCATTTATAGAGTTTCATCACTGACCATAAAAAAATTTTAAGATTTTTTTTGCTATGAAGAAAGTATTTATTTTACACATTGAAGCCCAGAATGTTGTTCAGAGGCACAGATTAATAGATGTTGAAGACCATACTTCTTTTCCTAGAAGTAATGAATAACAATAGAAAACAGATTATGGGGGCAAATTCAATACAACATTACAACATATTTATACAGTTAAATCACATGTTCATTTTCCCATTTCTTTGAATGGTATTCGAACGTCTAAAACTTTGTTCAGAGAATCTCACTCTTAGATTTAAATGTTATGTTAAATTCTATTTGGTTGAATGTAAGTTGATTTGAATGAGTGTTGTACGTACTGTCATTCTTTTATTTCTAGTGCTTCCTGAAATAAACTATCACATTCACTACCTAAACAATTTTTAGAAACGTATACCAAAATTTAATAGTTCAATAATACGATTACATTTAAAACACTCTCTAGCCATATTTGAAACATTTGGAAGCCATCGAATTTGCAAATGGTTTCTGTAAATTTTTCTGTGCAGTAGGAAATGGTTAACGATTTGATCTTCACCGTTACTTTCAATGCTTTTATTTAACTCCTTCATGAAATTCGTTAGTATATGTAAATATTTAGTCATTCAACTAACTTTTGGGAAAAAATTGTTGGATCGTTGCTTATTTAATTGTTTATTTTACTAATTTTATGTTTCTCTTTATTGTATTGTGTTCACCCACATTTGATTCACTTATTCCAATTTGCCTACCGAGAGTGGTGGGTGAGCGGTACCGTTCTAGCCTCACATTAAAGAGGATGTTGGTTCGAATTCCCGTCCGGTGATCCAGGTTTCGGTTTTTCATGCTTTCCCGAAATTCCTTCCCTCAGTCCTTTCCCACCTCTAAACATGTCAAGGCGTAAAGCAATAAGCGTGTTATACCAAGTTGCTTACCGCTTGCTGTCTTTTAAGTTAGAGGTGTTTGTTTAAGTATCTTATAGTCAAGTTCTTTGTCTATCTGTTAACTAACCCACATCCAAAACCTATAATTCATACCTTACTTTGCGATGTTCAGACATCAATTTTTAATTTCTCAATTAAAAAATAAGTCCATTTGGATTCATTAATCCATGGCGTACTACCTAAATATGTTCACTTCAAACTTTCAAAAGGCAAACATTTTCTCTTTCACGGGCACTGGATCTACTAGATCGAAATATATTCTTTAATGTTGATAAGGGCTTGTAACACTTTTTAATGAGAAAAGACGTACCGTTTGTCTCTTCATCTTTACACAATTACATATCAAAAAAACCGTAGAAAATGTAAGGCAAGTATTGTAAAATAAGCAATTATCCTCAATACTGATGGACTGAAAATATTGGATATTGGATATGTGACAAATATTTTATGGCTTTGCTTGAAATTTATGAGCTATTGACGGTCTGTATTAAACAAAATTGAAGACAGTTTAATAACATACGCAAGAAGACTGAAACGTGAAGACATTATGTTAGAAATATGATTGGATGTACTCCATGTTGATTTGCATTCGAAGATGAGATCTTTAAGGCGAAGTTTCTCACCTTATTCAACGGTACATCCATCAAAAATATATCAGTAATGGAGATTATCCATGCTTACAGTCATAGAAAAATATTACATCTATCTGGGTGATAATGTAGAATATGACTCAATACGATCACAATTTTTTTTCTTATTTTATTTTCCAGTAAGAAAATGCAGTAAGAACCGCACATGAAATTTCAAAATCTCGGAGAGCAGCTACTCAACATAAATCACAACATAGATGAATGAGTTCCAACACACCAGTTCCTTTACGCTGCATAGAGTGCAAGAAATTAAAGTAAATAATGTAAAAAGGATTATTTTACTATGAATTCGTGTCTGAATGCGTTTTATTATTACTCTCAATTTATTTTATTTCATATTAATTTTCTGTGACCGTGAACAGTTGTGACTTTTCCGGTTTTTTTATTTGCTTTTACGACAATTTTTAATAGAGAGGTTCATAAAATAAAAAAACTAATAATTCCACCTTTCTGGAAACCGGAATATTCCGTTTACGTCAGTGTTTCCCAACGTGGGGCCCACGCCCCACAGGGGGGCAATTTGGTTTTTTTAGGGGGGCAATTTAGAAATTGACTTGATACGACTTTACCACTTTCTCGTCGGGTTATTTAAATGCAATGCTAGATATAGGTACAAAATATAGCAAAAAAGCAAATTCTTAAAACAGTGCTGTAAATAATTATTAGATATAGTTTCGTTTGATGTTAGCAAAATATATCATCTGGATGATTTGAGTCGTCAACTTGACCTTTTTGGGATTCACCGCGTAATGTTCCGCCTGTCTCGGGAACCCGGACCTTTTAAAACGCGCCAATAACGCCGTTGTTCGTGATTTTTCCATTTTCATATTTAGCCAAATCTGGATTTAGTGCAGTAAATGATAAAAAAAAGAAATCGATTGGATATAACACAACATGGAGACTTGAGATTAAAGCTTACTAAATTGGAGCCTAATATAAAATTTCTATGTAGCAAGCATCAAGCGCAAGGATCACACTAAATTGCCATAATAAATCATTATTAAAAATCTTTTGAATTTTAGTATTTAATTATATGTTTTTTAATTTTACTTATTGTGTTTTATGACAATATTAAAGTGTTTTCTTTCAAAAACCATCCTATATGAGTTTCTTTAATAACAAATATTTTTTTATTAAAAATTATCTATGGGGGGCAAAAAAAAAAAAAAAAAGTTAAAAGTGGGACATGACCCAAAAAAGGTTGGGAAACACTGGTTTACGTTATCGGTATCGGGTGAAATTTTGTTGCACATTGTTTTTGTTTATGCATAAGTGGTTTATATTACTCTTTAAACTCAAAGCCTCAGTTATCTGGTTGGATTACTATAGATGGATAGATATAAGACTGAAACCCTGTCAAAACCACAGCAGAACAATCATTAAGGCTCCTTTTACACTATACGGTTTTGATCGAACGGCAGTAAGTCGTACGGCGACATTGTTTCAGTGGCGTGAAGAACAGCATGGCCCCTGTCACATTCACTACGACGGCATCACGCCGTCTGGTCGCCGTGTAGCAGCCGTCTGCTGCCACTGCAAACACACGGCAGCCGGACGGCGACGGATAGCTCAGTGCACGCTTTCATGTTACACGGTTTTAAATCATACAATCGTGCCCTCAAGCAATTGTAATCGGTGTTTGATTGTGTATTACTTCATTATTTCTTTAAAAATGTGTTTTTTGTTTTCTTTATATTTCATTCTGCTGTGTTATATTGTTCAATAAAGTCATATTGAATTAACTTGCGTAGATTTTCTTTCAGTCTCCAATAACTTAATCACCATTTTCAAGAATAAATTACAAGTGCGCACAAGATCAATATATATATTTATATATGTCTCTTTCGTCAACGGTTGTATAACGTTAATGCAATTATTTGTTTTTGCACCGTTCGAATTTCTGTCGTTCAGTCAAAACCGTATAATGTTAAGCCTAAGGATATACATTTATTTCATTGTTTTCCTGTTGTCTACAACCTTAAAAGTTTTTTCCAGTACCTAACGTGAAATGATGTTTTTCTCACACCATTTTTGACTCTTTTTCCATAATTTCTCAGCTACAATTTTATTCTTCCTTCATGGACTCAGGTATCAAATTTCACCAATTTTGAGAACGTTTTTGCAGAAGGTTTTCGGGTATTTAGGATAAGCTGCTGACGTTGCACTCATTGGTGGATGACGTAATTTATGGCGCTTATATTAATAATTTCTAATGCTACGAATACTTTTTTAGAGATAGTATATGATGCCTCTGGAAAGTTATTAGTTTGTGCAGTCATTCATTCGTCACACGTCTACTTCATCCCATATATATATACCTGGTATATTGTTGGACAGACATTGCTCCGTGCAACCGATACCGTAATGGTAACAAATGCGTGGCACACGGGGCGGTTATAGTAGAAGTACCCGCTGAAAACTGTTAAATTTAAAGTTAAGTAAATTTTAAAAAGAGTCGTTTTTTAATAAAATTTCAATATTTAAAAAATTCAAAAGATAGATAAGTAAGAAATATTTTCTTCCACATTCTCTTGTTTCTAGCTTTAACGGATACAAACTGGGAGATCACACCTTCAAAATAACAATTTTGGATTGTTTCATGTTTGATAGTTGTTGCTCGTTTTATTTAACGTAATTTAGTTGCGATGTACCGCTACACAACTATTTCTCTCCTTTTCTTTTCCCATATACTTTTTCCCTGTACTAATCTCAACTTTAAATTTTTTCAGCGTTTTTTGTAAATTATTAATCATTTCTCTTGGCAATTTATTCCAATGCCTGAACCACTTACCTACGAAAGAATATCTTCCGACACTCCTCAGCCTGAAATCGAGCACCAATTTGTGGTTATAATCATCTTTCCCGTAGGCCTGCCGTAAGCGGGCGTGCAAGGCGTGCACCGATCGCGGCCGCCACATACAGGGGGGTGGCAAATCGAGTGATCGACTGTCGCCGCTGGGACTGTAGTGGAGTTAAAAAGATAAAAGGTCGCCGCGAAATAAATTTGGCGCCCTTCAAACACGATTTTGCCACCCCCCTGAAGCTGAGCATAGGTAGCTGTAGTCAGTGCCTGAGTGGAAATCTTGTGTAGTGGAATCTTTTTTAAAATAATAATAATATTCCGGGCGGCGGAGATAGACGGGGTGGCAACAACAATGGGAGCGGCAATCTCACAGTTTTTGTCAAAGTTCGGAAAATTCCTAGATCCACCACTGGCTGTAGGGGAGGCACAATCGGTATTGCACAAGGGCGTTCAAATAGCTAGCAGCGGGCCTGCCCATACTAGCTTCTTTATCATATCACTTAATTTCCAGAGACAAATCTAGCAGCCCATTTTTGCACACCTTGTTGACCGTAAGTAATTTTTCATTAGTTTTAAATTACGAAAGCTTCTCTCACACGTAGCAACTGATACGCAAATCGATATAAATAACTTTAGAGCAAGCATAAGATTCGGTTGGAATTGTATAAAATCCCATTCCACGATCAATTTGAAAAAGTCCAGAGTTACCCAATCATTTGTTATCGATACTGTAACATAGGCTGCTTCAAAGATTTTTTTTTTTTTTTTATGCTAAATTTTTCAAAACACTTCAACTTATCCTTTTGACTTTCAGCTCTCAATGTGAGTCCTGCATCAATAACTACCTGATCAGTCATTCATTTTTTACTATGATGTCTTGGTTATGTTGGAATTTCGTACTCCTGTGATTGTTTCACAGCAAGATCATTGCCTCTTGTACAATACGACACCGCTTTCCTGGAATATAGACGAGGTGTCTCTATTCTTATCATTGATTCTTCAAAACTCAATCTTTCATCCTGCATTCCAATCTCAGTTCAATTTACTTCCGTTAGTACATCATTCCAAATTATATGTAAAATTAGCACCTATAGTGTTTATATTTTAATTTTATTTAATCTTTCTCGTCGTTCACATAAGTCTTCAACGCATTGTTGTGAATCTTTTAACAGATGTTTTACTGTGTTTATGAAGCACTTCGTTGCGGATGGTGGACACGGAGAAAATTGTAAAAATAATTTCTACAGTTCTGAAAAATGTTACACAAGTTCAATTTTGTGCAAATGAATGTTTGCCACATAAATTAATTGAATGATCAACGCATCCAACAGAAAAGGATTTTATGGTTTCTTGCTTTAATAATGGCTTGTGCACATCCGTATACATCCCTGATAGTAGTTGAATTGTCTTATCCTTGACAACTATACATCATTTAATACAAACCCTCACTATCAAGCTTCTTAAAAACTTAATTAGGTTTTCTTTCCCTCTAAGGAAAAGGAATGCAAGGAATAATTCATTGACTTCCACTTTTCCGCTATCAGTTTTCATAAAACAAATCATTTCAGACATTTGATCAGTGTGTGAAAGGTAGGATGTGTTATTAAACATAGTACCGAAATATTTTATTGATAGGACACTAGTTAATTAGTTTTTTGTGTCTGGTAGCAGATATACTTTTAACGATTTATCATGTTCCAAGTTCATGATGTGCTCTTTCAGTACCACATCATATTTTTAAAATATATGGACCAGTTTTAAAAAGTTTCCTTTTACTAAACACCTGTCCTTCATCGTGTTAACGAAATGCTAGGTTTTATTTAACCAGAAAAAAGTTATATCTAATAATCTAGATATAACCCCCTTTCCAATTTTGCTTTCCATTACCAGTTAATTGTAAGACTGTGTCATCTATTATTTTGTGAAATTTTAACTCTCTAGATCAGTGATGGGCAAACTTTTTAAGGGGAGGGCCACATAAAATAAAAAATTATTTAGGCGGGCCGAATATTTTTTTTTTTTTTTTTTTTTTTTTTTTTTTTTTTTTTTGTAAGTGATAAACTTTATTTTTGATTTTTACATCACACACAACTTATATTATTTGCTACAATGTAAAAAAACTTACAAAAAAGTTACAAAAATTGAGAGTAGGAAGGTGCATGTGACAGATGAAACTGTGACTGAGCTTCTAAAAGTTGTTCATAATCTGGTAGAAACTGGGATGAGCTGAATAGTAGTAGTGAAGCTAAATGGTGATCAGTCAATTGATTACTAACGCTGTTTCTGCGAAGCTTCATAGTGGAAAACACCTGTTCACAGATGTAGGAAGATGCAAGCATCGCAATTATCTTCTGAGCGTGAAATTTCAGATTTGGAAACTTGATTTCGACAGAGCCTTGTAGAACTCAATTTTAGAAACGTTGAGAAATAGTTGCTTCAATTCAGTTTTACATTGCAACTCAATCAGTTCGAGCTGCAATTCTGGTTTGACTGATTCACAATCCAGATTAAATGGCATGCTAAAAATGTCAAGGTCCTGTTCGATAACTCTGAAGTCTTGGAATCTTCGTTCAAATTCTTCATGAAGACATTTCAAGCTTTTCTCATAGCTCCTAAGTTTGTCTTCCCTGACTGCAATAGTTTTTAGTCTTTGAAAATTAGTAAAGTCTTTCTTGACTAGTTATTTGGAGAATAGATTCAATTGCATTTTGAAACCCTCGATATGACTCCAATTATCATGGATTAATTGATTTCTTCCCTGGAGTTTAAGGTTCAATTTATTGATGTGACTGAGAAGATCTGTAAAAAATGCAAAGTCCGAAAGCCATACAATATCTTTCAAATGTTCACACTCGTCCATTCCTTTTTCTTCCATGAAAGAGATTATTTCATCTTTTAGAGCCCAAACTCGTTCGAAAACCCATCCTGCACTGAGCCACCTTACTTTAATGTAGTAAAGTACATCAGAATATTCAGATTGCAATGAGTCACGAAACTCTCGAAATTGTCTATGATTGAGTGCTCGAGAACGAATGCTATTAACAAGCTTAACAACAGCATCAAGCACATGTTTCAGGTCTAGAGCAGATTTACAGAGCTTCTTGATGTATGACACAATGAAAAAACACAACTTCGTTCCCAGGAAATGATTCGTTAAATATGCCTACAAAACCAGATTTCGTCCCTATCATATTCGTTACTCCATCAGTAGTAATGTTACAAATATTGATCAAAGGTACTTTCAAAGACGTGATAGTTTCTTGAAATTCTTGAAAAATGTCTGATCCATCTGTCGTTCCCTTTAATGAACGCATGCAAGCTAATTCTTCAGTAACACAAAAGTTGTCATCAATACCTCTTATAAATATCAGTAACTGAGCTGTGTCAGTTATGTCCGTATTTTCATCCAACGCAAAAGAACAGAATTTTAACTCCCTTATCTTTGACACTAGTTGTGAGACAAACTGCTTATCAATTACTTCAATTCTAGAAGAAATTATTGTTCGAGACAAACTTACTGTCTCAAAATCCTTTGTTTTGTCAGGACACAAAATGTCACATACTTGGAGCATTCAAGTTTTAACAAATTCGCCGTCAGACAATGCTTTGTTACTTTTTGCAATATTGTATGCTACAACGTAACTAGCATGTGTAGCTAGCTTTTGAGAACAGCTTTGTTTCTTAAAAATATTTTGCTGACCTGACAGTTTTTTAAGTAGAGCTCCTGCTTTTTGCTTCCGATCTTCTTCGGTCATAGTTTCATAAGTGGCGTTGTTATGTTTTGTCATAAAGTGTCGTGAGAGGTTGAATTCCTTGAATACGGCTACAGCTTCATTGCAAATGAGGCACACAGGTTTATCCTTAATAGGCGTGAAAAAGTATTTCCAAGTCCACCCAGATTTAAAAACACGACATTCTGAACCAACTTTACACTTTTTATTTGCCATTGTAACAATCAAAGATGTAAAAAAAACACTAGCAACAAATGAAAACTATAGAAACACAAGCCAGAGACACAGCAGCAGAGATGACTTGACACTGACTACGCACGCGGCTGTCCGAACTGCACTGACCTTGAGAACAGATTAAACGACAATGGTAGCGCCCGAGTCGTTCCGAACTTAGCCGAGCAACACGCGCATTGTACTCCACATCGCCATGCTACCAATCTATAGACATATACTAAGTCACTACGCAAACTCAGTTAGTATTAGATGCGACAATGCGACAATATCGTACTGAAAACGCAATAAGAAGGAAACACATTTTGTCCTATGTGTAATTGTAGGGGTTATTCGAAACCATGTCGCGGGCCGGATTGACTAGCCCGAAGGGCCGGACTTGGCCCGCGGGCCGTACTTTCCCCATCACTGCTCTAGATACTTCATAGTAGTTTCATAGTCTATCAATTTAGGAATTACTTTCTACCACTTCTGAAATCCAGTTACCACTGCTAATCTAGAATTTGTACTTTTGGAAGCAAACAAACGGCAACAAAAGCAATACAGATTATTAGTGAATGGGGGAATAAACCAGCCATGACTGAAGAATTTTCCCACCATTAGGCATTTTCTTATATAACTATTCTTCTGAAAGATGTCGACAACCATCTTTTGCTTTAACCCTTGCCTAGATACAATACTAAATGATACTTCTCTGTTCTAGAAATAAGTGCTTCCTTTTTTAATTATATCTATGCCAAAAGTAATAAGAACGATTTTACTGCAATACAAAACATCTCTCAAGACGTGTATATTAAGTGACTTGATTAGTTTATCGTATTTGGTAGTGTTAGCGTTAGAACTGTCTCGCTCAGTATGTTCTGATTCATCTTCTTCATGGGTTATAGTCATTGCTTTCTTAGTGAAAATGTGCTGATTTCATCTAAATTATTAGTCTCAGCAAAGTGAGAACCAGTTTCTTTTGATGAGCTTTGCCTACAGTACCCGATCTAGGGGGGAAGGGGGGATCAAATCAGGGCGAATAAACCATATCTGAAGGGGCGGCAAGTGGCAAATTCATGTGGCAATGACTTCTTTTTTTTCTTTTTGGCTCTAGTGCCTGCGGCAAAAATCTTGTTTGAAGGAGCGATCAAATTCTTCTCGCGTTGGCCTTGATGTTTAATGGGGCAACACTCTAAGATTTTTGCCCGGCTCGGAAAGTTCTTAGATCCGTTATTAGCATATTTTTTTTTCTCTAATGAAATCCATTTTCCTTCTTTGATGGATGAAGTCCTCGATACATCGAAAAAACTAGTGCAGGCGTCTTCATAACTTCCACGAATGGAGAAACTCTAAAACAGGTTGCTAATAAACTAACCAGAATCATAAAACCAGGGAAAGATAAAATAATGCACATATAATGCTGTAGTCGGGAAAACAGCATTTCAAGATGTTCTAAGAAAAATCATAGAAAATAAAGAACTAAACGAAAATCTGAAGTGTGAAATGCCGCGGAAAAGGGAACCTCTGTTGATTCTGTACGACCTACCCACGTCACTTGAGCCTTGTCAATTCCCAGAAAAAGTATATGAGCAAAATTTCGAAGGAAAAATAGAAAGACAACAATTTCTTGAAGGATTCAAGTCAAAATTTCTAATAGGCCCCAGAGATAAAATCCCTGTCCATCAAGTAGTTGCCTGAAGTGCTGAAATAAGGAAGCAAATAATGAGTCAAAAACATATACATAGGATTTAGTGCGATCTCTGCAAAAAAATTACATGGTAGTGCCAAAATGTATGCATTGCTATGATTATGGTCATATTAGCAAACATTGTACCCAAAAGTCGGCCGCTTGCAAACATTGTAGAGAAACTAGCCACAAGAAACAAGGCTGTAGCAATTCCTTACAGTTTGTATCCCATGCAGGAAACGGGGAAAATCGTGCAACAAATCTGTCAAAGATTGTCCGAGGTACCAACTGTTTCTTCAAAGATTGATAAACAGAATAGATTATGGACAGTAGAAGAAACTACAAGGGGATATATGAACCATACAAAGATCAATTATTGAGTGTCATTACCAATCTAAAGGAAGAAAAAGAAAGAGGATTAAAACAAAAAACAGGCCATCAAGGAAGAGGAAGCAGTGCTGCCAATTCTACGGATTTATCCGTAGATCTACGGATTTTTATAAAACATTAGGATTTTCGGATTTTGCTAAAATATCTACGGAGTTTTGCTACTTTTTACTATTCTTTAATTTTTTCTTATATTTGTGTTTTGTTAAACTTTGAGCGTATAGTGTTAATGCATTACAGAATTGTTAATAATTGTGAATCGTTTCCATACAACCGCTCGTGTGAACCAAAGATTGAAATAACACTCATATTTTGTTTGGTTATAGATTTTATAGATCTTAAAAGACTGTAATACAGAACTATCGGCGCACTCTTTACACACAGTAAAACGCTTGTTGGCACGGCTTACAAAACAGTGCCTTCCGAGAAGGCTTAACCAATATCCGAGAATCAAAGTGGTCGCAGTATTTAACACGTCATCTTATCGCCGCCGGCATGTTCAAACATGAGAGAGTATGGTTGGATAAAATAAAGCTGAAAAAGCTTCGTAACACGGAAGTACATCCACCGAGCCCCTATTTCACGTGCGATAGATGTGGCAAAATTTGTAGCGCCGTCATCGGACTATGCAGCCACATAAGAAGATGTGGTGCACTCAACCCTGGCGATAACTGAGTCACTGCAGCTATCATATGTGAAGACGTTGTGGCCAATATATATATATTCCTGTTACCGAAGATATGCTAAATTTAATGTCAAAAAAGAAAATGTATGGTCCCTAAAATAAAAGAAGCAGCAGTGATGAAAGTGACGATGTATAAAAGATGTTCAGAGATATTTCTTACTTTCAATGTAAAATTTTGTATTTCGAATTTTAAAGACCTGGAAATAAAAAGTATTCTTAATTTTGATTCTCTCTTCAATAATTATTGTTTCAGTCTTTCAGTTAGTGAGTCTCCGGATTTTTGTACCCAATCTACAGAAATTTTAGGGGTCATCTACGGATATTCAAAGTCAAGTGGCTGGCAGCACTGAAAGGAGGAACGCAGAGAGGGCTGCAAAAAAAAAGGGAGAAAATATTGCAAGAAGGGAAAGGAACAGCAAACAGCGTAGGCACGCAGACAGATGAACCTATCCTCCGATTCTCAGAGATTACTTCCATCATCTGTGATATTTCTCCTAGGCCTCAATCAAAACGAGCTGGACTTGGATGGGCAGGACCAGTTCAGATGGCATCCAACTACCGCAAAATTATTGTCAGCTCCGAAAACCGAGTGGACGAAAAACCAAGACACACTGCTATAGCTCCAAACAGTATCTACCAAAAGTTTGAAAACAATCTTCAGCTCGCTAGACTAGACGAAACACAAAATCTCACCCTAGCGTTACACCATCTAACCAGAATAGCACATCCAAATGGCAAAAACATCACATTTCCGCAACCAGAGGCAATTGATCGTATTCAGCTTAAGGTAAACAATATAACTACTAATTCAGCCCAGTTACTCACTTTATTCAAGCAAGTATTTGATAGAGGAAACCAAATCTTTGATCCAGATCAAATTTACCGTCATTATGTGATGACACATGGCAGAATAATGCTTGACTCGAGACAGCCATGGCCACAGTGCAATATCCATACTCAGCATCCATAAGCAGGGGTGCACAGCAACTTCAGATCGCGAAATTAAACTGCAGGAGAACCAGTTTGGTTTTGGATGAAGTGAATAAACTAGCTGAGGAAATACAAATAGATATCCTCTGTCTTCAAGAGCCCCACTCCAGCTAAGGGAAAATCCCACACGTGCCAGTGACGTCTCAGATAATAGAAAAAACTATGAGTGCCACCGTAGTCTTCAAAAAGCAGATCACTGTCACAAAAATAATACAATTCTGCGATGAATATACGGTGTGTGAGGAGATAGGTATGCAATGGGTAAATGTAGTCCTCGTTAACATGTACTTTCAATACAGAGACAATATTGACCCCCATCCTTTAAGACTAGGGAAATATGTATTGCCATAGGCGATATCCCTACGGTGATAGTTGCCGATGCAAATGCCAAAACTGCACTGTGGCACAGTGGACTTACAGACGCACGAGGAGAAAAGTTACTCTAGCTAATTGGAGAATTAAAGCTGTCTGTCAAAAACGAGCCAAACAATCCATACACGTTCTGTGACCGAGCAGGTGCCAAATCGAACATAGATATAACTTTAACAAATCGAAGAGCAGGAAACCTAATAAACGGAAGGTGACTGAGAACCAAACCACCAATGATCAAAATCTAGTAATGTTCGAAATGGGAAGATTGCAAGACGATGCGCGGGAAGGCGACTGTACCAATATCCAACGGCGATTTCACAACAGCATAGCCAACTGGCCGAGATTGAGGAGTTGCTTCATTCCTCCCCATGTCGGAGTTAAAGATTTTGATGTGGACAAGGCTGCGAAAGAAATAATTCAAACAATCTAAGGCGCAAAGATATCTGCATTTACAATTAAGAGAACATCGAGATTAAAAGAAAAACCATGGACAGAAAGATGGCAGAAACTACGAATAACAATGAGGAAGTTAAGAAAAACATATCAACGTTGCCTTATTACAGAAGAGAGACTCTTATAGATAGATATAGAAATAAAAAGCAAGAGTTCGAGCATCTGTTTTTGAAAACGAAACAAAAATGCTGAGAATTCTTCTTCAGACAAAATATGAGATCAGGTCCATTGGCATCCCTTACAAGATTGCCGCTGGCAAAATTAGGCCACCTGCAACCATGTCTACAGTAAGAAGACTGAATGGATCTATGACCACCAATTGAAAACTGCAAGGTAGTTACTTGACGTGCTACTTCCAGATGATAGTACAGAAAACGAAACAGATCGCCAAATACTGCGTCAAAAATTATGGGTCTACTACAAGAGTGATCATAAAAAATGCGTCATATCGGGTGAAGAGATAATAGAGGCAATATATTCCCTTCCGAAAAGAAAAGCACCAAGACCTGATGGGATACCGACAGAGGTCCTCCAGGAGTTGGTCGTCCAACTGGTTCCAACTTTAATAAACTATTTAACGAATGACGGGTGCGGGTAAAAATAATAAATACATGGAAAACGAGTGAGGTGATCATTATAGCGAAAGAACTATTGGGTGTGGTGGCATTTGCCGACGATCTAGCACTTCTGATAGACACGGACACCAGGCAGGAACTCGAAATAAAATGCAAAGCTGCATTGGATTGCCTGAGTCAGTGGTGTCCAGAAGTTACGTTAAACCTATCCCCACAAAAGCCGACCTACATGCTCATAAAAGGAACACTCAAATGAAATCCGGTAATTAAGATCCAGGTAAAAACAAGAAAAGCAGTAGTCCGTTACCGTGGTGTATACCTGGAGGAATAATTGAAATTTGCGTCTCACATGCAGGATGTATGTGGACGAGCAACACTGGTAATGCACAAATTGATAAGCATTGGTGAGCGACGATTTAATCTGCCTTCTGCTCATCATAAGGAGATATCACGATGCAATACTGGCCTTCATTACTGTATACGCTGCAAGCACTTGGGCCAAGCACCTAAAAAAGGTCAAACCAGAGAGGAATTCTGCTCAGACTAACTGGGGCTTACAGAACAACGTCCGCAGATGCACTAACAGTTAGACTCGGCATCTGGCCCCTGGACCTGGAAGTAAGGAGGCGAGGAGCGTTATACTGGATAAAAAAAGGGAAGATATGACCAAGCTACCTACTGAAATAATTGGGAGGCCTGTTGAAACCAAAAAAGATGTTTGGATGCGCTGATTGATGAATGGCAGTAAATATGGACAAACAGCAACACGGGCAGAAGGACCTTCGACACGCTTCCTTTCGTAACAGAGAGAATTAACATGACTCACCTACAACCATCTCCAGGGCTCATACACTGCATATGGTCCATACAATTTCCTAGAACAGAGAGGCCTCAAAAAGATACAAATAGGTACGACCGTGGCGAAGTAAGTACTCTTGAGTACGTGGTTTGGGAGTGCAAACAAACTAAAGAATCAAGAGCATATGTGACAATTAAGTTTTTCCCGGCGTATGGTAGACAGGAATTCTTCACGGGTCTTCTGCCGGATAAGATCTTTTAGACACGACGTTTCGGCAGTCACCTCCGCTGCCTTCATCTGGTGAGCTGTCATCGCGAAGTAGCTGCCGCGACGGTTCGACACCGGTGTCGAACCGTCGCGGCAGCTACTTCGCGATGACAGCTCACCAGATGAAGGCAGCGGAGGTGACTGCCGAAACGTCGTGTCTAAAAGATCTTATCCGGCAGAAGACCCGTGAAGAATTCCTGTCAATCAAGAGCATATCTTCAAATACAAATTCAGAATAGGAAAATATACGACATCCTGCGTGATACCGAGCTCTGGCACTTGCTAATCTAGCATCGCTGAGCGAGAAGACAAGATTTTGCTGAATTGAAATTAGCAGAGCGTAGAAGACGCCACGATCAAATGGCATCAGAAACAGAAAGAAGGGCAGGAGAGGAAGAAATTCAAGAGGAAAGAACTACCCAAATGTGACCCACAACTAAGGCGGTGTCTGCACCAGGAAGACGGTAATGACTCAATTCATCGCAGTGTCTCTGGAAACCAGCGGCATCTTCTCCAGGGCTCAGGGGGCGGCCTGATTTGATTTCAGGAGGGATGTGGGAGTAGGTGGCTCCACGTACAAACCGGAGAAGAACGAGACCACTACCTGGTAGACAGTTGTTGATTTTGATGTGAATTAGTATGATAGTAGATTCATTATTAGATTAATTCGTATATTAATTATTAGAATAATTAGTAGATTAAATAGTAGAATACTTTAAATCCATTAAATCCTTAAGAATAATTATCCGATTTATTTAAAAAAGTAAATTATTTTGGGGAAGAAAAAAACTGTAGAAACTAAATGTCTACTTTAGGTAACAAGGCTATGTAAAAGCAGGAAATAAAATCAAATAAAAAAATTACATATTTCACTTTTTGGTACAAACATGTAAAAAAATTATGTTTAATTAACATTATTGTAATTTTAATTAATGAAATAATTAATGTTGCTTTTCTTTAATTTTCCTGAAGGTTTTACCTGCAACGCGTAATTGAAATTTTTCTTAGCGTTTGGGTTTGATTATTTAAATCGATAAGAATTAACATTCTAAATTATGTTCTCGAGTACCTAGAATTATTTTCTATAATTATTTTAATCATTTGAATGATAAGGCAAACACACCCATTTTCGACATGTTAAGTATTTATTGTTAATTTTCGAAAGTTCCAATCTAAATATATAATGACAATGAATTATAAAGACATTTTCTGCATTCTGAATATTTGTTTGACTATATAATTGTATAATAGTTGCTGATAAATTTTAAATGCTAACACATAAGTATTTTTTTAAATGAATCTCTGGACTTGCTCCAGTAGTCGACAATGAATTATACAGGCTTCCAAAGTTGACTACTCTTGCCATAACCCTGATATACCGTCAGGGTCAGAATGGAACAAGGGATCTGGCATAAGTGGAAGCAATTCCAGACCCAGATGAGATGCCATCGGTACCAACCTAAGACCTGGATCAGACAACCTCTAAGTTAACTTCCATTAACAAAAATAAAAATAGGAATAAATAAAAAAACTTATTAAAAATGATAAAAAATGATACAGCTGATGTAAAAATATTAAACACAATATCTGCTGACATTGTACTCAGTGATGTGTTTCTCTACGTAACTACAGGCTCCTAAATATGACATCATACAAACCGACGTCTGTTTTAGTTTCTTAGAGCTGCGCTAAACATATGTATACAAACGTTTAAAACGGCTGGAAGGTTCGTTCATATTTAAGTGAATATAAATTCGACATCTATGACGATATAAGGGACGCGCAAGAGTTTAGGTTTCTACATTGGACACAGAGGCTATCCATAATAGAAATATTCTTAATTTAATTTAATTGCTAAGGAGCACACGCTCCGGTGGCAATTTCCGTACACACCCATCTTCCCCTATCCTGCACCCACCTATATTTTCCCTATGCAAATTTTAAATTTAATTTGCTTCAACGATTTCGATAAGTTATTAATTATTCCCCTTGGTAACTCATTCCAATCTCTGACACCCATACCTAAAAAAGAGAATCTTCCCACGCCCTTGTGCCTGAAATCGAGTGCCAGCTTGTGGTCATGGTCATCTTTTCCCTTCCATGCACTACTTTTCATACCAACACCAACATCTTTCCATGCTTCATCACAAATTTACGTCTTGCACACTCCCATGACCCTCTTCACCCTCCTCCTGTCTTGTAATAAATTCCATTACAGCTCTTTTATCATATCTGTCACTGATTGCATTCTGCGATAATGTCCAGAAACAAATCTAGCAGCCCTTTTTTGCACCCTCTCCGACTCCTGTGTTTTATACTCAAAATGTGGGTCCCATACTACACTACCATATTCAAGCAATGGTCTGACCAAAGTTTAGTAACCCAATTCCTTTACTTCTCTTGTTCATACCCTCATCACTCTCTCCAACAAGTGCTGAATTTTGAAATGTTTTCCTACCACCTGTCCAATGTGTCCTGCCCAGTTAAGTTTGTTATAAAATGTAATGCCAAGATATTTACACTTCAAGTCTTCAGCAAGCAATTCTTTCCCCACTCTATATTCATACCTTTTGTTTTTTATTTGTGTATCTAATAAGCTGACTCTTCTTTGCATTTATCTTCATCCCATGTTTACCAACCCCAACTAAATATCCTGTCCAGATCACCCTGCAATTGTTTACAATCCTCTATTGTTTTGATCCTTTTATATAGTATGTCATCTGCAAACAATCTAATTTCGGATAGTAAGCAACCAACACAATTATTTATTATAATAAAATGGTCCCAATACACTACCCTGCGGCACTTCCACTTCTTTTGATACCGAATTTCCAACCCTAAAGTTATATTTTTCTACCTTTTAAAAATTCTTCTACCCAGCAAATCACTTTCTCATCCTCTCCGATAGTTTTTACCTTATTTACTACTATTTTATGGCTCACCCTATCAAACGCCTTTGACAGATCTAGGGCTACACAATTTGGCCTCCCTTGTCCCTTTCATCTGAAATATATCGCATATATCCCACCAACTGAGATTCGCATGAATATCCTTGCCTGAACCCATGTTGCCTACTTGAAAACCACTTACGTTCCTCATACATATTTCTGATGTGGTTGCATATCATACTTTCCATTAATTTACCTACCACTGATGTCAAACTGATTGGCCTGTAATTTTCGACTCTATTTCTCACACCTCCTTTATGTACCGATACTACTATCGCAATTTTCCAGTCCTGTGGTAAGCAGCAAGTATCCAGACTCAATTTAAATAATATTTCAAGATAAGGTACAATGTCACATTCGGCCATCTTTAAGATATCTGTAGTAATATTATCTACACCAGCCCCTTTATGTTTTTTCAGCTGATTTAGCGATAGAAATTTCTATATGCATCAGCAATGGTCCTCCTGCACTGACAATACTCTCCATAAACCCATCTTTAGCCACTTTCTTTGCTGTTATTAAATCCTTGTTTAATTGTTTTAAAAATTCCCTAGTACCCTGGTGTCTCTTAACTCTGTTATGTTCTCTTCGTACCAACCTCTTTAACTTCCTCACATCCCTAGGTTCTCTAATTCTCTTTTTTTTTCTGCTTTGGAATAAATTTTTCTTGCCCTTTTCTTATTATCTCCTTGAACTCTTCCCACCTTGACTCTACTTGTGCCCAGATTCCATTTGCTGAATCGGTCTCTGACATATCTCTTCAAATTTGAAATCTGTGACTATTTATAATTGTACCTGTTTCCCCCCTTCAATTTTGGCTGCTGGTTCAATGAATCCTCTAATATCCATCAGAACTGCTTCATGATCACTTATTCCTTCCGTTAATCGATACCCCACAAGGTTATCATCGGGCCTTATTAGGAATATATTCAAAATATTTTGTCCCCTAGTGGTTTGCTCTACCACTTATTAAGGTATTTTCAAATCTTTGTTCCCTTGTGTTATTAATGTTATTTCCTACCCAGTTTACACCTGGTAAATTTAAATCCCCACCAATGATGATCAGTCTATTCTCACCTTTGAAATCTGAGTATTAATTTAATTTTTCCCCAACAGCCTCATCTTCATCTGTCATTCTTCCACTGCGGTAAGCAGCCAACACTGATATTTTATTACCCCAGATATCTACTGAAAGTAACTCATGGTCTTGATCTATGAAAGCCAGTGAACTGAGGTAGTTTTTTGCCAAGTAGTATGAAAACTACTCCACCAATTGCTTCTTTATCTCTGCGGTACACTCTGTAACCATCAGGAAAAACCTCACTATCTAGAACTTCTTCTTTTAACCAAGTTTCTACCCCAATTATTACTTGTTGTTTGTGTATCTCTATTACGTTTGCAAATTCGATTACTTTGTTCATTATACTTACCATTAATATCCTTATTACCGGCTTTATATTTTCAGCATTAACCTCCTCCTTCCCAGTTTTACCGCAGTCAGTTATTGTTTCAGCAACTTCATCTATTTCCTTAACATCTGTGATTTTTCCCACTATGGATCTGCAACCAGAATCACTTTGATAATCTATTTCCATCCCTTCACTAGCAGCCCCTAACCTAAAAAAAGAGGCATAGTCCTGACCCCATCATCACTGAAAATGGGCTCCCTCACTGCTTTAGCTAACAATTCAGAAAGTCCTGCCTTTTCCCTTCTATTTAGGTGAAGGCCATGCCTAGAGTATCCCACCTACCAATGGCGTTCACAGGCACAACCCCCAACACAAACCTAATTCCTTTTTCAAGTAGCACTTCCGTTTCCACATTTACCTGCGTCACACCTTAGTTCAATTGTGGCCGGTAATGGCGACTTAGAACCTGTATGAGCTCCACCCTGGTATGCTGTGCCTCCTTCACCACCTTCTTCAGGTCACTCTCTATACTATAACTCGCGTTTCTGTCAATACTATTCCCCGCACCTTCCACTATCACTACTCTATCGTCCTTAGTGAAACTCCTACAAAGTGAACCTATATCCTCTATTACCTGACCTAATGTTGCGCTAGGTTTGAAAAACTTGTGCCTGTTAACCTGTACCTAACTAATCCTGCAGAAGAGGGCCTACACCTCTCCCATGGCTACTACGTAGCAGCAGAACCCTTTTTTTCCTATTCTTGCCTTCAACGCTCTTATTCCTATCGGCCTGCTGCTTCTTACCTACACCTACATCAACATGAGGCTTCTCCTCCTGACTCTGGCAACAGGTAAAACCTATTTTTTCCCACAATTACTGAAGTTTCTGGCTTCTTCATCCTGTTAACTACATTTCTCCTACGACCTGTTACCAGCTCCAACAATTCCTTCTCAACTTCCTCTAACCCACTATCTCTACTTTCTGCATGAGCCTAGACAAGCTCAGGGCCCACAGGCTGTGCCTGCGCTGTCTGAGCCTTCGCAGGCTCAACCTCCATAGGCGGAGCCACCACACGCCACCCCTCCACAGGCTGAGCCTCCACAGGACGAGCCTCAAGAACCCTGATCCTTTCACGCAACTCTCTGATTGTTTTGCCCATCACCCACATCCTATCATCCCTAAGACAAAGCCATGGGAGAGCCTCATTTATTTCCCCTGTTTCCTCTACCCCACATGCCCAGTGAAATCACTTCTTACACCAACTACAACCCATCCCCTCCGCAACGTACCTACGACAGGCGCCACAGTTTCCAGTCATGATTTTCCCAAATACTTCAAACACCTTCTAAACAAAACTTAAATTTATATGGTAAAGTAGTCTAATAAAGTTTATACTATAATTCTTTAAAAGTTTTTTATTAAATATGATAGGCGATATACTCGAATAACTGTTGAATATAAATATATATAATTTAGTGCTAATGTGGATAGCAACTAATTAGTTATTTATGAAAGTTTTTATATAAAAAAAGCTTAGAAGTCTTTATTTTAGTGTTTTAGATGGCAATTAAACACAATAATATTTCAGGCAGAAAAGGTTAATTACTAGAATGTACGTTTTTGATTTTCGTAAACTTGATTGACATATCGGTAGTGGATCTTAAAATATCGATATTGTATTAACCTAATTTGAACAACTATATGCTATATATGAATACTTATGTTTATTATTCATAATTTCCATTTGTTTTATTACTATTCCGGAACAAACTGTGTTATTTTAAACCAAATAGAGCCTTAATATAGGACGATAAAAAAAACCTTAACAATCCAAGATCGAACTAGTGATTTGATTTTTTTTACGGTATATAAGAAATTTAACACTATAAAATAATTTAAACCACTATGTTTACCTATGCTATAGTATTATAATAATACGCTAAGCGAAACCTTATGTTACATTTTTAAGAATATTGCGCGCACGGAGAAGTGTGAGATTTGGCATAGTTAAAGATTATATGGAGAAGAAGTGGAGGAAGCTAAAATCTATATATAATATACGTTACAAATACATTAAATTAAGTAAAATAAAACGCTCGCTCGCCTACGTAGTTCGCTCAGATGGCTGGTAGATGGCGCAACTAGAGGCCTTACTTTGTCTTCTTTGGTGAAACAAAAGTCAGATTAATCTCTGAACTTACATAGAAGCAAGAATCAACATTTCGAGGGCTGGTAGATAATGCAGCTAGCGGCCAGAATATTGGGCGAACCGAGAAACTTAAAGAAATACAGAAAGCTAAAATTAAACATAATGTATTTTACAAACCTTCGAATCGATATATGCAGTCAGAGATAATCGATTGCTTCAGTTGTATACAAATGCGCAGTTTGTCTCTGGTTTACGACATGGGCTGCTCAGAACGAATTTCCCGTAAATTTTTACTCTTGGTTCAGGTCGAATTTCAACCTAACCATGATCACTATGACAAAACGAACCTATTTAGGTTGGTATGATCCCTGTACCGATAATTTTTGTATCATTTTTTGCAGCGCTAACATTTCGCGGTTGCGGAGCATCCCATATTTTGGCATTTTTAATTTAATTCGTGGCGACTTTTCCGGAAAAGGAGAGTGCTAAACGTGAAGAGGACTATAAGGAATCAGTTAATCCAAATTTCAACAGGTCAGTAACAGTTTTTCACTGGTGGAGAATGTCCCACCCCACCCAAAAATATAATGAGCATAGTTAATACATGTTACAAATAGATTAGTAAAATAAAAAATTAATTTGCGAACGTGTTTGTGCACGTAAAATAGGATCGGAGCCAACGTTGTTAAGTGAATTCCCCGCATTGAGACACTCTGTGGTCTTTGGTAAAACGAAAGACTCGGATAAAGTAGAAATTAATGTATGAAGTTATGAAAGGAATACTTTGAAAAGGAATGTAGCGATTCTGCCAGATACTATATGGTCATTTGATTATTTAAAATGTTAAACTTTGGTTAAGTGTCTTTTCATTTATTAATTTCAGTAATTTCATTAGAGAGAGACAAGAAATAAGAAATACTTATTTTCGTAAAATTCAAAATGATAATAGACCAAATTTAAATAGCGAACACACAAAATGACAAAATTATTTTGATAGATACATTTAAATGCGCATGTTTCATAAAGCTAAAGGTTTCCGGCCTAAATGAACCATCGATAAATACATTTCATCATTTGCTATGGTTAGAAGCTAAAATTTAGCATACAGTCACGAGTGGAGTGTATCGTTTTATTTTATAGGTAATGGAGAGAATTACTAGTTTATTACTCTTTTATGAAAGAAACTAAACAACTTGATGAATTACGGTCGAATTTCGATCGCTGGGCGATCACTAGTTATAATTAAACTAATTACCAAGCTTGTGCTAAATTTAATTCAGTGAAATGTGCAATAACTAACAAAGAGACCTTAACAACAATGACGCGAACTTTAAAACTGCTATTTACGGTGTAATCTTAAATAATTCTTCTCGCTAGCAATAATCGTAAGAGTTTAAATAATAATTTAAAAGATTTTAACGTAATTTAGTCTACAAAAACTTAGCTGATGGTGCAAAATCGTTTTTTTTGTGAGCAGCTGTCAACGGTTGCACGACTAGAGGTTCTTCTCGTCTAAACTACGGAAGGATACGTTTATTTATTTCGTGGTAGTTACATGAGCACATTCTCGTTCAGTAGAAAGTAAAGCAAATTTGTATTAACAGAGAGTTAAAGTTTCGATTTCGCTGATAAGATACGCGCTCCTGATTGTTCGAGTTGACTTGAAACCTGACTGTGTTACTGGTTTTGTGCACGGTTTTCTGAATCATCGTATTATAGTAAATTTGGACATGATAAAATTGCAAGTTGATTATAGGTGCACTGTCGACAGAAGGTATTATGAGAGGTTATAAAAGAATGTAAATCGGATGTTATAAGCAGAATAGCACTAGCAAAAAGAGCCTTCATGAAAAAGAGAAACCTTTTAGTTTCAAATATAGAAAGAACTTTTAAAACTCTTTGTGTAGAGCACAGCACTTTATGGTAGCGAAACATGGACTTTAAGAATACCGGAAATAAAGAAAATTGAAGCATTTGAAATGTGGTGCTACAGAAGAATGCTGAAAATTAAGTGGTCAGACAAAGTAAGAAAAGAACGAGTTTTGGAAATGATGGGTGAGAAAAGAAGTTTGTGGAAGAAGCTTACAGAAAGAAGAGACAGGTTAGTAGGTCATATTTTGAGACATGCAGGGTTGGTTAATTTGTTAGTGGAGGGAAAAGTTGAAGGTAAGAACTGTAGAGGAAGACAGAGATTAGAATATATGAAACAGATAATTGAAGACGTGGGCTGTAAGGGGTATGTAGAAATGAAGAGGTTAGCACAGGATGGGAAGGGATGGAGGATTGCATCAAACCAATCGAAAGACTGACGACAGCAAAAAAAAAAAAAAACAAAAAAAAAACGGTTAGATCGAAATGTACTCAGTTTCTCTAATTTACATTCTTTCTGATACTACTCGGATATGTCGGATGATTAATTCGAAATTGCAAACCGTTGAAAGCATTTCAGGTTACTCATGAATCTTAGCTTGAGAGCCAAGTGTATTTTAAATAAGCAGGAAAAATCAAATAAACAAAAAATTAATTCGTGCCACAAGTAAAATGTTTGACCTTAATTCATGACCAGGCTATGGAAATGGAGGCATAGACTACGCGTGTCCCTACAAACACATGGCTGGTTTTTTTTATTTTTTTGTTTTTTTTTTTTTTTTTTTTATTCTACATCGGAAGAAATACATTTTTCGTTAATCAATAATAACGTTCACTTACAATTAAACTTGTCACTTACCTTGATTTTTAGTAAATTCAAATATCTTTCTTTTAATTTCAAGACTTCATCGATTCATACACTAAATGTCCAAGAAAAATAACATTACAACTACGTCCACTTTTAACAAACCAGTTTCCCGCCATTCTTCAGGCCACAGAGCAATGCTCTCTAGTTTAATTTCGGAGTTTTGTAAGCACAGCGAACTTTATTTCATTTGAAAACGAGCTTTCAATATTTTCTTTTTTAAAAACGAGAAAGAAATGCTGCTCAGTTGAAAATGAAAAAAGAAAATTAAACAAATAATTATAATTCATTTCTAATAATATAAAATAAAAGATGTTTCAAGCTTGATTGTATCAATCTAAAAAAGAAAATGTAAGTGCGTATACAATCGTGATATGATTCTGTGTGTATATAATTGCATCATGTTTTCATGTAGTATTACAATCAAAAGTAGTAAAGCATAATATTTATTTATAAGAATAAATATAAGAGTGGTTTGACACAAAAGAATATCGGAAGTCCATAATTTTTTAATCCATACTAGCTGGTGCCCACAACTTCGTTCGTGTTTGTAAAGAATTTGGATTGACAGCCCGACATCTAACCACCATAGTGCACAATGGGAGACTCGATACTATTACCATACATAAACGCCAGTCATTTGCCTTATGTAGTTCAGGCAGCAAAGTAAAATTTACGGACACACATGTCTTCGGTCGAAATACGAAAATATCCTTGATCGGCCGCTTTCAACCTCCATGTCTCCCACACTCGCACAGTTACCGAAATTCGACCAACGCTGTGATCGATGGGTGACTCTGTGCTACTATAACACACAAAGACCAGTGATCTGCGCTAGATAGTTTTGGCTGAAAAGTGATACACCATAACACATACGACTTTGGTAGAAACTTGAAAGAGCCGCAAGTCGACCAATTTCAACCACCATATCTCCCACACCCCCATAGCTACCGACATCTAACCACCATAGTGCGCGATGGAAGTTTCGGTGTTATTACCACACACAAGCATCAATGCTCTATCCTATGTAGTTATGGCAAGAAAGAGAAGTGTAAGGATACACAAGTCTTTGGTCGAAATATGAAAATGCACTGCTTCGACCACTTTTAACCATCATATCTCCCGCATCCACACTGCTATGGGCATTCGGTCAACATTGTGCATGATAGGAAACTCCATGCTACTTCCACTGTTTTAGGTAGTGGTGGCTTAAAAGTGAAATATAGGGAAACACACGTCTATTTATTTATATACATATATATATATTTGCCAGTATTTAATAACCGAGTTATTCTTTGATATTCTTGGTGTTCATTAGCGCATTCTGACAGCAAGATCGTTAGCGGCCTTCATCAGGAAACTCTTGTCAACGGCGTTTAGGTTAGTCAACGTAAACATTAGTTAAATTCTAGCCTTTAACTCGCTCACTTTCTGAAGTGAACTTCATGCTGAATCGTATGACATTAAAGTGATATATGTTGCGGTCAGGGTACACCATGCTGAATTCGGAAAAGTTGTTATTAGGTTTGACAATATTACCTGATAGTGAATATTGTGGCGCGTATGAAGACATCGTGCTTTGTAAGGGTATAATGCCACAAATACATTCAACATATGAAAACAATATGGTTATCAAAATATAAACCTTGAATGTTTACGGCACTTTCTACCTCTATTAACGGATAAGTAATTACGTAACTTTATGTAAGAGGAAAACCAATATTGAAATGGTAAAAAACATTTGTTTACCCATTCTACTGCAATAATTATCATACAAAGATAAGCACAGAAAGGGTATGTGTTATAAAGAAGTTATTCCAATAATCATAAACTGGTTTAATTGTTTCTTTCTTTTAATGATGGTCAGATAAAGTGTTACAAATGTTTGTAGTGTATTATAAATGTGTTTGATATCTAATAATATAGTAATGGATATGACTTAATATGAATGAAAATGGTTGGTGCAAAATTATGTTTTTTATGGCTAAATAACGTATTACATATGTTTGTTATGTTTTGATAATAATTACTGTATTTTCTTGTTTCATGATGGATATATAATGTATTACAGGTGCTTGAATGCTTTTGCTGAAAATATATGTTTTTTAATGATGGCTGAATAATGTAATCTAAGTATTTTTGAATTGTTGATGTGAAGTATTGCTCTTTTGTTTCCTGGCAAAAGCCAAAGACAATAAAAGTAAATAAATATGGTGGTATGGAAAACATAATAGTAATAAAACGAATGAATAAAAACCAATTACAAAAAAGCAAGGGGCCTAAGTCCAATAAGAACAAGTTTTCTTATCCATTCCTATCTTCAGTCAGCGGAGAGGACGGAAGAAATGTCCAGACATTTAGAATGAATTAAAAATGACAGCTTTCCAAATGGCGCGGGGATAACGGTACCCTTTTAGCCATCTTACACACTCAGCCACTAAGACATTCACTGATAACTCACATAAAAGCCATAACATTTTTTCTTTTTTATGGCTTTAGCCATAGGCTAATTTAGCCAGTTGCATGAGAGTCATAACATTTCTTAAGTCTCATGACACCTGTTTTCAGACTGTCGCCATGAGGTCGCTGCTGCTGTTGTTTGTTGTGGTGTGGTTGTCCGCCACCTGCCGTGCGGCTCGCATCCTGGCCGTCATACCGACCCCCTCCATCAGTCACCAGCTGCCCTTCAGGCCGATCGCTCTAGAGCTGGTCAGGAGGGGACACCACGTCACCCTCATCACCACAGACCCCATCAAGGTCAGGTTCAAGTTAAACCTGTGTTACACAATCTTCTACTATGTCTTACTAGATGGTTTACTTTTGTGCCACTATAGTTCATTTAGTTTATTGCTAGGCAGTATTTCGTTCTTTGTTTAATATTCCTTCAGTTTCGAAAAATACTGGTGGCACTCATATTCCTTTACCTCTATTAGACAGATTCTTGGTTGGAATTTTTTCTTTGTAAGACAGAAATTAAAATAACTATAACAATGAGTTTATTATTTATATTTAAAATAATATAACATTTATCTTAATGTACAAGTTGCTAGATCACTTTGCAGAAAAACTTACCGGCACCGGGATTCCAGCCGCATCAAATTCGAATCATCTGGCGACGTTTCGGACGCTGCCACTGCTTCAATTGCCAAGCCCCGCTTCACAATAATGATAACTAGAGATGGGTTGCAAATCACGAAGCGGCTAAAAATAACCGTTATAAAAAAATCCGTTTAGATGGTAACAGCCAAAACGATATGTGGAGTTATTCAAATAACTGGAAACTCCTTCTTTGACAACGCTGTAATTGTTCATCATCCCCCCTTCCCTCCCTCAGCCATTAGATGATACAACCATCGCAAAATGCTTGTAGTTACTTGCCAGTTATTAACTGCGATAGTGACCATTAGAGGACACCACCTACGCAAACTGCTGTTTACTTCTTTTACCCGTTATTAACACCGATAACGACCAAAAGATGTCGCTACTACTATCATTGCAGATAATATTTACGATAGGGTTCCAAATTTATCATCTTTCTACGACTTGGCAACCATCAAGCCAGTTTTCAGGATTCATCCACCATCGTAAACAGCTTGATGGTGGTTTTTGTCACTTGTTGCGACAGTTGTTAGCCATGGAGGAAAGAAATATTTCCTTCCTCCATGTTGATAACCCGTGTCACCAGCGTTATAGAGTCTTTGCTTGTTAGCTGCGATAGCGACCATTAGGTGACACCGCCCTCGCAAACAACTTTTTTCTACTTTTGCCCGATATTAACTGCGATGGCGACCAACGGATATCGCTAATACTGACAACTATAAATACTACATTGCAGATATTATTTGCAACAGGGTGCAAAATATATCATCTCTCTATGACTTAGCAACCATCAAACCGGTTTTCAACATCCTTAAACCGCTTGATGATGCTCTTTGTTACTTGTTACAATTTAATACTCGGAGGAGAAGTTCCTGATTGTGTGTCTCCTTACCAAGGCCGTTAAAGGTTATGAACTTAATGAACGGAAAGTGCACACACTGTCTGTTTGTAGGAATGCATTGCCACTTATAGCTTCATGTGTATATTTCATTTAATGTAAGTATATTGTTTTATAATTAGAATTCTATAATAATTATTGCTTTAACTGTCTTTATCCATTAATGTTTGATTGCAGAGAATTTATGGAAGAAACATTTCATGAGCTTCTGCCTGATGAGATATGCTGATTCTGAATATTTGCTGATGAAATTTCATCTATGACTTCTAAAGAAAATTCAACTTCAGAGAAGCTGTACTATACCAGCTAAATTAATAAATTTATACCTGACCCAGAGCGAACAGAATGTTGTTTTTTCTTTAAATGTTTAATAAATGTGAAAGTAAGAAATTCTTTTTTTATTTTAATTTGCATGACAGTTTTATTTAAAACTTCACTAAGACGACTCCTAACATGAGCTGCTTTATGGTCTTTGCAGAGTTCTACTTGGGGAATTTTAAAATATCCTCGTTGGACAAGTTATTCATTTCTCTTGCAGCACTTTTATACAACAAAAAGAAATGCACGTTTTGGTTTTGTCCGCCGTCAGGGCACAAACAATACTAAGACCGCCAGGGGATAGCTGCTATTGTGCGAGGCGGTGAAGTGCACCGGGGCCCATACGCTCAGGGGGCCCCCAAGCATACCTCAGGGGTAGTGATATTCCGATACCATAAAAGTATCGATACCTACTTAAATGAGTAGTACTCGAATTGTCTTACGATACTTACTCATATGAGTACTGTAAAAGTATCGATACTTACTCAAATCGATACTTTTTTAAATTAAAGTCAAAATATAAAAATATACCTAACATGTTGCTAAATTATTAATTTTATCTGCCTAATATAATAAAATCAAATAACACTCAGTAAACGTTTTAATTTATTTATTAAAATTATAATAAAGCTTACATTGTAAGCATACTTTTTAGGTTTTTTCTTATCTTTAAATATTTATTTATTATAGTTTTAACACTTTTAAACAATAAATGTCCGCTTTTGGAAGGTTTCCCAAAAAAGTAATTGTCCCAAATATTTTGGGGACTGCTTGTTTGTTTGTTTGTCATTGTTTTACCCGCATTAGAAAACATTCACTCAATACTGACGTTGCTACAACAAAACGATACTGTTGTGCGTATTTATACAGACAAGGAAATAGTCTATAAGTTTGATTTCTTTCCATTATGTAAATGAATTGCTTTTTAGAGACATTACAATGTTTGACAAGTAGAGAGAGACTTTGTCCCTACGGTGCGTTTTATTTTTATTTGTGATGTTTCTAGAAGTGATATACCCGTGAGATGCTAGTTTAAGCAGTTTCTTCTTTCGATTCACATGGGCTACTTTGTTGTTCTGAGCCATATCTATTAGTTTTTGTGTGGGGCTGCGCGGGAGCGACCATTGTCCAGGCATAGTGAAGTGCGCGCCAAGTACAACTTTATTACAATCAAATAGGGACCTAAAACAAACTCTTTGAGATTTGATTGCCAATTCTAAGACTGAATTTTGTTTGATTTTCAATGCTACCAACTTGACGTCAGCGGGAAGTTAATTTCGCAGGCGCGACTGAGTGGTGCAGCAGGGATGATGCATTTAGAATTTAACACCGGGTGCGTTTCGATATTTTCGATTCGATACAACTATACAAGTATCGAATGAAGTAATTCAAATACGAAAAGTACTCGGTATCGAAACAAAGTATCGAGTACTTACTCGTATTTACTTGTATCGGATCATCACTACTCAGGGGGCCCACAAGCGCAGTTCAGAGTGCCCACGGACCTTTACGGCAAACTGGAGACTTTTTATTTTTTTAATCTCTACCGTCGTCTAAGGGGGCCCCTGAGACACGGGGAGCCCCCTCACTAAGAGGCCCTCACTGCTCAGGGTGTCCCCAGCCTCAGCTCAGGGGGCCCCTACCAGCAACACAAAGCAAAAAAGGTCGTCCATCTGGCCTGAGGAACCAAAATAAATTTTTTGCACCGGGGTCCTTGTTGACCTAGCTACTACACCACTGAAGACCGCACAAAACGTGTAGCCGCTTCGCAAGCACTTGCCGCAAACACCTTTGATTTGTGCCAAAAAAACCGACACTCGGTCAGATCAGCCACAAGTGCCTGCAAGCCTACTCAAGCCAAGCCAAGCGCCCTATCCACACGTTTCAATTTGTGACAGTTTGACGAGGTTTGGTAGGCGTGGGTCCCGGCTTAACAATCTGCGCCGTACCCACTTATTTCATCTATCTTTTACTCTCTGACAAATATATTCTTCCTACATTCACAGTTCATTGTTCAAATATTATCATATACACTGCCATATAAATAACTTGTCCAATAATTAGCAACATTGACATACAAAAAATATTACACTAACCAAGAACAGCATAAAAGGAAAAGAAAACATTAATCAATAATTCTTTAAGTATTAGGAGACTGTTTCCTTACACATTTTCTCGGCTAATATGTCACAAAAATTTGCATTTTGTCAAATTTTTTGTCATCTAACTTCACACCATTCACCCATTCTTTTACAGTGTTACGTTCATTCATTTACAACTCACATTCCCTTTGTCTACCCCCGATATAATTTCAAATCACTTATATTTCTTATTCTTGACATCTTTACTCATTTAGGATACTGGAGGTATGCGTGCTGATGTGGTCATACAGAGCCCCAATCACGCCAAAGATATTTCTTTATTTCTACCTTAACGCTGCTGGATCTGCCAAGAGTATTCACCAATACTTGCTCACCTACTTCGAGCTTAGTCTTTCTCACATACCGAATGTATATTCTCTTCCACTCATTCTCTCTCTTCTCCGGTTCTCATGTATTAGTATCTTCATCTTCGCTTCCCCTTTCGTTGCCTCTTCTTAGTTGCACTCTCCTCCACCTTCCTTCCCCTCGTATTTTACAATGTTTGGCCCTCGTGGTACATATCGAGACCTTTCTTTGTTTTCACCTTGCCTCTGGTTGATTCATCCTTCTCCCACTATTTTCTTCTTTATTAGCCCAACATTTTATTTCATTTTCTTCTTCACTTTGTTCCTTAATCGCCACCCTGTCTTCCATTTTCTTCATTGCTGTTCTTCCTTTTACTTTCTTCCGCATCTTTATAGTCTTCCCCATCTTCAGTTTCTTCTTCTTCTAACTCGTAATCTCTTTCATCATATCTGTGAAAGTAAAAGGCATTTCAATTTTTCTTCTTGTTTCTTCATTTACCTTCTGGTCGTCATTTTCCTATTCGTTTATTCTCGCAAGGACAATTATTTCATTTTGCTCTACTTCTCTCTTCTCAACATTGTTAAATTCATTGTTGTCTTCTATTTGCTGCAAGCAATCCCACCATTTCAATGGTCCACTGCTATCAGACATTGCATACAATTTATCTTCACACCCCCGCTTATCTTCACTGTCCTTTTATCTTTCGTCTTATGCAGTCTCCAGTCAGCTTTTCTTTACAAGCTCTTCTCACTTGCTTTATCCAGCTTTCTGCTTCTCTTCCGCTTGTTTATCCACCGCGTTATTATAATTTTTTCCTTTGGTTTCAACTTGATTACTATTTTCCATCGATTCCTCTTGATTTTTCCCTGCGGAAATATGCCACAACTTCTAAAAGTTCCATTAGCATACACTTTGGTTTCCAAACAGTTTCTGGTCCTCTGATCTTCCCGGCTTGAGAATGTACCCCTTCAAAAGCCGACCTTAATTTTCCTTGTTATATTATATTATTATCGTCTTCTTCCATTCTCTCTTTTATTACCATATTGCGAAGGCGAATTCTCAGGTCACCGGTCGTATGTAAGCTGAACCTTGCTTTACTCACAGGCTTCTATTTCCTTGGTTCCTGAAGTATGTATTCTTGGCCTGTTGTTGGTATCCTTCACCATAATAAATTTTCCGGGTACGGTATTCCTGAACATGTTCGGTTCTTTTTCGTTCATTTCATCCCACCTGTCTATTTTACCAACTCCTAGAAATTCATGTATATTGTTCCACTGCATCAACAGTATTTTTTCTTGTACTTGGAGCGGCATCTTTCACTCCAATATTTCTACAGCCTCATCCTCTTCCATGGGCGACGACAAATACTTCAGATTCTTCAATAATTTCTCACAATAATCTCACAAGCTGCCGTACTGCCTTTTCTAGGGTGCACTATTTCGAAATTCCTGTTTGACTCGCCACTCTCTTTCGTCGGACCAATATTTCTTCAAGAAAATCTGCAAAAATTTCTCGTAACTTCTGTTAGCTCCACCTAATTCGCATGTTCACTCCAGTGCTTCATTTTTCATAATCATTTTAACGTATTTTATTTTTTCTTCATCCGGCCACTGTCTTGGGAAAGCGTCTCTGTATACTTCCACAAAAACGTACGGATGTATCTCGCCACCAAATACAAAACTCATTTCAGGAAATTTTATCTGCACCGACTGTACTACAATGTTGACGGCGCTGATTCTACTCCACCAACTGTTGTGCGGCCGCCTCTTTACAGATTGCCACTGCTCCACTGAAATTAATTATTCCAGGTTCCAATTCTTTAACATTACCTTGAGCTAGAGAAATATCATGTTTGACTTCTTGAACGTCAGTAATAAATTCATTGTTTATCCCGTTCTGTTGGTCAAGTGCTGCCTTCACTGACTCCTCGCGTTTCTGCTGTTCTATCCTTACTAATGTTGTACCTTCTTCAATATCAAACCTTCACATTCAGAATATACTCACATACTTGGCCTACCTGAGTGTTTATTTCATCATAAATATTATCTCTTGCATCGTTTGTTGTTGATTCTGATTAATCTTCTGTTCCAATTTTTTCAGTTCTCCTATCACTCCTTTCATAATAATTTACTGCATTTCTCGTTTTGTTTCTAACTACCTTTGTTTCATTTTCTTGCATTTCTCGTTTCATTTCTAGCTGTCCTTGCATAATCGTTCCTGCATTTCTCGCTTCGTTTCTTTCTGTCCTTGTTTCAGTTCCTGCATAATCATTGTTAACATTTTTTTATGGAATTACTCTCTTTTTTGCATAGATTCATCTCAGCGCTGCTCATGAAAGGTACCAGCATTACTACTTTCATGACACCCAAATCCTGAATCCGAGTTGCTATTTAAATTTTCCGAAACCCTTGGAATTTCCTTAACTTTACCATCCAGTTCGGTAATTTTCCGTTCCCTACTTCTAAATCTTTTCCATCCATAGTTATATAAATTCTTCACGCTATGCTACCTACTTGTTACCCAAAATCAAATATAGAAAAAAAATCCAATACAGCTTTCTCAAAACGAGAAATACCCATCAACTCAGATTTTATTGATTTACAACACCGTATAGACTGCCAAAGACCATCAGCACACACATTACCTGTACATAAATTTCAAAACAAAAAAATTATCTCTATGAACATGCATGCAAAATCATGTCTACACTTTATCGTTACGCTTTTAATCAGTTTCTTGTCTCTATATTTATACTTCACGTCCTTAGTTTCAGTGAACAAATATCACTTCATGCAACCAACATTTACCATTTGTACCCTGATTGTTCACTTACTTATCATTTTACTTTACAGTTTGCTTATTAAATTACTAAAATTCATTACTATTACTCACTTCAATAAATCTTTTGTCTTTAGCTTTGACAAAACTTCGATCTTTTTACTCAATTTTGTTAAACATTGTCTTTAATTTACGCACTTTGTCTTTTGTTCATGAAATTTAAATTCGCTTTTTCTTCTCCTACCTTTGTTGTCTTGAATCCGAAGATTCTAGGCTTCTTTAATTACCAAGCTAATTAATTAGCTTTGTGTCTCGGTTATGGTCGTAACGTATAATATTACTTACTTTTTCTTCTTGTTGGTATTGAAGATATTAAAATTTCTTAACTGCTCTTAATCAAACGAAAAATAAACAAACAAAACCTCCGCTTGGTTTTTTTAAATTCACAGAATTTTAAGTCATATGACATTTTCAGTATCATTCATTGTTTCGACTTTCGTCAGGAGGCAATCATTATTGGATGGAACTGTATATCGCTCTCGAGAAAAGTCGATACTTCTCGCGAGTCTTCAGCGTCCCCCTTTTGAAACCTTCACAGCCATTCGATGTCAATGTCTGGAGTCCTATAGAGCTTCAACCTCTGACCTATGGCTCTCTGGGGAATACACTGTCGCTGGGACTAGGGGATCTCTAACATCGCTTTTGCCCCATGTTATCCGGGATAGACCTAACTCGTACGCGGGATAGGTAGATTAGGTCCACTGAACTGCTCCACTCGTCCGGAGGACCCCAGTCTCGAGATTTTTCCACTCACGAATTTTTTTTAAATATAAATTCGCATAGGCGAGTATTTTAACAAATTAAAATTGTATAGGTGTTTTCAGTCACCCTATTGAAATATTTAAAAAAAAACTTTCATATATAATTGAAATAGGTGTATTTAAAGTTCGACATTAATTCTGCATTTTAATTCATTTTCATTTAATTTGTTGTTTTAAGTAATGTTTTATTTCTTTTTAAAACTTTATTTCGGCATTTAGAAATCTTGATCGTTTGGCATTTGGTGGGAAGGCTCTGATTACAATCGGTTGAGTCGCTGTTTTCCTGTTGACATGCGTATGTGAATTATCAATATTGTGCTTTTAATCTCTCTCTGTAACGTGTTTTGATGATCTTAATCATCATTTATGGTTTGATTTATTGAGGCCTATTCTTTCAGGTTGTTAGGGTCTATTAAAACTTTAGAGTTAGTAATTCAGCAGGGTTTTGCTGATGGTGTTTGGCTGTAACTACACAACTACGATAGGTAACATCTTAACTTATAGAACATCGGCAGGAAAATTGAACGTGTGAGCATCACGTGTAAACCTCGTCCACTCCATTGTCGGAATCGACTTAGAGAACTCGTTTCGAACTTTTGATTCTGTAGTAAGATATAATTGCGTATTTTTACAATCATTACATTGTAAGTTCATGATAATGGATAGTACCTAGGTGGCCGACGTTCGCTCGGCATCTTCCGATTTCTGTTCAGTATACAAGAATTTGAGTTTGATTAAAGTAAAAGGCTTGAGGGTTTCCAGCGTTTTGAGGTGTACAGTTCCTTGTTCTAACCAAAGAGAAGCTTAACTAACATCAGTAGGCTTACTGGTACCTGAAACGTCTACGAGATACGGTTAGAGCCTTTTCCGAAAAACCAAATACAAAAATTGCTCGGTTTCTTTTTTTTTTTAGTTTGTAAAATTGCTTTACAAACTTGAAAAGCGAAACGTTATCTACATATGAAATTTCATCCACGTCACTAGAGCGATTTCCGAAATCGTCTGGTTTTCCACCTCATAAATTGCTTTTAAAGAAAAATGCTATTATTAAGTTAAATACAAATCTTAATGCTAATGAGGGATTAATTAATGGTGCATGATTTGTGGTAATACACTTAGATGAGTACATCATCAGTGCTAAATTAATTAACTCCTATAAAACTATTCTCATACCACGCAGTAACCTCATATCTTCTGATCAACCATGCCTTTCCAAATGAGAAGGAAACAATTCCCAAAAGAAGTAACCTACGTTATGAACATTAATAAAGCACAAGGTCAGACGCTTCAAATGAGAGGATTGTGTTTATCAGAACATGTTTCTTCGCATGGGCACTCCCGTAAGCGCTTTTTTCACGAGTTTGTATATTAACATTTATATTGTGTTAAAGATACATACAGTAAAAAAGTCAACGATGATCACATTATAACTTCTAATATTGTTTTCAAAGAAGTTTTGTAATGTAAAGAAGATTGAAAAAAGGACATCTAACAAAACCGATAGTTTTTAAACATCAATTTTTTAAAATGTTTTACAGTTAAACTTGTAGTATTTAATGATAACTACTTTTTACAGTAAAAGTGGTATTTATTACTATTCTTCAAAATAAAATCCCTTTCATTACTAAATACTTGCAGTTACTTATTTACATATTATTATATTACCATTCGGTGACTGACCACGATACAACTCTCAAGGGTCAGCTAGTGTACAAAAATTATTCCTTTAAAGTTACAAGAGTTCCTTGCTGTAATCAAAGAAAACCTAACTAAAATCAGCCCAGATTACTGGTACCTGAAACGTCTACGAGATGGCGTCATCGCCGATTCCGAGATATGAAATAAAAGAATTGCTATTTTTTGTGTGTGTGTAAAATCGCGTTTTTGCAGGGAAGCGTTTGAACAGTCGCCGAGTGCAGTAGCGTGTTTTGTTGTTATATTTTATCTGTAGTGGTGTGGGGATTTGATTAGTGTAACCTCTGAGTGTTTACATTTTGTAGACAGTGCTCGTTAGTAGCGTTTGAACAGTCGCTGAGTGCAGTAGCGTATTTTGTAGTTATATTTTATCTGTAGTGGTGTGGGGATTTGATTAGTGTAATCTCTGAGTGTTTACATTTTGTAAACATGGTCGTTAGTAGCGTTTGAACAGTCGCCGAGTGCAGTAGCGTATTTTGTTGGTTTATTTTATCTGTAGTGGTGTGGGGATTTGATTAGTGTATCTCTGAGTGTCTAAATTTTGTAGACAGTGGTCGTTAGTAGCGTTTGAACAGTCGCTGAGTGCATTAGCGTATTTTGTTTTTTATACTCTATCTGTAGTGGGTGTAGATTAAGTTAGTGCAATCTCCGAGTGTATATATTTTGTAGGAAGTACAGATTATTTCGAGTTTCTGTTCCTTTTTTCTGTACTTTTTTGTTTCCTTTCTTTTTACGTTTTTCAAAAGCAGTAATGTCTAGGGACTGTGATTGCTGTGTAGCAGACGCGAGCTGAGGTGGCTGATCTGCGCGCACAGCTTGCAGCTGTGTTAGCGAAAGTTACACAGCTGGAAGCTGCCGTAAAAGGCTGCAGCAGATGTGATGTTGGGGAAACTGATATAGCCATGCCTTATCACAGATTCTCCCATATCGACCGTCGTACCTGCAACCCAGGCTGAAGTGTTGGATGCTGTGCCGCAGTCGCCTGTTGGTGACTGGCGTATGGCTTCTAGACTTCGAAGCCGCACACGGGGGCAGTCGAACAGGCTTAAAGGCCAAGACGCTGAACTTGTTCGTCTGTCCAACCGGTTTGATGTATTGTCGGAGGCTGACTCAGTCCCACAATTGTCATCCTGCGAGTTGACGGCCCCCCAGCCCGCCAGGTCTGAGCAAACGCAGAAGGGCATTCTGGTAGTTGGGAGCTCTAATGTTAGGCGGTTATTAGAGCCCCTTAGGGAAATGGCGGATTCCTCGGGAAGAAATCCAACGTCCATTCAGTGTGTATTCCGGGTGGCCTGATCCGAGATGTGGAACAGGCCATCCCGGATGCCATAGAAGGGACTGGGGTGTAGCCAACTACAGATTGTGGCTCATGTCGGCACCAATGATGCTTGTCGCCTTGGGTCGGAGGTTATCCTCTCTTCCTTCCGGCGGCTGGCTGAAAGGGTGAACTCTGTGGCCAGTGACCGCAAGATATCGGCAGAGCTAACCATCTGTAGCATCGTAGACAGAGTTGATTGTGGACCTCTGGTTCAGAGCCGTATTGAGGGGCTGAACCAGAGACTACGACGTTTCTGTGATGACATTGGCTGCAGATTTCTCGATCTTCGCCATAGGGTCGAGTCTTGTAGGGTTCCCCTTAATAGGTCAGGTGTGCACTACACACGTGAATCGGCTACACGGGTGGCAGGGGCCGTGTGGAATGCACTGGGTGGTTTTTTAGGCTGAGGGAGGAAGACCCGAAACACGAAATTCAGTTACGGGCAACCCAATCAGATGCAACACCGGAATGTAGGAGCAACGTAAAAGAATCTCGACAGTTAAAAGTTCTCGTAATTAACTGTAGAAGCGTTTGTAACAAACAACCGGAACTTGAAAGCGTTATTTGTAGTACAGAAGCGGATATCGTTATCGGTACAGAAAGTTGGTTGAAACCGGAAATAAGTTCCACCGAAACTTTTAAAGATAGCATGAACGTTTTTCGTAAAGACAGATTACATTCTCATGGAGGTGGGGTATTTATAGCTGTGAGTAAATTTCTCCCATGTAATGAAATAGACGTCGATACGATCTGTGAAATCATATGGATTAAACTCAACGTTGCTGGGTCAAAACTCATCATAGGCGCCTTCTACCGTCCACCCGATTCCGACATAGCTATCGTCGAGGAGTTAAGAAATAATGTAAATAGTATAGCTAGCCGTTTTAAGGATCATGCTATGATTCTAGGAGGCGACTTCAATCTGCCTTATATTGACTGGCGTAATTACGTTCACATCACAGGTAGCAGGGATAAGGCAGCTTCTGAAGTAATTCTCGAGTTGTTGTCAGATAATCATCTCGAGCAGCTAGTTAATGAACCTACGCGGTGTCATAACGGTAGCGAAAACATTTTAGACTTGCTGGTTACCAACAGGCCAGAATTATTCACCGACATTTCAACGACCACAGGAATAAGCGATCACAAAGCGGTAATTGCGACTATCAAATTAATGACCAAGCGAAAAGGAAAAAAGGGCGGACTTGTATACAGATTCAGTAAGGCCTCAAAGGAGTGTTTTAGAACCTACCTGAGGAATAATTACCATAACTTCAAGTCAACAAAGGACACCGTTGAAGAGATGTGGCATCGTTTTATACATATAGTCAGGGAAGGCATGGAAATACATATACCAAAGCGGACAATAAAGGGGGAGAATGATCCACCGTGGTACACATGCGAAGTCAAAAGATTACTCAAAAAACAAAGGAAAATACACGCACGCTCAAGAAGGAAGGGGTGTCGCAGCGATTTAGAAACCTTAGCTGATTTAAGAGGACGTATTAAGAATGTAATGCGCGAGGCCTTTAACGATTTTCACTCCAACTCTCTCTCTAAGAGTCTCACAGAAAACCCAAAGAATTTTGGTCGTATGTACGAAAAGTTAATTGTACCAACAGCAATATTCCAGCACTAATTCGTGAAGGTTCCGAGGTTAATGAAAGCCGCGATAAAGCTAACGTACTAAATACTGTATTCAAAAATTCATTTACAAATGAACATAAGGATAGTATTCCCGTTTTCCCACGCCGTGGCGAGTCGGTGATGGAATCATTACGAATAGATACTGCAGGTATCGTTAAGCAATTAGAGCTCCTGAAGTGGGGGAAAGCACCGGGCCCGGATGGAATTCCAGTAAGAGTATTTTCAGAGTATGCGGCGGAAATCGGGCCATTTCTGTCTGATATATTCAGTAAATCATTAGAAGAGCGAAAAGTACCTTCAGACTGGAAAATCGCGCAAGTAACTCCGATTTTCAAGAAAGGTGATCGAAGTGATCCTGGAAACTATCGTCCCATATCTATAACATCTGTTTGTAGTAGAGTTATGGAGCATATTATATGCTCGAACATTATGAATTTTCTAGATGATAATAATTTGCTTACAACAAATCAACACGGATTTCGGAAGAAAAGATCATGTGAAACACAGCTGGCCCTATTTACACATCGACGTAATGAAAGTTATCGATGCAGGTTCACAAGTAGATGCAATTTTTTAGATTTCCAGAAAGCCTTTGACTCTGTGCCACACAACCGCCTTTTAGCGAAGCTTCGAGCGTACGGTATATCGGATCAGCTTTGTGAATGGATAAAGGATTTTCTAACTGGTCGGTCGCAGTATGTTGTCGTTGAAGGAGAAAGTTCTTCTAATCTAGATGTTACATCGGGTGTACCTCAAGGAAGTGTAATAGGACCACTTCTTTTCTTAATTTTTATAAACGATCTCGGAGACAAAGTGAAAAGCCTTTTAGATTGTTTGCTGATGATGCGGTTATTTATAGGGAAGTAAGAAATTTGGCCGATTGCTTAGAAATTCAGCGCGATCTGGATGTTATTTTGGCTTGGTGCGCTGAGTGGCAACTTACTCTAAATTGTAAAAAGTGCAAGACAATGAGCATAACTAACAAAAAGAATCCAATTGTTCAGAAATACGAGTTAAACAATACAGTTATTGATATGGTCGATTCTATGAAATATTTGGAAGTAACAGTACAAAGGAACATGAAATGGGACATACACATTAATTCGTTAGTAGGTAGAGCAAATTCTAGGCTGCGATTCATAGGTCGAATCTTGAAAAATTGTAATGAACAAACAAAGGAGATAGCGTACAAATCTCTTGTGCGTCCACATTTGGATTATTGTTGTGCCATTTGGGACCCGTTTCGTAAGGGGTTGATCGAAAGTATAGAGTAAGTACAGAGAAGAGCCTGCTCGATTCGTGACCGCTTGCTACAGTCCTTATGAAAGCGTCACAGAACTGATTAGTAGACTAGGCTGGGAGTCTCTGGTAGATAGACGACACACGTTTCGTTTAAACTTATTGGAAAACATGCGTACTCCCACTTTCACTTTCGAGTGTAGTGAAATACTTCTTCCACCAACCTATTTGAGTCGGAAGGACAGGAAAGATAAAATTAGAGTAATAAGGTGCCTGCACTGATTCTTATATGAATTCTTTTTTCCCTCGTACCATTAGGGATTGGAATGCACAGCAAAGAGATTAGCTTTGGTGCTGAGCACCCTCTGCCACCCACAATTTTGTGAATTGCAGAGTATATATGTAGATGTAGATGTAGATGAAGAAGACACCTATTTAGGTAAATTTAAAAAAACAAAACGTTATCTAAATATGAAATTCATCCAAATCGTTAGAGCCGTTTCCGAGATCCCAAATATATTACAACATTTGCTCGTTTAAAGAAATAAGATAATGACGCTGAAAGCCGAGAGCTTAAAATGAGTAGTAGTAGTGTAGTACTAATGAGCAAATGGTTGTAGAATTAAGTGGTAAAAGCACCGTGGAAAGTAGTATTTTATTTAATGAAGTAGATCGTAAAGTAATCAGTAGATTTGACAGTAAAAATAATTTAATAGGTCTGACTAGTGTATTTGGATTGTTAGGTAAACGTTAGTTAATAGCTTTCTGTGTTCTGAAGTTGGTTCAACCGCTTTACCTTTTGATGGATTTATTTTTAAAGTCAGTTTAGCGCATTTATATTAAATTTTGCCATTTACCTATTGTTGTGTATTGTTTACCTTGCCGATGTCTTCATTGTTGGAGTGACGCGTGTTTGTTTTGGAACAGTCTAGCCTGGCGAGCGAGGGCGCCTAGTATTATTGTTCACTCACAGTCAGATTAAATATGTAGGAGAGTACAGTGTGAATAGGCTAGGGGGAAGAATTGTGTACGAAAGTAAATGATAGAAAATGCAAGTTTATACTTATAAATATCATTGAGTATTTTGGTTAAGTGTAAGAGAGCTTTATGAAGATTTCATATTACTAAAAGTTTATGAGCAAAAGTAATATTATGTAAGAATGTGTAGTTAATCATTAAAACTGATATATTAATTACTTAATTTTATAAATAAATATAACTGATATGAGCGTCCAATATGTATTCAAGACAGAGTGGCTCATCTATCCACAACATAGGTACTAATGAAATGCTGTTTCTGAAGGCTGTGTATTAGATGTAGGCATGATTATATATATATATATATACTAGCAGAGTTCCCGGCGTTGCCTGGTTTAGTTGTTGATTTACCCATACACTGTTTTTATTCATGCAATGAGTAACATGTTCCAAGTATCATACAATTTGGGACATCAATTTCCGGAATTAAAACGTACCTAGATTCATCCCCACCTTACCAAGAAAGAAGTGGGTTTAATTTGATTTACCCGTACACTATTTTTATTCGTCTGAACAGATTCATGCTTACCAAGTTTCACTGATTTCGTACTGGCAATTTCCGGTACTAAACTAACCGGTGATTTAACAGCACACTTCCAAGAAAGGGGTGGTTTGGGTGCTTTGATACGGAATGTCAGTTTCATTTTAGTCCAGGTTATATTTCAAACTAATTACATTTGCCAATGTTACTGCTCGAAAATCGAAAAATTACGCACATTATTCGAAAATCGAAACATTACGCACATTATTACATACCACACACATAAAAAATGTATCTGCAAAAAATACATATTATGAGTGGATTTTCAGAATTTGAAAGTTTGGGTTCAAAATTAAAATTTTACGTATATCTTAAGCCGTTACGACACATTTACTTTAAGAATAATCAACCATTATCTGAAAACTGCTGAATCGATTTGAACGAGTTTTCGTAGCGTCAAACATTAAGCCTCGTATCCACTTGAGCACACTCAGGCGAATGAGCCGCTCTTTCATTTGAGCGCGCTCGTTCGAGCGTGCTCAAGGAAAAGGAAATTTTGGTCCGACGAGCCTGGTTTCAGTGCTCAGAAAACGCTCGGCTATTGACGTGTCGTCACGCGTAGCTGCGGCCTTTATTGTTATCCACATGATCTCAAAACAGAGTAGAAAATTACCAAGTTGATGGATTAGTGAAAGTCATCGTCAGCGAAGAAATTATCTTAATAATTTAATTCGTGAATTGACTTTAGAAGAAGACAATGTGCTATTTCAAAACTTTACGAGATCGATTTCGAACATTGGCTGTCATTAGTTGGACCTCATATTAAAATGCACGATACGCCTATGCGTGAGGCGATCCCACCAGAAGATAAAATTAATAATAACTTAAGATTCCTGGCCTCAGAAAGTCCCTACACAAGCCATTGAGGAAGGAAATATCCTCCATGACACAAGCCTGCAGTATATGTTCAAAGTATATAAACAAAGCATCATCCGTTTAGTACGGGTAGTCTGTGATGGCACTATTGAGTCACTCCAAAATTATATGAAGGCTGGTACCGATTTTTAATTTGTGTTTACAAATATAGATTTAAAGGTTATTTTTATGTTGTTGTTGTTGTTTTAAATTATGGCATTGATTTCAAGTTTTTAATAAAAATTGGTAAAACAATTATATTGCCTGGCACAAAATCAATATGATTTTAGGCACTTAGGATCTGAATTTCGTAACACCAAATTCAATTAAAATCCGTTCAGCTGTGAGAAATACTATTAAAAAAGACTTACCACTTCCCGTTATAGAAGTTCTCTTCTGTTTTGATCGTTCTCACCTGACCCTAGCTGGCTTGTTATTTTTTTCTTCACATCATCAATACTAAGGTTTAATTTCTCGCTGATTTCACGCTATGCACCTTATTTTTTAGTTCCTTTATAATACTGGAACTATCCCATAACACCGTCTTTGATTCATATGCATCAATTAGAGTTAAGAAAGTTTCATTGTCCCACGTGCTCGCGCTCATTGTAGAAACCGCCAAATACCGTCCACACTGAGCGCCGTACAAACACTGGCTCGCCTTTGAGCATTCCAAACTACCGACAACCGATCGGCTCGCCCCGAGCGCGCTCGCTGTCGTTCGTTGCGAGCGTGCTCAGGCGTCCATACTTGAGCCGCTCGCTTCACTGAGCGGCTCATTCGCCTGAGCGTGCTCAAGTGGATACGAGGCCTTAGATGTGTCTGATTGTGTTGGCTAATCTGCCGATGGTGTTAAAATTTTCTCATTATGTTACTTCATCTTGCACTGTAGCTCAAAATTAAATTCTATTTCGTTCCTGTATAGCTGAATGTCAGGTATTCACAGTTGTATATCAGTTATTCAGAAATAAGCGAGAAATAAAAAAAAAAAATCTTTACTTTCAATTTATTTCAGGGATTTACAGACTCTGACACCATGGTTATCATAGAAACTGTATTACGAAACAACGCAATAAATTATAAAATGAAGAAATGCTGCTTTGTTCTCCTAAACTGTTTTTATTTGCAACACTAAAGGCTTAATACAACTTTCTATTTCTATTAAAAGCCATCAGCCCACGCATTAATTATTATGAACCCAATGACTCTACTTTCAGCTCCAAACGCCAGATATTTTTGTCTGACATTCGATATATCGAGAGCTTAAATAGATTATAATACGACTGAAAGCTAGATTATGTCAGAAAGTAAGGAAAAATTTAATGTTCAGCTCCGGGCCCAAGAGGTATGCGTTACATCCTGAGTATTTTGCTTGTGAAACCATGTAAAATCGAAAAATATATGGCCGGACGGAGATTTGAATACAGGTGATCTCGAGTTCATGGCTTGAGCGCTACCGTTCAACCATCAAGCCCGCTTTATAGTTTAATTTAATTGCGATAGAGCACACGCTCCTGTAGCAATTTCTCCACACACCCTTTTTCGCCTAACAGAGTATTTTTGCCGTTTGAGTTAAGTTTTTGTATCTCAGAAATGTTGCATTTAAACTTTCTTCACAAGCAAACAAAATGCCATGTCGATTTAGTACTATAACAGTATTCGTCCAACCAGAAACGTGTGAATACTCTTCTATGAAAAATCTTTCAACTGTCGCGTTGCAATTTGGTGATGTATTCTTATGTAACACCACAAGACAAATCAAAACTGAAGATTTTGTATATATATATCGTTTACACTTCTCGTTAAACCAGATGATGGTTTCTTATCTAACTTGACGAGACACATTGAAAGTGAAATGTAAAATATTGTTTTGTCCTTGGGGTATTGTATCTCTAAATTGAGGTTGACAGTTTGAAACGAAGAAAAAAATCCCAAAGTCACAAAGTATTACACGCTGGACGTGTACAATGGGAGTTTTGTTTTATTTCTAGCGCTTGTGGTCAAGTTGAGAAGAAAATCGTTGTCAAAAGGAAAGAATCTATACCTATAAATAATTTTTGACTTTCGATATGTCTAGAGCTAAGCGAGATGTGTACTTTTTTTTACTTTCTGTATGTCTCATTGAGTTATACAAGAATTCATCATCAAATTGCAGCGCAACGGTTGACGTAAAAACCGCATTAGTCGCAAGGTATAATGGGAGTTTTGTTTTCTTTCTAGCGGTTGTGGTCAAGTTGAGAAGAAAATCGTTGTCAAAAGGAAAAGAATCTATACCTATAACTAATTTTTGACTTTCGATAACTCGAGAGCTAAGCGAGACGTTTACTTTTTTTTACTTTCTATCTGTCTCATTGAGTTATATAAGAATTCATCATCAAATTGCGGCGCAACAGTTGACGTAAAAACCGCATTAAAAACCAGTTGAATAAATTATGAAATTAATAAAAGCTGTTAAAGTCATTGCATTACTAAACAACACTATAAAATCAATAAAAGCTATATTACATCAGAAACACACGCGAATAGCGCAGAATTGCAGCTTAATATAAAAAATATGTACCAAAAAACGTTCAGTTGCCCTAAGCCGTTATTATTCTCAACACTATCTGTCTCACTCAGTTCTATAAGAATTCATCATGAAATTACTCCATCACGGTGGACGTAGAAACTGCTATACTGAACAATGCAATACATTATAATACGAATAAAAGCTAGGTTATATAAGAAACTCAATGCCAATAAGCGCTAAGTTGTCATAATGGATTACTATCCAAACCACACTTCTGTTGATGTTAAAAACCATTGCATTACTAAACAACGCTATAAAATATAAAATGAATAAAACCTAGATTACGTGAGAAACACGCGCGTATAGCGTAGAATTGCAGCCTAATACCAAAAATATTCAGTTGTGAATAACTGAATCCTAACTTAAACGCCAGAGATATTTTAGTATTAGTTTTACCTGTATAATTCAGGGTAATTTATCCAGAAAATTATCGTAAATAATACGGACTATCTACCACAAATAAAAATCAAGGTAATGAACAAATGGCAGAGTGAATGGGACATCAGTAGAAAAACAAGGGGACAATACTATGGCAATATCCAGCCCAGAATTCCTACCCGTCCCTGGTTTTCCAGCTCCTTGGAACATAGGGGGGTTATCACCACGATAATTAGAATACGTTTCAATCACGGTATATTCGCACAGCACCTACATCGTCTAACCATTATAAATTCAGATATCTGTGAATATTGCAATACGGAAGTAGGTGACACAAACCATATATTTTTCGCTTGTCCTAGATATACAGCACACAAACCTAAATTGTTGAAAGATCTTTTTTTTTTTTTTTTTTTTTTTTTTTTTTTTTTTTTTTTTATTGGCCTTTGGTCTGCGACCATTTAGCCATCTTGCAACTACAACAGTTTACATTAACTATTGAACGTTATAATAGCAACATTACAAAGGTAACTTTACAGGACATCATTGAGGTAACAAATTTCTTATACATCACATTTTATGGGCTTTAGATCTTTATGTTTGTGTCTTGCAAGAAGCGGATGATTGCATTGTAGACCTGTATATTTTTTGATTGTAGAATGGTAATTAGGTTCGCTGGGAAACTAACCGATAGCTGTTGTAATTGTTTGTATAGTCGCTTACGTTGAGCTTGGTATTGCGAACATGAAAGTATGATGTGGTTAAGATCTGAAGTCTCTTGATCAAAAGTGCATGTCGGGGAGTTATATATTCGGAGGCGGCATAAATGTTGTGGATAGCACCCGTGTCCTAATCTCATTCTAATGATTGTTGTTATGTGTCTTCTTACTATATTGAATTTTTTAAACCACGGTGTCCTTGGTATTGTTGGTTGAACTGCTGCATAATGTTTCCCTTTTAGTAGCTGTGTCTGGGCCCAGTCTTCATTCCACTTACTGTATGCCTTCCTGGTAACGAGTTGTATAAAATCGGTCCAAGGTAACTGAATGCCTAAGAAGCTCCCCTCATTAATACTCTGTTTCGCCAGCTGATCGACGGCTTCGTTGTACAGTATTCCTGTGTGACCTTTGATCCAAAGGAAATGGACTTGTATACTTGTTGAATATGCTTCTGAGACGAGTTTGATAATTTCATATAGGTGCTGGTGCATCTTCGTATTGCGTACTGGGTTTTTGTAATTTTTGGAGCACACTCTTGGCGTCAGTGAGTATTAGGATTCTAGCAAATTGTTTGTCTAACCCATACTTGATTGCTGCGCAGATTGCTAGGGTTTCTGCTGTGAATATTGACGTCTCTGCAGGTAATGCTGTTTGTCCGTAGTCATTGGTGGAAGGACAATAATAGCCGTATCCAACTCCTTCCATGGTTTTAGATCCATCAGTGTATATGTGGGTGTAATTAGGCCAGGTTACTTTTAGGAAGTGTGAAAGTGCTGTATTAATGTTTTTATTCCGGATGATATATTCTGGCAAGTAATATATATGAAGTTTTATAAACATAAACTCGTATGGATTTAGGAAGCCTGGGATGATGCGGCTTTTTAGTATCAGTGGTCTGATCTTTTCATATTCCTTATGTCCTTCTGCTAATAGGGGCATTCTCCTCACTAAAGATGGACCATTATCTTTATTTCCGCTGTACACTTGTGACAGCTTCTTTTGTACTGGATGTTCCTTTAGAGCACTTGTACGGATAAGGTATTTGCTTGTAAGGAATTCTCGGCGAAGATGGAGGGGCATTTCTTTTGCTTCTACCAGAAGTGCGTTTGTCGGGCTTGACATCATTGTTCCTAGACATAATCTTATAGCTCTGAATTGTACTCTATCCAGTTTTTCTAGAACATATTTTGGTGCATTCCCAAATAAAATACTTCCATAGTATTAGGCGTATTAGGGAGCGATATAAGGTCAGTAAAGTTGTGGGATCTGCTCCCCACCACATTCGAGTGATAGATCGCATTATGTTTAGTGCTTTCCCCACTTTCATTTATTTATTTATCAATCTTGTTCCATGGATCCCTGCTGAGGAAATACCTCTGGGATGTGAAACATGTCATTGTTGATACATATACACATAATATGAGTCACATCATAGTAAATATATATATATATACATATTTTACAAATACAAGAAATAATAAACATACATTTATGCAACTGAGTTTTGCAAACGTCATAATGAGTACAATTAATTATTTTCTTCAAATTCTTGAATGGAGTAGAAGGAGTTGCCAATAAGATAATCTCTAAGTTTTTGTTTGAATACATCTTTATTATCTGAAAGCTGTTTTATACGATTAGGTAGTTTATTAAACAGATGTATCCCAGAATAATTAACTCCTCTTTGTACTAATGACAGAGATGTTTGTGTTTTATGCAAGTTATTTCTGTTTCTTGTATTGAAACTGTGTACCTGTGAATTTGGTGTAAACAGGTTAAAATTTTCTATGACAAAGCTCATGAGAGAATATATATACTGAGAATACATTGTAAGAATATTGAGTTTCTTAAAGAGTTGTCTGCAAGAAGTTCTTGGTTTTACCCTACACAGAAACCTAATAGCTCTTTTCTGTGCTATGAAAACTTTTTTACTTTGTGAAGAGTTTCCCCAAAAAATTATGCCATATGACATTACTGAATGAAAATATGAGTAGTACACCTGTTTCATTAATTCTAGATCTGCTGTTAGAGAAAGTGTTCGTATTGCAAAGGTGGCACTACTTAACTTTGCCAGTAGTGTAGTGATATGATCATGCCAACAGAGTTTCTGATCTATTTTAATACCAAGAAATTTTATACTCTCTGTTTCTAAGATTGTGTTGTTTTTATAGTTTATACATATATCTGGCTGTGCATAGTTTTTTGTTTTAAACCTAATATAATGTGTTTTTTCAAAATTTAATTTTAATGAATTTGCCTTAAACCAATTTGCTACTACTCTAAGTACTTAATTTACATTAAATTCTATAGTACTGTTTGGTGTTTTACGCACAGTCAGGTTAGAATGTAATTTATGTGACGGCTCCATGTTAATTTGCTGTCCAAATAAAGACCGAGTATTTTGGCTGAAGCTTCAATGTGGAAGGTATACGGTCTCAGGCGAATGACTGGTTCCTCGGGAGCATACCGTTTCTTTGTGAATACCACCACTGACGATTTGGCTAATGAGAGCTTAAGTCCGTGTTCGGATATCCAGTTGGATAACGCTGTTGCCGCCTCATTTAACCAACGAAACGTTAATTGCAGCGAAGGCGACATGGTGTAAATGCATATATCGTCGGCGTATTGCACTATTTTAATGTGAATGCCAAAGATTTTTTCAAGATAAGCGGTGTATATGGCGTATAACAGCGGGCTGAGAATAGATCCTTGAGGTATTCCTTTAGTTTGTTTCCTAGGCCCGAAAAGGGTATTATCTTGTTTTCGTATAAATATCGTGCGTTGACGGAGCATGTTGTAGATACTTTGACAGTATAATGTGGGAATTCCCAATTCCTGCAGCTTTTTGAGCAGTATTGTTGGGGTTACATTATCGTACGCACCTGATATATCTAGGAATATAGCTGTTAAATATCCTTTTCCTGTGAAAGCCTTTTCTATGTCTGTGGTTAGGAGGGTAAGGTTATCTAATGTGCAATATCCCTTACGGAAACCAAATTGAGTCTTAGATAGCAGATTATTGTGTTCCAGTCACCATTCTAGTCGTTGTTTTACTATGCGTTCAAACGTTTTGGCGACACAGGATGTTAGAGTTATAGGACGATATGACGTAGCCTCATTGGGTTTTTTCCCCGGCTTTAAAATGGGTACAATAATATGCGTAGTCCAATCTTCGGGAATATTTCCTGACATCCCAATTGTGTTAAAGAGCTGGAGGAGCAGTTGTTTCGCATTACATGGCAAATTTGCAATCATACTATAGTGGATTCCGTCGTACCCTGGTGCTGTATTTGTTGATTTTTTGAGGGCAATTTCTAATTCGTTTGCTTTGAAGGGTAGCAGGAAGCATGGAGGAAGCGCTCCAGTGAAAGGCTCTTGTAGTGGCGCTGGAGGCGATGCTACCGAAGGTGGAGCAATAATATCTGCAAATTCTTCGGTCCAGCAATATAGGGAGTGTGTCGGAATTTGTTTCTTTTTAAATTTGTTTATGGTTGCCCATACTTTTGATAGTGGCGTTTCTTTTGAGATTTTGGAACAGTAATTTTTCCAACTTTCCTTTTTCTGGTGTTTTAATGTCCGTTTTACAGCAGCGTCGACCTTTTTGTAACCAATAAAATTTTTCCCAGGTTGGAGACTGCTTATAATATTTCAACGCCAGTTTTCGCTTTGCTATCATCCTTCCACATTCAGGGTTCCATCATGGAACTATTATTCCTCTTGGGTGATTTACAGCTTTCTTTTGTGGGATGGCGAGATGGGCAGCTTTATTGATGCAATTAATGAAAGTGTTATATTTCTCTATTTCTGGGAGAGAGCTTGGAATATCATTAGTTTCCTTTTCCATGATTTCCTTGTATCTGCTCCAATCCGCTTTATTTACGTTCCATTTGGAGCAAGGTTTGTATGGCGGAAGGTTAGTTGGGTTTATGGCAGATATCTTTATGGGAAAATGGTTGGAACCCAATGTGCATGAAAGAATTCGCCAGCTGAACTCCGAGGAAAGTGAAGATGAACAGAGGGTAAGGTCTATAGCAGACTTACGTTGTCCTGGCAGCGGGAGTACCGTTACCGATCCGTCGTTTAGGATAAATAGATCTTGTTCTTCTATTAGGTCCAATAGAATCCTTCCTTTGGTATCTGTTATCTCGCAGCCCCATACTGTATTGTGCGCATTAAAATCGCCGCAGATTATTAGCGGGTGCTCCAGTTGTTGCATAAGGTTGCGCCATTCGTGCTCTGGAATGTTGTTCCTTGGTGGACAGTGAGACTATGGTAATTTCCTGCCGGTTTATCTTCACTCTGGGTGCTATTGCTTGAAAGGCTTCTATATGGGTGTGATCTATGCTGATCGCTGTATGAGGTATTGAGATCCCGATTAGGATCGCGACACCTCCCCAGCCATCTTTGCGGTCATTGCGGTATAAGTTATATAATGGGAAAGAAATATTCCTGTCCATCTTCAGCCAAGTCTCTGATAAAGTGGCAACCGATATGTTTCGTGTACTCAGTGTTCTCATAAATGATTCTTGATTTGCAGTGAGGGAGCGTGAATTCCACTGTAATATAGTATTCGCTATCTTCCTTAATTAAAGTTGGGTTTGAAGTTAGGAAGATTAGGCTCTACTAATGTCTCAATAGATTTTCTAATTTCATCTAATTGTAAGTCCTCAGTTCCACTGTCTTTCATGTATCTCGCCACTGTTAGTATTAGATTGAAAATTTCTTCTACTATCCTGTTTTTCCCATTTACCATAAGGGTAGGGTTCACTAGGTTTTGTGCTTTAGGAGTATAGGGGTTGTGGCCAATTGGTGTTGCCGACATTTGTGTTGGATAATACCAATGTTGTCGATAGTCGTTTGTCCTTCTACGTTGCTGAGTTACGCTGCGTTTCTGCCTACTCTCCGTTATCCCACGGTTGTTGTTGTGTATCGCAGTGACCGCGATGTTCTGTGTTGGGTGAGGTGGTTGCTCTCTGTTATTTGACAGTATTTCGGTCGGACCTTCCTGTATCTCTTCCTGGAATGCTTTTGCAGAATTGTGATTTAGAGAGTGGTTATGTTGTTGATCTACGTTTTCGTCTACTGGCGTATTCCTTTTATATAGTGGTGGGAATTCCATTCTACTTTGTAGTGATGGTATATAAGGTGGCTGACGGGGATGACTGGGGGAAGCTTTCGATACACAGTTTGCATAAGACATTTTCTTTAGTTGGCCTTCGGCTTCTTTAAGGGACATGTTGTGAAATGTAGCCATTTCGTGTACCTTTCTTCTAAATAAATATTCTGGGCAGGTCCGATCTGTGGTCTCGTGTTGACCCTTACAGTTAACACATACTGTTTCATTGGATTCACACTGTTGCACGGAATGTGGACCTCCGCACATACCGCAGCGTTGCCCGCTTCTACACTGGGTACTGATGTGATTGAATCTTAAGCATTTATAAAATTGTTTGACCGCTGGGACGTATGGGCTTACTTCACATCTCGTGCCGTATAGGTATACGTATTGTGGTATTTTTTTACTATCAAATGTTAATATGCATGTCTGTAATTTCGCAATTGATAATGAGTCATTTCGTACAACGCGCTTTGTTATTCTTTTAACACTGGTTACTTTTACTGGGGATTCAATGTCTGCCATAATCTCTGCTTCGTTTAGAGTCATGTCTACTCCTCGGATAACACCCTGCTTTTTGACTAGAAATGTGGAGATATATGCTTCTAGGTTTCTATTTTTAAATACTGCCGACTGAACTAAATTATTGGCTACTGAGTGGTCATCTACTTCGATTTTAATTCTATTCTTCCCTGACGTGGTAATGTTTACAACATGCCCCTTTGCTTCCGAAATGTTGGTATGCACCAGCTTTCAAATAGTCATTGGGTGTAGCTTGCCTAAATTACGATCTTTACTTTCGACATACAGGTCATAATGACCCGGATCGGAAGGCTTGAATTAATTTACTGATTCAGAAATGACTGGAGGCTTACTCGTGTTATGTGTTGATTCCGTCTGGCTGGTTGATGCTTGATAGGAGGCTGCATTGATCGGGGGAGGTGCTGTCATTTCCATATCTACGATGGTCAGGTTGGCCTCTTCTTCTACTGCAAATCTTTTCTCTGCTGCTTCGGACGTGGATTCGTAAGCTTGCTTCCTGGGAGTTCTTGTAGTTTCATCCTCTTCCAATCTGCCATCCTCTGCGATGTCCATGACTACCGTTTCATCCATCAGCTGATTTGTTTTAACTACAGTTGCTTCTCCTCTACCTGTCGTCTGGTAGGTGTTTATACCGGGAGTCGTTGTGGGGTCGAGCGGCGAAGTACTACACGGCCCCTCGCCCGTCTCTGGTATCTGATGTTGCTGTTGTTGCTGCTGCTGCGTTTGTTGTTGATGTTGTTGTTGCTGCTGCTGTTGTTGCTGCAGTTGTTGTTTCAGATGCTGTATGTATTGCTGTTGTATGTGCTGTTGCTGGGGTTGCTGTTGTTGCTCCTTCGCTATGGTGACTGGGGTATGTATTGGCTCCCCCATGCTGTTGGCTGCCTGAAACTGTGTTACTTCGTTGGTAGTAAGATTCACCGGTTGCGTTTGCAAAGTTACGTTACTGGAATATATTGTCTCTAAGGCTGTCTTAATTGTCTGCCCCGTGTCTAGCGGGACAGACATTTTCGGTTGCACCACTGATTTGTCTATTTGTTTTCTGTTAGGTTTCTCGTTAGATTCTAAAATATAACTGTTTCACTCCGGGATTCACACTCCTCGTAGACTCACTAAGTAAACAACTCGACTAGCAATCGCACTCGCGGGCCGCTGTTTGAGGAAGTTACTTCCTCGGCTGCTCGGGAGGAACTGTTGAAAGATCTTAACAACTTTAGTATACCTTTTCCAACAAGTATTTCTTATCTGTTGCATGGAAACAATGTGATTGTATATAAATTGTTAGCCAGTTTTATAAAAGCAACAAACATTAAGATTTAGGCAAATAAGTCTTTTTTATAATGTGTTAATTCCTGTATATAAATAATAATAATTTAATGTGTATATAAAAATCTCCTTTATATTTTAATTATACTGTAATTATTGTTTGTGCACTGTTGGTACAGAGTCCTCTATTTAATTGTTTCACTAATCCTTCATTTTGTAAACATGCATGTATTTTTTTTTTTAGAAATATTCCAGCTGATGTGAAATTACTAGTTTATTATAATTATCCTATAAATTTGTTTATCTGTACAATGCTTTACTCATTTGTACCAAGCCAATTATCTATATAAATACCTGATGGCTGTATAGTGCCATTTGTCGCTTCAGGCCAAATAAAATAAAATAAAAAAATAACACTAATAACATTGATATCAGAGACAAATACTAAAGCTGATGGTCAAAGACATTGCCAGAAATTGGGGGCAAAGAAAATCTCTACTGATTTTTCGTTTTTAATTCCTCGCATTCAATACGGCCATCGATGGCGTTTAAAAATTAAAGGAAATAATATTTCAAGTTGTGTTCAGTATGGAGTATGAAAAAATAGTTATTATTGTAAATTGCTCATTAAAGGCTATGGTCAGAGATATTGTATTGTAGTTGTGTGTTTAGTGCGAAATATGCGGCATCTAGTGATTCCTCCTGTGGTATTCCTCACCATACGTTCAGAATTTCATTTAATGCTCCTAGATTATTTAACGTTGAAACATAAAACATGCCAGACAAGTGAATTAAGATTCTAAGCTTTAAAAGGGTGAAAAACCCATCGAAATCTGCTCTGTAGTTTCCGAGTTTTTGTACTTCAAATATATCCGGTTTTCGTTTTACACACACACACACACACACACACACACACACACACACACATATGTATATATATATATATATATATATATATATGCCACAACATCTTCGTAGATGATAGTAGTAGTAACTGCGAGGAAACTTAAACACCACTAGTAAACATAAATTTACTCTTGGCTTGGGCAGAATGCACAAAATAGAGTAGTCCTGTGGAGTGTGGTCCAAGTACATAAATTAGGGATGTAACGGAGATCTGTATCCGCAAGTGCGGAACTTTCGCGTGAAATCCTACATCTACTTTCGCAGCCGCAATTTTTAATGCGGATTTATAACGGAGGTTTTGTTTACATTGCAATTTTCTTTTCTCTTTATACGAGATTCGGCCCATGGTTGCTTAGCTAACAACGACGTGATTATTATTATTTTTTTACGAAATTACAATAAAAGTGGTCTTCTTCCAGTGCCCGGACAGCCAATAGTCCACAGAAATAATTATCACTAATACTGGGAATTAGAGGTAAGAGGGGAACGATACAGAAAAACACGGAATATTTTTTATGAACATATAGTGATGAAAACAGCTTTCATTGAGTCACTTTACCGGCAGAAGTTAGTCGATATTTTAATCAGTGGCTTGTCGATCTTAGAGACGCAGCCATTATCTTTGAAATGCAGACAGGCGGATTCCGGGTGATTGCATTGTGTTATCAACTATTTTATGGTTCTTGTGTTTGGCTTCATTAAACTACCGACCTGCATGCGTTTTCGATTTGTTTCAGTTACATAGAAACATATTCCTCCCGTTAAACAGTTCTCAAAATCTCCATGTTAAGTGGTCTTTAATTTTGATTGTCATTAAGTTTTGTATAGTTTATCATTAAAATAATATAGTTATTTAGATAACTGATTAAGGGAGGCTCCAAGATTTCTTTGTGAGGCAGCAAGATTTCTTTGTATAATTACAAAACTGCTGCATCTACTTTTTAACAAGTCACAGATTTATCTACAAAGAACATTGAGCAACCATAGATCATCATTAATACAAAACAAATTATTACCTCTCTTTCTGGAGCAAAAGTTCAGTTTCTCTCAGAAGTTCAGTTGTGGTAACGTTATTTTCAATTAAATTTTAAATCGTACCATTAGGTGTGAATTCCTTTTATTCTTTAATTTTGATTAAACTTTTCATAGTTAATAATTAAAATTGTATAGGGAGGGAGCGGGAATTCTTTGTATAATTACAAAACCGCTGCATCTACATGTACGTAAGTCACAGATTTATTTACAAAGAATATTCAAGAACCATTAATAATCTTTAATACATAAAATTTAATTGATATTTCTCTTTCTGGAGAATATGTTCTCAGGAAGACATCGAACTTACAAACTACACTTTTGGTGAACAGTTTATTTGATTATCCTACCATTATCGTTGCGGTGGTAAGTTCTCTGATATGAATTACTTATACACTTGATGGTGGTATATAATCGTCACACAATAATTCCACACAGAGCCAACAGCGTCTTCAAACTGGGTACCTCTCCATGGACACATTTGGAAGCAAGAAAAGCAAAACCACATTACCACACCTCCAATAAGCCGCGCTGCACTCTCGGCAATTGCTGTTTCAGACCACGTCACACGAATGCGTTTCGCGGTCACCTCTATTTTCCACCTCCGCTTCCTCAAAACATCCGCCTCCGCGCATGACAAGCACTGAACATCCACATCCGCAATGATGACCTCCGTTACAACCCAAATATAATTGAATTGCGGTGGGGTAATTAATATGTAGGCGAGCCTATGGTACTCACTATAGGCAGAAATGAAACTCTCTCTTTATGTACGTTAGGTAAACCATATATCCTGGGAGGTATCGGAGCTTTCGGATGAAGAATTCTAAATGCTTCCGGTGGAAGACCTGAAGCTTTCAAACGTAAAATAGCCCTCCTCACTATTGACGACGTTGGCTCGCGAGTTAGTCTAACATATACATCATCATCCAAAATGGTGTATATTTTCCGCCTGTAATCCTCTGTTGCCATGAGGATGGTTGAGTTTCGTTTATCTGCCGGCAGAATGACGTAACTCCCTAAGCATTTAATTTAATTCAGTTCTATCCTTTTCATCCCAACTTATTATCCTGCCAGATCCCCTTGCATTTTCTCACATTCCTCCTTTGATATAAGCCTATTATGCTGCATTATGACATCCGAAAACATCCTAAACTATTCACTCCAGATCAAGAAGACTGTCATTAACAAGAATAATGGATAGTTTTGGTCCCAATACACTAACTTGTGGCACATCTCACATCTACGACATTTAATTTTACATTTGGATTCTTTTCTTGTTTCTTTTACAAATTCCTCCAGCCAGCAAGTATCATCATTAATTTACGTGTTTTAGTAGAAGTCGTTGACAGCCTTTTACTTTCCACAGAAAACAGTCGGAAACTACACGGAAATAGATATCTCACATACGTACGACTACTGGAGGTCCACATTTGACTTTGCTGCAATGTCGGAAACATCTCCAGTAGAACTAATGGAAATGATGATACCGACTGTAGAAAAAATTTGTGAGGTGCAGTTTGAGTCCCCACAGTTAAAGGAATTCTTGCAGTAAGTAAACAAAAACTTTCTGCAAATCCGTAAGTGATAAATTATCTCAACAGTGAAAATATGAAAGACATTAGTAGAATAATACTTTTGTTTCAGGACCCAGCAATCGTTTGACATAATGATAATGGAACATCTCGCGTATGGATGTTATTTTGGATTGGCGCATGTAATAGGATCGCCGCCCATGATTGGTTTTCTGACTCTTGGTGCTCCTTCTTTTGTGCTATCAGCATACGGAAATCCAGCCAATCCTGCTTACTGTCCGGAACTGATGTTGCCTTACACTGACCATATGTCGTTTTGGCAAAGATTATATAACATGTACATACAACTGCGGTTAAATTATGTTTTCTATTTTAAAATATTTCCAGTCCAAGAAAAAGTTAAAGAAAAGTATTTTGGGCCAACTGTTCCATCTGTTTTCGAATCTAATAACAATTTCAGCCTCCTGTTGATAAACAATCACTTCATTATGGACTACCCTCGTCCGAACTTGCCAAACTTGGTGGAGTTAACTGGTTTACACTTGGAGAAGAACAGAAAGCCTCTTCCAAAGGTAGTAGCTTCTATTCTTTCTACTGTATAATTCATTAACAGAACTACTGGGAAATATAACATTTCGAGAATTTAAATGCAGAATATTCAGCAATTCCTGGATGGAGCTGAACATGGTGTCATATACTTCAGTCTTGGCTCCAACGTCAAGAGTAGCAACATGCCTGAGGAGAAAAGGCGCGCCTTCCTGGAGGCGTTCTCTGAGCTGCCTCAGCGAGTGCTGTGGAAGTGGGAGGCGGACAGCCTGCCTGGACAACCAGACAACGTCATGGTGGCCAAGTGGCTGCCACAACAGGACGTACTCGGTGAGTAGAGAACGTGTCGTCTTCATAATACTACATCAAAATTCTGTCCAAAGTATATTAAAAATTTCGGATATGTGACTGGTATATGTTTTTTCTATTTATTTCTTCTACAGCTCATCCCAAGATAAACGTTTTCATTACTCAGGGAGGACTTCAGAGTATGAACGAGGCTGTATATAATGCGATTCCTCTCATCGGCGTACCGATTTTTTTCTGATCAGTCTCATAACGTTGCCAAGATGGTGTTTGCTGGAATTGGGTACAGGCTTGAATTCAAGGATGTCACGAAACAATCAGTACTCAATGCTATTCGTGTAGTGCTGGAAGATCCGAGGTATGGTCGACATTCTCTTGTTTGTTGTTATTGTTTACTGTAACAAGAATATTCTTTACGTGGATAAAGTATTTACATCCACAGGTAGTGTTTGCAAAACACAAAGTTTCATCTACGTCATAATTGACTTTGTCAAATGATGTGCACATTACTTCAAAATATCAACAAATTGAAACAACAACTTATGTACAATGCCCAAAATTTTTTATCTTTTTTTTCATCTATGTATGCACCATTTTAAAGAGCAAATACACATCTCTGCAGTAAATTCGAGAGGCATTATGAAAAGTATCAGCTTTACCAAACAATGTACCGGACTGCTGTCAGTTGCTAAACAGTACGCTTACTGCTGGTGACACAGTTCCACATGTGTGTTAAAAATTTTGCATTTCAGTTAACCCATCCTTTTAACTTTTTCATATGAGATGTAGTGAAGATATTGTTTCCTCTATGAAAAGTTCTCTCGCCTCCCCCGGAGCAGCTCGTCAATCAGATGCGACGTTTCGAGGTCTTTCTCCGAATACATCTTCTGGCACCAAAAGATGAAGCCGGACAACGGCACCGAATCGTCGCATTTGACTGATGCGCTCCCCTTTCCTGTGTATTTTATTCGTAGCATTTTTTTTTTCTCTTTTTGGTTTCACACCTGCTAGTGGCTTTAAGTCGCCATTCTTAATTTAGTTTTTCAATGATCAGAATATTTGCACAATATAGAAAATTATTTGCTTTAAGTATGTCCAACATTCCAATCCGTATAATTATTTGTAGAGGTGTTGTCACAATGGAGAATTTCGTTTATGGCTCCATTGTTCCACCTATTTCCGATAGGTTTTAACTAAATTAATTGTTTTCTCATCTTGATTGATGATTATAGTAAACCTAAATATAAAAATATCCAATAATTTGACATCTGGATGGAAAATAAAAATTATTTTCTCTATATGTTGTAGTCACAGAATGAACTAACTATCTTATGAAGTATCATCTACAATTTGTCTTAGGAGGTTACTTCCTAATCAGCATATTTCTTTTTACCTCCTTTCATACTCAGTGTAGCGTTAGCATCTTTTCAATTGTTTAGATGCTTCTTCTGCCTGTTAAATGCTGTTAATACTTTGCTAATGAAACTTTAAGGAACTAATAGTTTCTTTCGTTATATATACTTGGTATAAAGAATTGAAAAAAATGTATAATAACTTTGAATACTTATATTTTAGTATTTACCCATAATTTACAGTTTAAAATTTTTCCTTATCTCTGTTTTTACTATTTATTGTGCAAATATCTAGATTACATTTTCCTATGCAAGTTTAAAACTTCTTTAAGTATTCTAGAAACAAATTTGTATAACTAAAAGAATTTTGTTAGTATTTATTAATAAAATGGGGTTAACTCCACATCTAGTAGTGGCTGATTTTATTTATTGTGAGTGATTTGAGGAACCATGGAAATCCCAAATCTGGACGCCTGGACGGGAATTCGAAGCGGTGTCCTATAGAATGCTGTGCGAGAGCGAGTTTCTTCATAAACACTTGCAAGAATCGTAAGCAATTTACTTCGTATATATATATATATATATATATATATATATATATATATATATATATATTTAAAGATTACAAAATTGTATATCACAACAAACACAACACATTTAATATAAAATATTAATAGTGTGAAACATTCGACATTTCTTGCAGAATTATAAAGTGTAAAACATTTCAATCAGTATTGAGGCCTATATGAAGTGATGTTTATTCAAAAAATTATATTAAACCTGTAGTAAGTCCTCGAATATCGAATGTTGCATGAACTGTTATCTAGGGAACTACTGTACCCAGCGTTGTTAAATAGGCTTTGAGATGAAGGTCATTAAACGCAAAAACAGTCATGAAGTATAATAATTAGTGCGTTGTTTACCACATACAATAAACGGGCTGTCGTATCAAGTATCAGAAAGTCTGCCTCATACCTACAAACACTTGGCGAAATGGATGAGTTTCACCCAAGTTACAACACTTTTACTAAGTCCTGGTTACGACCATTGCACCCCCAGCTAGAGAGGAGCCCCTGCATGCTTGCAGAGTCCAACACCATGTGCCCTCGATTAATCTTCCTTCCTTCCTCTGTGACGGAGTTGGCGTTCGTCTGCCACTCTGGGATATCGTTCTGTCAATGTACGTTTCGTCTTCCATCTCGATCGATTCGTTCGGTCGAGGCATATAATTAAACATTACAAATTAGTTTATTCGCAATTTCTCTGTAAATCTCATTGAACGCTCCATTTGGCATTTTCACTAGAGCTACGATCTCTTCCTTCATTCCGAGCATTCACTGTTTCATGAATAAGTCAATAGTTTTGTTAATCCAGAAATGTTCTTATCACGAAATATGGATCCACCGTGCTTCTCAGTAGTCGCGAATGAAGGAATTACTCACTCCATTGCCTTCTCTGTTTAGGACCGCCTGGGTACAAACTCGGTCCGACTATTTGAGTATTTGTTTCTCGTTCAATGTTCAGCAAGCGTCTTGTGCCATTCCCCTACCTCCCACTTGTGCACTTGTGGCTAACTTATTTGCGTTCAGCAATTGGTAGCTATTCACGCGTATTATAAAAATACTGGTGCAATCGATACATATACTCGCATATTAAAAATATATGCGTGGTGAATTAAATATACGTAGTTATTTGTCATATCACAAGGCATGAAAGCGACTGTTGTATTAAATTATCTAATTCACTCACTTAAAAGCCAATCGTCCTCTCTCGATTAGAACTCTCACTTCTGGATCTGCCTTTCAGAACTTTTATAGTCATGTACTCGTATACCGAAATTAATGCAGTCCCATTGCAGCTTTTACTACTTTTCTGGCTCTGCTGATAAAACTCGATATTTTTTAGATCATGCTTCTGTTGTGGCTTTTACATCGTTCTGGTCCGTCGTCTGCACAACACCACCTATTGTAAAAATGTGATTAATGTTAACTCTACGTTTCTAAATGGTGGAACATCATCAGCACAGATTTGTATGCCCCACTTTGATATTCTTACAACGTTGCGGAATTTCTGACATCCAGTCAAAATCGCTTATTTTGGCAGCCACTAACGCCGTGATAACAATTATCTATATAGTAAATATTCAGCTTTAAATTTCAGAGTTTTACCTGGCTAATTTGTTTAAAAAAGCGTTCCATCAACATTCTCAAATCAGCATCGGGCGTATCCCGCATTAACCTTTTCCCACAATTTGCTTCGACGTCCATTGGTGATATTTCTGTTAACATGGCGAGATTTCGCATTTTTCTACTTACACTAAACTTTGAAAACATGAAAGCTTAAGTGCCCAATTTTACAATAATAAAAAAAAAGTATAAAATAAAAACTTGTGATCGATAACAGTACAGGTTGGGTCAGATCTTCAAAAATTTTAGTTTCCAATCTGATGAGAGTTTTCTTCTTCTTTAGACCTTAGCACCTTCTGGCCTACCACCGAACATTGTAGGTGGGTGATAACACCCGGGGCAGAGTATGCAGGTGTGGTCCAAATGCAAGATTTTTGGTTTGTAGTTGATAATATTCCAGAAAGAATGTAAGGGTACCAATGACAGGATCAGCTATAACTCAATGATAATTCGTAGGCTTAAGAATGACCAGCACTGTTTTAATGGTAGTCACTGTAAACGAAAAGAAGCAGTTAAAAAAAAAAAAAAATACCAATATACAAGACCCGAAAATGTTGAACTAAGTTCGACTTATTTTTACTTCAAACCGTTTTGTTACAGGTATTGCGCAGTGCCAAAGTCTATTTCGGTCCATGGTTATAAAAAATTGTATCATCCTATTGGTCATTATGGTGGTCATCCTATGGTAGCTTCCATGTGTTTAACTCTGTTACAATCAGTCAGTCAGTGGTGTAATGAAAGGTAGTAGGTGCCTTGCATGGTGTTTCATCTGCTCGCAGCTGCATCGAGAACATGAGTAGTTTCCCCATGGCATTACGTTTCCATCATAGTGTTATAGGCTAATTAATTTATTTGTACTTATGCGAAGTCTGATATCATTATGTTTAAGCATTCGAATGTTATCGAAGATTAGTCAAAGATGTAGAAGAACTAATAGTTTTCTGTATTTTCGCAGCTACCGCGAGAACATGCGTCGCCTCTCTGCGGTGTTCCGCGAGCACCAGGAGGAGTCTCTGGACAAAGCCGTCTGGTGGATCGAGTACGTGATACGGCACAACGGAGCCCGGCACCTGCGCAGCGCGGCGCTAGACCTCTACTTGTGGCAGGACGTGGTCGCCTTTGTGCTAATGGCAACTTTGATTGCGGCATTCACCATTTATAAGACTGTAGCCATCCTGCTGGGAAAACTTCGTACCACACAAAAGAGAAGAAAATATGAGTGATTAATTCATTATAAACTGAATATCAAAGATCTGAAAAAATGTGATACTAAAAACCACATGCACAATGAGTAAAATACCTCGTAATCTAACATTTGTCATGGGTTTAACTTATTTCTATACTCCTAATTTCCTTTGTATCTGAGAGTAAGAATTAAAAAGAGTATTTATTAAACTACTCTTGGAATTACTAAAATGTATTTTATATTTGTATGTGTCTACGATTGTGTCTTAACTGCATCACGATAGTATGTTCCAAAAATTATTGTATGTTTCGCTTCTTCTAACAATAATAAACGACATTCATCCACACATCATTCGACTGACAATAGTTTTTCCACATAACCCCAGGTATGCAAAACGCTGAAACATTTAGATCTAACACTTTTTTTTTCTTTTTTTTTGCTGCCTCAGCGGCTGTTTGTGAAGTCCCACAACGTTCGGTAGTATAACTTCTATGTGTCAACAGAAGGGTATTGTTTTTGGGACACCTTTTATTTCACTTTCAGGGGAAAAACCAGGGCTATGACCATCTAGGATGTTCTTAATGGTGAAAAAAACCCTGTAGAGTTCGTGTACTGTGGTGTTTTATGTTGGCTGGTATAAAATACTGAGGGGGACTTTGTACTTAAGCCATTGTCTCGGCATTATGGTTCCAATTGATTCAGTTCTTTCATCTCTGGCCTCATTTAATTTGTTATTGAATTTTTATGTTAAATTGAATATTTCAGTGTTTATTAATGGGGTATTTGTTTCGCCATGTAGAATTTGTATTGGTGTGTATCTTGGTGCGTTCAGGATCATTCTTAGACATCGGTTCTGTAGTACCAGGATTTGTTTGGCTTGTCGGTCCCCATATCTGGCATCCATATAGTAAAAATGGGAGAATAACGGATTTGTATAGTCTTATCTTGGTATTTAACTATAGGTTGCTGCTTTGTAACACTGGTGAAAGATTTGAAATTATTGCTTGTCCTTTGGTTTTCCTGTCCATGATATGTTGTCGGAAAAGTAATTTGTTATCCAGTAATATTCCCAGGTACCGATGTTCTTTAACCCAGGGAATATTTTAGTCCATAATTTTCAAATTTTCAAATTTTCATTTAACTCTGGCCTTTTTTTGGTGAAGTAAATACCTGCACATTTCCCAGGATTTATTTTGACTTTATAGGTTTCTGCACCATTTGCTGAATTCGTTGAGTCCTTGTTGTAGGTGAGCAACATTAAGATCAGGTCTTGTTCCTTTCGTGAACTCTGTAGAATCATCGGCAAATTGAGCCAGCTTCACGAAAGGAAGGGTCGGTATTTTATTTATGTAAATTTTGAAAAGTGACGGTGCGATCACAGAGCCTTGTGGAATTCCGTCTGGTATAGGAAATATTGATGATCTCTGTCCGTCAACTTCTACGTAGAATTTTCTGTCACCTAATTATCTACCGATGAATTTAATGGAACAGTGTTTAACGGCCATTTGCGTCCGTATTTCCTGCATAAATTTAGCGTGACAAACCTTGTCATAGGCTTTTTCTATGTCTAGAAATACTGCTGCGTAGATTTACTAAGATTGAAATTTTTAGTTATATCTTCTGTAATACGAAGCAGTTGAGTTGTGGCTGCTATGTGGTTCTGAAATCCGAATTGTTCTGGTCATATTGTTTTTTCTTCTTCGAGGCTGGTGTTAATCCTCTTTAGCAGGATTATTTTTAGTATCTTAGATGTTGACGAAAGAAGACTAATTGGATGGTAGTTTACAGCTGGTAGGTGGTCTTTTCCACATTTTGGTAAGGCTTTAACTTTTGCTACAGTTTAGGAGGTAGCTGTTAAAAATTCTCGCCAATAACAATAAACTCATTTTCGGCAGGTTTTTCAAATGTATGTTCTTTATTTTGTCATGTCCTGTTTTTTTTTTTGTATCAAGTTTTTTTAATATTCTTCGTACCTCACCCGGGGTTGTGAGCTCAGGCTGGTCTGCAGTTGGTTGCTGGAGGGTTTGCAATGCTTGGCGTTCGGTATCTTTTGCTTGTCGGATCTCTGCTGGTGTGAGCTGATACTCCATTGTGGAATACTGGGTTGCGAAATTTTCGGCTAGTAGTTCATCCTTAGCAACAGGTAGGAAGCATGGTCCGGCCGGTCCATTTATAGCGATATTTGCTTGCCTGGGTTCTTTTAAGGTTCTAATTAACTGCCATGCTTCTTTTTTCTGCGACATTAGGTTCGCCATTTTGTCCTCCATTTCTCAGTTCTTCTTTCTTGCAGCCGAGTTTTTAGTTGGTGTGCGAGTTGGAGGTATCGTCTCTTGTCCCTTGGGTCACGGTACCGCTGCAGAGTTTTCTGTATCGGTTACGCAGATCTTCCAAAATGGACGGAAGCTCATCTTGTTGTTGATTATCCAATATAATTGTAGTAGAGGCTCTTCTTTCCGCTTCCAAAATCACCTTGTTAAAATGTTGTATCGCTGATTCGATTCGCTCTTGTAGTTGAGACGTTGTATGTGGTTCTTATTTTATTGTGAATAAGTCTGGTGAAATGTTTCCAGTCAATTTCTTTTATTTTCTTTGGTTTTCCGTCACAGAAAAGCCATCTTTGGATAGTGAGCAGTACCGGGAGGTGGTCTGATGAGAGGTCGTTCAGCGTGGACAGTTCTATATGTCCGAATATATCTTTGGCGATTATAATGTTCAACACATCCTGTCTATGCCTCGCATTGAAAGGGATGTGCGTTGCTTCAGCTGGTCCGAAAACATTTATGTTTCTAAGTTCGCACATTTGTAGAAACCGTTCGCCTCTTCTATTACTTGTTGTCGAGTTCCAGCTGTGGTGTTTGGCGTTTAGGTCTCCCCCAATTATGACCTTATTTCCTACAGCCAGCATCTCGTCTAGATCATATGCGTGTAAGTTCCTATTGGGGGCTAGATAAGCACTAACAACTACTATGTGCCCTTCTCACTGCTTTGGCTTCTAGATCATTCAGCTGTGGTTTAGTTATTGGAGCGCGTGACAAGTTTTTGCGTATGGCTATAGGTGTGCCTCCTCCTCTTTGTCCTGCTCTATCTGTTCTGTATATCTGTTATCCAGTTAGACGGAATGTATCTGTCGGCTGAATAAAAGTTTCTGTTATCAACATGATGTCGACGTTTTCTCTGTTGAGAAAGTTCAGAAGTTAATTTCGCTTACTCTTAACATTGTTTGCATTCCATATTGCTGCTGTCATGTTTTTCCCTGATAAGGTGTTTGTGCCATTAATTTGCTAGTGCCATCACGCCTTCAAGCAGGACTAAGAGTTTTTGTAAGCCTTGTGCTTTTTTCATATTATCCATTGTTCTTTTTCGGACTTTGAAAAAAATAATTCCATATCAGATCCAAAAAAATTGGATATGTCATCAGATTCGTCTTCCCATACTTCGTTTTTGCCTTTCTTTTTTTTGTCGGGACTTCTTTTTGGGGTTGACCACGGATTCATTTTTCGAATCTTCATTCTTGTCTTTTTTCTTTTGTTGAGTTTTCTTTTTTAATTCCTGTTCGTCTTTCTTCTTTTGTTGTGATTTGTTTTTAGGGTTTCGTTCGTCCCATGAAAGGGCGTTTGCATATGTACGAGACTGTTGGCTATTTTTGTTTGATTCATTCTTCCTTTGATTTCTTCTTCGTGTATTTTCGGTTTCAATGTTAGACGGTTTCTCTTTAGTGTCTCTTTTGTCTTTTCCTTTTGTCGTTTACTTGTGCGTGGTGGGCGTAGCAGCTTTTGCCCATACAAGATGCTGCATGATCACCCTGGCAATTGGCACAATTTGCTTTTTCCTTCTTGGGGAGGCTCCAGTCCTTTGTCACGTGTGACTTCGCACACTTAACACAACGGCTTGTCAGGTAGCAATAGTTTGAAGTGTGCCCGTATCTCTGACATTTGGTGCATTGAGGTAGACCATTCTGAGAACGGTATCGTTATATTTGAACCCTCATATAAAGGATAACACGTTCGTTGTAGATTATGTCCGAAAGCTGGCTGCTTGGCAAAGTTACAGTGACTGTTTGGAGTGGGATGAGTTCCCTTGTCTCCTGGTTTCTCTACCTTGTAGCCCTTGGCACTAAGGTCTTCCTCGATTTCTTCTGTTGCTATGGAGGGTGGTAATCCTTTAACAACTTTTAATGGTCTGTCTTCTTGGATCTAGTGACTGAAATGATTGATGTTGCTTTTTTTATATATATATAAAGAAGTTCTGGATGATTGAGTGGTCTTATTTGAATTCAGCAAAGTATTTAATGAAATCTCCTCTAAATACACCTTTTATTTCTCCAGTTATCATGCTTTTGAGTTTCTTGTTCAATTCCGTGTAGTTCAACTTTCCAAAAACAACGATTGGGGAGGATGTTGTTTTGGTTGGGTTGTAGTTTCGCTGGTGGCTCCCGGCGCTTCTTCCGCGAATTCATTTGTATTTGTTGGTTCTGCGTCATCTTCTTTAGCAAATACTTAAAATCTATTTTTGGTTATGATTATGAAGGTTTTTTTTTTGTTTCTTATTATAATCTTTTGGGTGTATTTTTTCGTCTATTCTTGTATCTGATCGTTGGTTGTTCCATTTGGTTGTTTCCGGTAAGTGGTTCTTCTTTATGTTCTTCAAATTGACTGTTTTCTTCGTCTTCTTCAGATTGACCTTTTTCTGGTTCGGTATCTTCATCCACATCTTCAGAGAATTCACTTTCAGATGTCCCCAAGTACTCCTAATTCGTTTTGTCTTCGTTTTCAGTCAGGTTTTGCCTCTTGTCCAGTGGTGGTTCATCATCGTCAGCTCAGGGTCGTTGCAGGTTGTCAGTTCGTCGGAGCATAGTTCATACTACCGTGTAACAGCATACGTGCGCACACAGTACCTAACGGGAGTGTTGGCCTGTGCCCTTGGTTATCACCGCTAGGTATCTGGGTACAGACACAACCCTACACTTTCGTTCGGGGGTTCCACTCCACTTCGGAGTGGGCCGTGGAGCGGTAATTCCCTGATTCTAGGGGGTGTTTGACAATGTCTTTGCTTGATAACAACGCGCGCCGCGCCATTGCCTAGTCACAGCTCCATTTGAGCTGGTGTGAGGTGGAGTATTTGTCCTAGGACATTGCCTCCAAGTTAATTAGACGGGACATATCTTCACTGTCGGTGTGTCTTCTCGTTTGGATGTCAGTGTCTTCTTCAGTGGGTGGTTGCCGCCGCGGCCTTCGTTCCTTTACAGAAGTGGCACGCCGCGTTGTGTGTGATGACGTTAATGCTGCCTCAGGGAGGCAGACAGGTCTTCTTTTGCTGTCAGATGGGCTGTCAGCTTCGTGAGGAGGGCGATGAGATCGTCTAATCTTCTTTCTCGTAGATCGGCAGAGTGTCTGGTGCAGGAGCGGTTGCCTACTTCTCTGCCACCTCCGCTGTCTTCCCTTCTGGTGGTCTTCCTCCGTTCTTGTTTGTTTGAATGCCGCTGTCTAGTAGTATTTGTGCGATGCCTAGTAGGTTCCGGTGGCTTAGTTCTGCTCTCACGTTGTCTTGGCTGCGAGTGCGTGCGTCGGAGATCAGGCTGAGTAGTCACTGGAGGGCAGCCGCTGGCTACTTGCCGGCTTGTTGCGGGCTGCGTATCGCATCACGATCTGTCGATACCTCGGCTTCGACTGGTTTCACTACCGACCAATCAGCTCCCTGCAGAGCTATCAGCTCACGGCAAACTACAGGTCGCACGGCTCAAAATCGCGCTCGCTACGAAATAGTCGGCTCGAATCTTCCGCCACTAGTTCTAATACTTTTCTGTCTATGAAATGAAGGAAATTTCATCGTTCGGTGTTTATTTTTTTTAGTTTTCTATGGTTTAGTGGCATCATTCTAGCTGAAAGCAGGAGTGATTCATTCATGATGGAATTGCAGAATTTTTCCTGTTCCATCCCTGTAATCGTTTTTGGCTGTAATCATTTCGTCGCAGCAAGGAAGGAATGCGGTATAGAAAATCCCCAAAATTATTTTATTACTCGCTACTTTAGTTAAGAGTGGAGCATACATGACGATAGACGATATAACTGACCATTGTTTAATCAGATTTCTGTCTGGTGAGAAGAGCTTCTCGTAACACGGTGACTTGGCCTTTCTCTCTGTATACTGCTCAACGTACATCTACATGGTCGTTCTTTATAACTACAGGCCTCCACCTAATATTTTCTCATTTCGCGTAAATTTGAAACATGCCGAGTCTATATGTTAAGGGCTACCAACATTATTGATGACCGAACTTGCAAGTGAAATCGCGCTGCATTCTGGCATGCATGGCAGGCAGAACTAGTTTCCATACGGCTTTCAGCTTAAAGAGAAGCGTGATTAACATCCTTGAGCGATCCCTAACATATCATCGGCCCCGGAATATTTGAAAACTATTCGAAATAAACCCAGTTTTCAGAAAACTAGTTAATCTTATCCTTTGGTGCCAATCGACCCTTCTACTCGGCATACACAGACTTTTCAGGTCTGTCACTGTAAGGGATTTCGTATATTTTTGAGGGATTTTGGAGGTAAAGGGAAATAATGAAGTTTTTCACAGTTAAATTCTAGGCATAGTAGTCTCCTAATATCAAATAAGTCTGTAACATTGTTCTGCAAACACATGCCAAGGTTAGGCTCACTGTGTGAACGCTATTCCCCACCATTAGTACCCTAAAACAGAGTGCCAGCACATTTGCACCAGTGAAACTATATTTTGCTTACAAATCACTAATTTGACTTTTTAAGTGACTAGTTAGGATCTTCTGAATCATCAACGTCGACATCGTCTTCTTTTTCTAATAAAATGTTGTTCAAATCATGCCTAACATATATGTATTCATTTCATCAGTTAACTTTGTTTTTTAAGCTTAAAAGAAGATTCCCATCAGTAGCTTTAATTTTTATACATCTTTCCCTTATTTTTTTGAGCCACATCAACATTACCTATGACTATTCCCTTTTCTACTTCTTCGTTGTTTTTTTTTTTTTTTTATCTTTACTGCTATCTTCCAGCTTCATAATGAGAATTTTTGTATTTTCTCTTCTGAACATCAACTCCAATGTTCTTCTGTGAACCAAGGTTTTTGGGTGGCTTTTCTCTAATGTCTAATATTCCTTTTCCATTTCGATTATTTCCCTTTTCAGTGTATTCCGTTCGTCATCAGTTATTTTTTAGACCTACATCGACCATCTCTGCAAATTTTCTCTTAGGTCAGACTTTCAATTTGTTCACTTCCAATCTATACTGCCTGCATTGTTTCTACATCTCTTGCATTTCAGCCTGCATTTTATAACCACCAGATTGTGTCCAGAGTCTTTGCCAGCTCTTGGGTATGCTTTACAGTCTAGAACTTGATTCCTGAATCTTTGTTTGGCTATGATATAATCTATGTGTTATCTATCTGTATCTTTCTATATACTTTCTGAATTATTAGCTAATTCTGTAAGGAAGCTCACTTTTAGTTATGATGGGCTCAGGACTGTGCCTGGTTTAGATTAGGGGCTGCTGGTGAGAAGAGAGAAAAAAGGGATTAGAGGGATACCGATTGCAGATAAACTCTGGGGAAAATTGCAAATTCCAAAGAAATTAATGAAGCTTTTGAAACAATAACAAGCGTAGGTAAAACTGGAAAGATTAAGGTTAATGCTGAAAATATGAAATAAGCCAGTATTAAAAGAGTTACTGATGAACTGGAGAAGTATAATGAACAAAGTAATACAGTTTGGAAAGTTATCAAAGAAACACGAACCACAGGTAATTATAGCCGAAGTGGTCAATATCCTCAGGGATTGATAAGAGTTCTACAGGGATCGATAGGGCGACGATTAATACTAAAGAGGATCAATCAAACTGTCCACGGAAAAAATGGGAACATTCCAATAAAAATCCGAAGTGCACTGATGATCAACTACTGACTACCCTAGTCATAGTTTGAGTTTTGACACAGCCTGCGCCGCTTTAAGCATGTGTTACTCTGTTTTCACGCATCTGGTAGCTGTACTCTTTTAACGCATCTGACTAATGTTGCAAACATGTTACGAACGCTGGTAATTCATTATACACATTACTACGCTGTTGAACTCTAGTAGGGCTGGAATTCTAAGTATTTTATATCTAAATACAGACATTTTGTCCTTTACAAAGAAAATACTTCGAAAATTATTAAATTTTGATACTTCTTTATTAGCTTTTTCCTATCTAATATTACTGAATGGATACAGTTTAAATATAATTATTATTCCTCCTATTCTAAATATCTATTGTTAGCAAAAGGTGGCAACACTGCACTCTGAGAAAGAACAGGCAGCTCTGTACAGTCCAAGTGGGAGTAAGTTGTGTCTCTTACTCCTGTTGTTTTGTTGTGCTACAAACGTTTTGTGTTTTTCATATTAAAAATCTGTCTTTTATACCGACAATGTCGGCTAACTGAATGTTAAGAAGAAATGCAGACAATAATCACACGAGTATTTGAAATATAGTATTGTGCTAATGAAACTATTCCTGTGTGCTTGTTATGTGAAAAAAAATTCAGCAATGATGCTATCAAGCCGGCGAACATGAAATACTGCTTGGAATTGATCCATTCTGAGAGAAAACCAAAGATTTTGAGTATTTCAAAATGCTAAAAGAAAAACTGAGAGTTCGCCCAAATTTGAATAAATATTTGAAGTCATCTGCTAGAGCTGATAGAAGAGGAGGACTGAAAATATCCTACAACATCTCTCTTAAAATAGCAAAGAAAGGCAAACTGTACACCATTAGTGAAGAGGTTATAATACCAGCTATAAAACATGTAACTGAAAATGTTATCAAGAAAGGCTCTCAACTAGTTTTAAAATTCACACCATTAAGTGCAAATACTGGGCAGGGATGTTTTGAGAAAAGGGCCGATAATGTGAAAAGAACTTTGACCTCTTAGCTCCAGCATCGTAAGTTTGATACTCAACTTGAGAAATTAACTTTTGGAAGTCCAAATCTTCTCAGAGCTTATGTAAGGTGTGATAGCCCATCACTGATTGACACTTTTGATGAATTTCTATATTCTAAATATCTTCAAACTGATACAAAAGGTTAAACATTTTTTTATATGTTTGAAAAATTATTTGAACAAGGATATTACTACGGGAATATTACTACGGAACCTACTGATGATGTACCTGCTGTGGTAGGCCATTACAGAAGATTTTTTGTCTTTCTGAATGAGAACGTTTCTAAAGTAGTAATGTTCGCTGTGTCCTACACAGGAAGCATCTTGTAGCCACTGAATGGGAACTTCATGACACTTTAAAAAATGTGCTCTACCTCTCAATTCCCTACTAATTGCCAAGTTATGTGACGAAAATGGTGAAACTTTCAATCAATTACATTTGCACACTGAGATAAGGTGGTTGTAAAGTGGCGATAGTTTTCAGGGGTACGATTCATCAGAATAGTTTCTTAGGAATGTGAATGAATCCATTACTATGTGACGAGTTAAAAGAGTGCAAGAACCATCTGTTCTATTTGGCAGACCTTTATTCGAAATTTAATGAAGTAGAGAAGCGTTTTCAAGGAAAAACGTTACAATTGTTCAAACTCGAACAATCATAATGGCCTTTCAAGTAAAAATGGAGATAATATATATTCACTGACACGTAACGATTTTAAATATTTTTCAAACTATTAAAAAAAAAATGAAAATATTTCCAACCTTGATTTGGAGATATATTATATTAAACATCTTGACAGCTTAAGAGAACACTTTAAAAAACGTTTCGAAGGCCTGGAGATAATGCATGTTTCCGAATGGTTTGCTATTCCATTTGATGTAAAAATAGATAATGAAGATAGTGAAAGTGGGTTAGAAGATGAAATGATTGAAGTATGTGTAGACCTCGAAACTGAAGCGTTGTTTAAAATAAAAACCTTAGTGAATTTTGGAGCAATAATAATAATGCACCCCAAGCTCAGAGCAGAAGCCGGACCTTTCTTACCTGCATTCCCAAATTCATACACGGTTGAAGCCGGTTTTAACCACGCGAGCGCAGTTTTAACAAAAAAGAGAAGCAGACTGAACCTGGGAAACCGTGGTGATATTTGAGTAAAACTTACCAGTTTTCAACTGAATAGCAAAATCTTGATGTTGCTCTTCACACACGTCATCTATTTTAGTGAAAAGGTAAGTTAACATATTTTTAAGGTATTCAATAGTAGTTGTAAAAGACAGTAAGAGTTTTTTTTCGTCCAATATAATTTATGTTAAATTTTCAAAGGTAATTGTGTATTTTATGTTTTATAACACGTACGGTTTAAGAACTGTAAGCAAATTTTCATTCATCCATAATTGTTATTATTTTTTAAGATTCTAATTACAGCGGAAAATATCTCCTTTTTCTGTTAATGTTATTGGATGGATTTTTAAAAAAACTATAACTACTTTCATTGGGTTGTTATGAAGGTCTCCTTATTGTTAACACCAGAAATGCCAAAAACGACAATGCTTTTATTAAATGCTTAATCTGGAGGTCGATAAGAAGGCAAATATTCTATGAAGGGGTCGACGAGATAAAAGTTTTAGGACCCTGATCTGGACAGTGAAGAATTCTCCTGTGGTTACAGAGTGTTTCGCAGCGGCTAAAACCCTCACAAACAAAATTATACGCCATTCCGAGAACTGTAACCCATGCCAACTTGCACCGAAACATCTTCATATAAGTTGGCGCGCGACCACGTTATTGTTACTGTCATTGCATATGTATCACACATATTTCAGTTCTAATAGATGGTATTGGGATTACGAAATGCCAGAAAGAGCATATCTTTTATTAGGAGAGGCAAACAACCAATTTGCAGAAATGCTATTAGTTTTATTTTTAATATACGCGAAGGCAAATTGACTATAAGTGAAAGCCGTAATGACGCTGTACAGGATTGCATTATATTCTGGGGAATATTATGGAGACAGTTCGAAAAGAATGCAAGCAAATCTATGAAGTGAAGAGGATTTCCAACGTGAATTGGATAATGTTTATGGCATTGCACACGCTTATGCCCTCGAAAGGGTGTAAACAAAGGAGGGTAAAATCTTCTTGCAGCGACAGAGAGAGCCTGGGAGACCAGGTTGCTTGATGAAAAAGAAGAAAGGGTAAAACAAATGTAAATAAATAAAGAAAAAGTACTTAAACAGATGTTGTCCAGCGAGTAGTCTTCAGCGTCCTATGTAAGGATTGCAATCCCGCAGTGTTTTCAATCCCGCGGGATCCGTGCGGGATTGGTACAAACAGTTTTTAACGCATATATTTAAAACATAGTTACTTAAAACGTTAATAAATTAAATAATAATTAAATTAATAAATAATTTTTAATGTTAAATGATAAAAATTAACAGCTAACAATATTTTGATTGGCAAAATGACATTAAAACTTTTTAGCGTGTCTTAAGTGTATTTCGAGGTTTTACATTTTTGTTTTTTAATCTAAACCAATTTTTAAATAAATAATAAAAATTGAAAATATTGAGTCTTAGGTCATATTATGTGCCTTACAATACATCACATAAGTTTAAAAATATGATTCGCTTAATGGCCGAGTTACCAGAGTTTTTTTTTTTAATCTTAAATAAATGTTCCATAACACCGAGCATTCCATTTCACAAAGTTAAGTGAATATACTCCGTAAAGTGTAGACTTGGCTCAGAACAAGATCTAATAACTTTTTGTCATTGCACAACCTCAAGACTTGGCCTTTTTTTGCGTGATTCATTATTATATCTCCTGATTCCTTGATTGATATTACAGTTGATTCAATGTTATTAAAAGAAACTACTCACCAACACGTAAACTGTCAAGTATTTCAGATTTACTTATGTAACGACGTTTTTAGAGTGGAAATTATTATTTTTTGGTAAGAAAGGAGACTTTCTCGGCGAATGATTGCAAACGCACGAAATTACACACGTGAGGAAGACGGCGGAGGCAGCCGTGGAAGTATGGTGTTCCTACAACAAAATTCGTCGATACACCCGTGAAAATTTCATTATAACTTTTTTTACCTTTAGTCGAAATAATAACAAGGAGAAGAGAGGTTAATAGAAAGCCTGAGCGGCACATGTAAGCAGGTGGCTTTCGTCAAAGAAACGCATTGAGGCAGCGGCCAAAACAACCATAAGTCAAAGGATATACAATGTACTTTTGATAGCTGTTAAATAAACAGGTACGCGATCGTTAAAATTACGATAACATTAATTTAATATCAACGAATAATAAAATTTTTAGCCGCAAATTAGGAAATTGTCACAATTACTTTATCTGCAAATACAGAAAACGGGAATAATGAAACTGTGAATAAAAACCTGTAACCGTGTAGTTCAGATAACGTGTGCGACACTTAAAAAAATTATATAGTTAGAAAATCGTACTAAATACGCACCATAACTCAAATTACAGAAATGTGTACTCGAAACAAACGTAAGTTTTGATGAATACGTGTATTTATTTACTTACGAATGACGAAGGTTGACAAAAACATACGCTTGTTCACATGAGTCAAATGCCAACTGGAAGGGTACAGGCAAACAGTGCAAAATATCCGACAGAGACCGAGTGGGGCAGCGTGTCACGCAGATTGACACGCGTTTCCCTCCGGATTTTGCGGATTGCGGATCCGCTTAATTTTGTGCGGGATCCGCCAGACTGTCTAATGATGCGGGATCCCGCTTTGCTGGATTGCAATCCCCAGTCCTATGATTTCTTGATGCTATCTGAACAACTCAACGAAACATTTTTTAGTTCCGGAGAACTTCAGGAAGAGTATTTAACAAACCCACCTGAAATAATACAATCGGGAATTGCGGCAAAGCGCAGAAGAAATAATATCATTACTCTTAAATTAATAGCTGCGTTGTATAGATATCAGTTAAGTGTAAGAGATTCAGTTTACGTTCTTCAAGTTAAGGCACTTAAACTTAGCATTGACGATTTTTCTTTAAACAAGTCTTCCATTCAATGAATGAGGACACAAAAGAGGAAGTAATAAACAGAAGCTATAATAACTGATTTTAAAATTACATGTCCCAAGTAGTGGCCATTCTGTGGAATGGCAAGTTGTTGCCTGGTCTGGGTGTAAGAAGTCCCAAAGAAAAACAACTGCCAATCTAACTCATAATTACATTTCGTAATAGGCAACTACTTCTTGCGATAAATATCAAGGTGAAGTTGTTCTGAATGTTCTGAGTAAGTGAAAAAGTGCAGATAATGAGCTGTGACACAATTGCATCTAACATAGGCCGTCTCAATGGTGCCTGAGCACTTCTGGAGCAAATGTTAGAAAGAAAGTTGATACTTTTTTGCATGACTACATTAAATATATACAAGTACTCTGAAAAAATATTTCAATGACACACAAATTGAGTAGTTGTTACATTACTATTTGACTGAATTAAAACCAAAATGGCACGTAACTTAGAAAAGGAGAGTACATTTGACTTTGTAGAAAGGTACACTCCTTTGATGGCAGAAATATCCTGCTCTGTTTTGTATGGTATGCAAAATTAGCTGTCTTGTATGTACATTGTATATTATTTTGCATCTTTTGCAACTTGATCAATGTTTACCTATATTTTGTTTTAGGGAAAACCACCGTGAATTTATATTCGCGAAGAGCAAACATTTGTTTTCTCGGGTAAAAATTTAAAGCAGTGTTCTTCAGGAAGAAATTGTGAATTATGTACAGGCTAAAAGAAAGGTATTTTATCTGAACGACACAGCTGAAAGAGCTGTAAAATTAATTAATGTGGTTCATGGTTTAATTTCAGCCGATGAAGAACGGAAACAATTTTCATGCAAAAACACCGAAAATTGTAATCAAATCGTAAAAAACATGTCTTACTCAAAAATGAAGTCTTATTATTTTGATGTCTGGATTTCATAGTTAATCCAGAATTATACAGAATTTAAATGATTTAGTCACATATCAAGCGATAGTAAACTTTCGGGTCAACTCGGCACGGGTTAACGTCATCGTAGGAGGATAAAATTTCTTATGTAAGTAAGCAACAGTAATTTAAAATGAATTGGAGGGTATGGATTTGAATTTTATAAAAAAAATTTTTTGCTCTTATAAGGGACACCGTAATATATATATTATTGTTAATTGGTACCAAGAATATACAGCCAGAACGAAGCATAATTTATTACGCTTTTTTTAAAATGTAAATACTGAACACATAAAAAGTTAACACTGATTATATTCAATCCCCATAATGTGATAGGATGAATGCGGAAGAAGTTGTATCGACGGTTGCAGAAGCTTAAAAATAATAATAATAATAATTGAAGGTAATCATAGGCATAGTTATATAAATGGACATATTTGAAAATTAAAGAGATGATTCAGCGAACATTTAATTACGTGAATGGAAGGCATCAATAGTGGAGATTGAGAACGATTCAAAAACGAAAAAAATAAAAATGAGGGATGCGATGTTTCATTCAAAAATCTGACAGTAAAGAATAAGAAACATCTTATTGTGGTAGAGAAGTGGAAAAACTAAAGAGTTTCCATGCTTTACGCTTGGCGCCGCGTCCTGGTATTGAATGCCAGCGTTTCGGCAAATTTGCTTCGGTCTTCTTCTAGCGCGAAATTGTACTGAGATGTGTTTCACATGCTCGACTAAAAACAACTAAGAATGCCGAAACATATCGGCTGATACGTGGGCATTTAATACCAATACGCAACGCCACCATGAAGCATTTATTCCGATCTAGCAAGCCTTGGATCGCAAAGCTAAAGAGGTTTCACAGGAGAGTACACAGTAGGGTTAGAAAACAACAAGGCAGTAGAAAACACTAGTATCAATTATAATTAATAGCAGCAAAGGAGGAAGCTGATGTTGTGATTATGAACAATTTTATGGCTGGTGGAGGCCCGCTGAGCTGTGTTCCTAGGAATTTCTGTGGCTATGTTAGAAATATTAGGGGAAGAGAAGGTATTCAGAAGAATATGGACAAGATTTATGAAACAGTAACCGGTTCTATCAGGAAACACCGTTTAGAGAGGGGGTAAATCAAAGCATCAGTCTCTTCACATAAGAAGAAACGAGCAGACTGGAAAATTATTGACATCGTGAGCCAAGAAGTCTAATAAAGCGAAAAGAGGCCGATGTGAATAATATTTTTGCAGAAGTATTAATGATGGTGGAATAGTTCATCGTACAATACGTTGACATTATTTAGATTGGGTCTGGTGAACTGTTACTTATTCTTTGTCTATATTTTAAGTTTTCCGTTATTACTTTATTCCACGCAGACGAATTAGAACTTTTTTTTAGACGTGAGAGATATCGATACAGTTGCCTGTGTGACGGTGTGTGATACAAGTAAATCAATTCATTAAAAAATATAGTTCTTTAAAAAACGTAGAATTTTACGCCAATGAGAGGCAGTCAGTAATCTCTGGTTAACATTTAATGGCGGTTTTCTACACGGATATTATTCTTACAAACCAGGGTTTCCGAAGTTCCAAGAATTTCTCTTATCATTCCTCTGTGGATAGCGTTATCGCACGTGACCAATGCTCACGTAACGATCATCACACGAGTTATAATCTAGTGATAAAATTTTCTTAGACTATAGGATGCAGAACAGGATACGGATACGAATTGTAAACAAGCAAAACAAGTGCTCGTGATAAGGGTAAACCGAATCGACAGCTACGTAAACGTTTTTTTCCCTGCAGTATTTTTTTTAAATTCTAATTCACAAATCTTCACAAGTAATCACTTTCGATTTGTGTAGTTGCTATAGAAAAGTAAAAAACCCTAACGGAAGAAAAAAATACCATCTAATTTCAACAAAAAAAAAAATAATTTCTATGTTTGTTTCATGTCAGTTCAGTTCGCTATAAGATTACGAAGATGGTTTTTCTGTTTACAAAGAACTTAATAGGTTGTACTTTCATTCTGAATAGCTTAAAAAGTTAAGGATTCCAAATGATGTAATTTCTGGTTTGCATTTAAAAGCGTCCCAAAATGCTCATGGATAATTGGTACAAAGTGTTTTTACGATCTAAATCATTTTGTTCTCTTCAGTTGTAACTGAACCGCAAAACAGATAAATTACTCTTATGAAAAACAGAAGTTGACAATTTTCATGTAAATATCCTAAGAAATTCATTCAGATCAAGTTGGCATTTTCAGAATAAACGCTTAAATACACATATTTCATCACAAATGAATCCATTAACAAGAGAACATCATATCATAATTCAGAAACTAATATTTCGTTTTGATGCGGGAATATCCTTCTGAAATAAAAATAGGTCTTATAATTGAGGTTATATTAAAGATCAGCGAAATCATTTGATTGGCTTCGGCTGAAACTTTCACAGGCGTAATATTGACTTTTTCCTCTAGGAAAGCTTTGATTTGTTAGTTTTAGACCTTCCGTGATTTGGATTTCACCTTAGACTCCTTACTTGGTAGGATTAGGTTAGGCAGCTACGATGGAATTGAATTGCACAGCCAAATTCTGTCACTACGTATTTGACACCACACAAAATTATTTTAATTGGAGTAAGTTGGCATTAGAAGATTTACCTTAGTAGCGGCAATTTATCAGCCGGAATCAGCCTGTAATCTTCCTGTGACGCTCTCCAGCCAAGATTAAGCTATGCAGCCTGAAGGTCGATGAGCAGCTATTTTAGCGCGTGAATCCCGACGCTGCTTCACAGTGGAGTCGCATCCTCTCTCCCGGTAAGTCGCAACATAGCGCTGAGCTGTAATGTGCCCTGATGCTACGAATACCGTAGTCTTTTGAATTATTATTAAGTATGTGATTATTGCAGGGCATTTCTTCCACAGTTGGTTGTTAAACTAATGATTATTTAGTAAATACGCCAATACAACTGTTGTTGAATATTCTTTATTTTTCGGACACGTTTCGCCTCTCGTCGAGGTATCTTCAGCGTACAATTATTATTTATTTTTTTTCAAATTATAACTAATCGCATATTACATAAAACATTGTACGCTGAAGATACCTCGACGATAGGCGAAACGCGTCCGAAAAATAAAGAATATCCAACAACAGTTGTATTGGCGTATTTACTAAATAATAATTAGTTTATTATTAAGTAGCTTGTTCCACTGCGTTGTTTTCAGGGGTCTAGATTTTCAGTTCAAGACAACATCATGGATTTGTAACATCTTTGTTTCAGAGACATCGTTTGATGTTTTGACAATAAATTTGTGGCTGCCGAAATGGAATTGCAACATTTTTAAGAATGCAGTTCATTCAGACGAGCTGTTAGCATTCTCGTTTCGTGGAGCAGCCAAGTACGGAATTCTTAGGTACCGCATTCTAAGCTCGTGCCTGGTACGCTATGTCCAGCCCGGTTTCTCAGGTAGAATTTGGAAAATGTCTTGGTGACCTCGAGATTCGTGGGAAGGCAGCGAGTGGTTACCCGGAGGGATTCGTTAAACTCGTCCGGCAGGCACTACTCATCTATTACGATAGCAAGAGGCTGGTGCACGTAATCATTTGATTACTGAAACGCCCCCGACATGATCGCCACCTTCAACGGCGCACGCTTGCTTAGGGAGGGTGCACAAACTATGTGGCTTGGTCAAGGGGGGGAGGGGGTTGGCTAGAACGCTACGCTGGGCAACGTGGGGGAAGGGGGGCGGGTTTCCGAGCCAGGCCACGTAGCTTTCTTTTCATAACATTTTTCACAGTTAAAATGAGGAACAGAACACACAACAACTTGTGAATATTTATTTCCCTCAGTTAATTATCTCTGTATGTAATTTACAATAGTCTGACAAGAGGAAACAGTACAAAATGTCTTCTGGAATCAAAAAGGAAAAAAGCTACGTGGTACGTGGGGGGAGGGGGGGGGTAGAGGCAAAAGCCACGTGGGGCTACGTGGGGGAAGGGGGAGGGGGGTTGACAGGAGAGCAAAATGGAGCTATGTGGTTTATGGACGCTCCTTTATTGGGGCAGCAGGGTCGCGTCATCTTCCCGCTCCCAAGTTCTAACTGACGGGAGCAGCGCAAGAGGGGCAAGTCTCCCCTACTCCGCTCCATTGGCGTTGGTAGTGAGTGTATGCCGGCGGCAAGAGGTACCACTTGACCTGTCTTCATGTCAACCTGGATCTTTCCTTTCGGCAAGGCCGCACCACTTCGCTGAACTCCAATCGACCCACGGCCGAAGGCCACAGCGTCGCCAAACCGGAGCATCGGAACAGTGTGCATTCCGGCAACAGGAGGCACTGCATTTATAACAGCACGTTCGCAATGTATACTGCCGGTACCACGGCTTCCCTGCTGGAGGCAAAGGACACATAGCGTCAATGATCACCTCTAGTGCTACAGCAACAAGAGAGGAGTCGGTACCATGTTCTCCCATAGCATCGTCGGCGTAATGGAAGCTCATCTCCTTCCCCTTCACATAGCCCGAGGGTTAATATCCCTATTGCTTCAACCGTGGATATCCATAGGGATCCGCAAAAAGCGGAAGATTGATTAATGAAATATATGACAGGCAAGAAGACGTTAAATTGAGCGAGAAAATAAGGTTTCGTTTATAAAGTGTAGTGATGTAACAATCCTTCGAAATGTATGTGCCTTCGAACGCTACGATGGCAGCTGACAAATCACGACTAACAGACGTCGTGTTACGAACGCATGAATTTTCTTGTTTATGAGTCAAGCCAATCCTCAGGGTCATTCAGCAGCGGCTTTACCCCGAATGGCTGCAAGTAATCAATGAAGGTGGAAAGATGTACGGCCGAGGAGATTTGGGAGGTTTGGCGACGACAGGAAGGGATTTCACGTCTGCCACCAGACCTAGGTTTACTCCCTAGGGACGGACAGTCAGCGGGGAGAAGGTCGTTGGACGTCGCAGCTTGTGGGCAGAGGCCAAGATGTTACATTACACTAAGATAAACGCGAAGAGATTATTGCACATATATCATACCCAGTCTTGAGAGAGTCTAATTGCACGCATTTACAACTTTGTACAATCATTGCTGTGAATAACCAACCATGTTTGTTAATTAAATCAACATTTTACTTTGTAAACTTTGTGCTCAATTTCCCGATCAGATTTCTTTTGATTAGTCTAATAGCTGCAATTGTTAAATGATTCGTTTTCTCATGTTACCATTAAAAGTAACTTTCTCAAAAATTCTCAGGATTTAACAACAGATTTCCTCTATATAGGGAACTGCTAATCCTGGCACCCTACCGGAACGTATCACTGGATTATTAATCTCACAATTAATAAATTAACATAATGCACACAGTTAATATGTTTCTGCAAGCAGATAACATTACAGTATGTATCGTTACTTGAAGAATTACAGTAGGGTATTTTAATATTGTGAATCTAAAGATTTTAATTGTCGTCGTCCTTATAGCAGGTTTACTGACAAGAATCGATCTGTTGGTCAAAAATATTTTGCGTTATTCGTACGGTCATTAGACTCTTCGTTTGTTTCTTTGCAATCTCGATTGAATTCTTGCGCATGTAGTGTACGTGTATTTCCTGCATTCCTTGACGTAGTTTTTGAATATAGTATGGATTTAAGGCCCGGTAAAACAGAGCGCTGTCTCTCCGCGAGGGCAGAACGCGGCGGTCTGAAAGCAGTGGACAAACGAATAGAGCACGCGCAGCTGAAGGGCGGACCAGTGTTGAAGCAATCGTGGTCGAGGAAGGAGTAATTCATTTTTTCATTTGTGTCTGCCCCCTCCTTATTAACATGCCCAGCAGTTCATCAGACGAAGAATAATTGCTTCTTCTGCTCGCTTTAAATAGTTCAAGATGAAAAAGTCAATATATAATATTTATATGAATAATGACGCCTATGCAATTGAATATTTGTTTATTTCACCGAACGCGTTTCACTTCATGTCTGAAGGATCTTCAGCGGTTCGTTCTGTGGGGTATTTTTACATGAATTAGTTTCTTATATGCTAATTTGTACATGGGGCTTATGTTAATAAATATATACAATTCTACTTACAATTTTCCATCAATTACAGTATTTGGCATAGATTATGCCGGTAATATCATTTTGCATCTTCATTTTTGCGAGTATCAAGTCACTTGCACTGAGCACTGATTTTAACATTTGTTCTGTGTGTTGTGCTTTCTTACGATAATTACCGTGTGTGTTTACTGTGATGTATTTGGCATGGCGGTAGGTTTGTTTATCGTTTGTCTTCTGTTTCCTTGGTGGATGGCGCGCTTTTAAATATACGTTTGTGTTCAGATTAGTGTGTTTGGTGTATTTTTGGTTATATCTTTTGAGGTGGGTGTTTGTGTTTCTTATTTTCTTTTAAGAACTGTGTACAGTGTTGGGTTTCACAGTTTTTAACTTTGAATTTCTCGTAAACTAAACCCTGAAATTAGGATGTAAGACCTGAAGTGTAATATTAAAGGTGTGGCTCTTCCACATCGTAGACCTCTCCAGTCTCCATCGTAGACCTCTCCTTGTTAGGTCAGTATCTCGTCAAGCGCCAAGATGTTCACAGTAAATTAAATATTACTTGTGCTTATTGCGTTTATTTTTCGTTTATTCCGTTTATTTTAAGGTACTTCATTTCTTTAAAGTAAAGAACTAAGTAATAATACTTTGTCCATGATGGATTGGTGGAAATCCGCGACTGTGATGTCAAATTTGGGTTGATATTGAAAGCAGCAACCAGTCACAATTTGTTGTTAATATGTTTATTAAACTGTTTATTTAACCATTACCGGTTTCGAGCAAATATATACCCTTTCGCCAGTAAGAAAATTAGATTTCAAAAATATTCAGATATCTAACGACGCACGCTCGCATTTTGCATCTGCATATTTAAATACATTAAAAATGCAAACCATCTGGTGAGGAGCATCTTGCTCGAAACCGGTAATGGTTAAATAAACAGTTTAATAAACATATTAACAACAAATTGTGACTGGTTGCTGCTTTCAATATCAACCCAAATTTGACATCACAGTCGCGGATTTCCACCAATCCATCATGGACAAAGTATTATTACTTAGTTCTTTACTTTAAAGAAATGAAGTACCTTAAAATAAACGGAATAAACGAAAAATAAACGCAAAAAGCACAAGTAATATTTAATTTACTGTGAACATCTTTGCGCTTGACGAGATACTGACCTAACAAGGAGAGGTCTACGATGGAGACTGGAGAGGCCTACGATGTGGAAATCGGAACCGAAGAGCCACACCTTTAATATTACACTTCAGGTCTTACATCCTAATTTCAGGGTTTAGTTTACGAGAAATTCAAAAATAAAAACTGTGAAATTTTAAATGGTTAATATATCTGTGAAGAAGTTAAGCAGCGAAGTAGCCATGTTAAATTCTCTTTATATTAGTGAAGTGGGGAAGCATTTTCATTTACATTTGTAATTCGGACGAATTTATCATATCTGTAAGCACATAATTGAATTTATTTTAATAGTATATTTATTTTTAGAAATTTCATGCGTACCTCACAACAATAGGAGATGGAAATGAAACGGAATTTAGGAACTGTATCGTCTGTCGGAAATTCTAATAAACGCGCTTCGAAACGTTCTCTAACTGTTGCATGATAGAGGTGACACACGAGTCCGCACGCGCGAAACAGCGTTCGAATGCTAATAAATAAATAAAACTGTCGCTAATTCCGAAGATTTTATGGCTGTGGATAGGAATACATCAGCGTTGTTCACAAAGGTTTTCTTAAAATAGTATTTAAAATGGTGATATACTGATATACGAAATTTTTATATTTATTGTGCTATTCGAAAAAAAAATGAATTCTTTAAGTGTTTCGTAGCTTTAATGGTCAAAGTTACACAACATTATTCCTTTATAGACGGCAGCTGAGTGGGAAATAATTTGGCACCAGATACGAACGGGATAAAATAGAACTGTTGCTATCATATACTTTGATAGAGTACTTGACACTAAACAAAAACTTATGTCATGTGACACGAAACACCAATCAGAGCGCGTGACGTCACGTCTCAGTGAGCACCAGGATTGCTACGTGTGTATGCATCTGTCGACAATATGTTGACTGTCTATTTAAGGCTATATGTCAATCCATTACTTATCCATAGAACAAATAATATTTGCAATCGTATTTGGGGTTATCAATGCAAACAGCTCTAATTTGCCCAAAATTTATGTAGCGATGTTGAAAAGTTTTTAGCATAAAATAGTAATTTTTGAACAGCAGAATTCCGGAAGGTCAAAACGTTCCTCAAAGCATAAGAACTAAAAAATGAAAATTATGTAGTTTTGTTTTGAAATGTGTACTTATTGTCACATAATTAAGAAAAGTTATAAATGAATAAAGTCTTTCTTAGCGTTTTATTTGAATGATGGGGTTTAGAGAATATATTTCAGAAACTTCTATAACCTAGAGAGTGTCGTTTTATAGAACCAATACTGACAGATATAGTAGTAAAGGTGAAAATATTACTTAATTGCTGTGCACGTAAGTAGACAATGAACTACAGTAGCTGCAAGCATTCGTCGCGCCAATTTACCAATTTTCAGTTAAGTTGATATATTAATTGTGGAGATAAAGTATAGCTAAGTGTAATGAAATGTATCTATACTTGTATTGTCCATAGGCCATTTAAAAATAAAAAATAAATAAATGTATCGTTGACATTGTTTATAATGAACAGCGCACTCTTAAAAGAAGCAGCGTTACGAAAATTATGGACATATTTTGGAAATACTTATTAATTTGCTAGATGAATAATCTAGATGAATTCATTTAAATCATGTATCAGATCATATAAATGATGTCTGAGTAATTTCAACAGCTTATAAAGGCTTTGTGTTAGTGGGAGAACACTAAACATCGAAAGTGATGATTCATTTACTCGATAGACATTAAAGTTTATCACAGAAAAAATATCTTGGGAGACTTTATTATAAAATGTTCTACGGTAACTAGCTGAGTTAGTCCATCGTTTAACCATGACGTTTCGGCGATCACAAACTCTGCCGCCATCAAGTGACTGCTGTCGGCAGCAGTCACTTGACATACATCATAAAATATTTTACAAAACTCGTCTTCGCAAAAATACATTGAAGATTTTGCAGGCAAATAAGCTGGGTCCCGTCGTGCAAGTTTTAAACACTTTTTCCCTTTTTTGAACGTAAATAAACGATTTGTTTGATGTTTTAATTGATGTATTTACACACCGAGGCACTGCTCACCACTTGTAAACTGTAGAACTAATAAGTACAGCTTCGCTTTATTTACAGCAGCACAAACTGAGACGAAATGACAGCTGCGAGCGTTTTGGCACCAGTATTCAAATCAGAAGTTTTTTCTCCAATAAACAGGCATCTCACTCAGACAAAATACTGGCAAATATATTTGTATACTAGCATTTGCCCGCTGCTTCACGCGCGCGTGCCTGGCAGGTGTAGAAATTATTTACCGATTTTATTCTCTTATCAGACATTAACGTGGAAAGGCATGAACTGTTAATGTATTCTGAATAGTTTCGTTTGTTTCGGTTAATACGTTAGGTTCGGTTTTCATACTGATGTCAGAGAGTTGTTTTATTCATATTTTAACGTGATGCAATTGATTCAATAGTAGAAAAGGTTCCTGAAAAATTAACAGTAGTAATTCCTGGTTGTAATTATTGTGGAAAGTATAAACATTTATTGTTTAGAATGGCTTTCACGGTTCAAACGACATTCTTTCTTCTGTGCGCTTTCAGAAGCTATGGATTTAGCGTATAGAACCCGGTTATAGGTCAATCGCTTTTCTCGGTGCAGGTTACTTTCATTTGCTCTAGCTATTTCATCTCGTTCTCTTTGACGTTGCAGACGATGTTGTCTGTCTATTTCACTCTCATTTAGCCGATTTCGGCGACATCTTTTAGCTGCAGAAGTTAACCCCGACAGATTAGATCTCTTTCGCAAGGGCATATCATAAACTTTTATACTTACCCAACTCACAGCACTAACAATTAAAACGTTTTCACAGCTGCAATTATCACTATGCGTGAACTTTGGCTGCGAGTATATAGATGAGCATAAACTTGGTTACAATATAGAATATCTGTGGTAGTAATAAATAATATTATTTCTGAAAGCAATATTTAACTCAGCTAAAACATAATATTTTTAAATGCTGATATGGAGGATTCCACGTTAACCGTGGTACCGAAAATTTAAATGGATATATAACAGTTGTAACGTTAAGAAAGCTGATATTATAATCATTATGTGTAAATTTTTTTTTGGCGATTTTATGTGTAAACTTTGCCTGGGATTATATAGCTAGGTATAAGCTTTGTTAAGGATGTATCTGTGGATATAATGAAAAATATTGTTTCCATGATATTTAACTAAAAAAAGTTTATTTTTAAATGTGGATACCGAGGATTGCAACATAACCGCGGTGCCATAAATTTATGTAAATATAGCAGTAATCTACGACTTAGTCCTCTTGGAAGTGTGCTGAAATATAAAAATTCGTTACGAATAATCACAGCATCTCAATTTTTCTGATTTATTTATTTTTGGTTGTTTTTTATTTTTTTGTTGATTGGATATTGGTTTTATTTTATGTTGATACACCAACAATTATTCCTGCTTTAAAATAGAAATTTTCGTGAATTGGAGCTACTCTTGATTTCAAATCGTCGTATGATCACTGTCATTATTCCAGTCAGATATAATTAATCCAAAAATGTCGAGATGTGATCATGGTACAGTTTATGTAGTAACGTGCATGTAACTGAAACAATTATTTCTGAGTGGCAACATAATCGCAAGTTGTGAATCGCTTGAAATGCAACCTGACAGCTGATATGATGCTTTGTAATAGGCCTAAGAGACGATGCCTGCAGCTTTATAATCTACGCGGTGTAGCATTAGGATATGAAACATTTTTAATTTAAGTTTCTTTCAATATAGCCGTATTTTCTATGTAATTATTTCAATCGCATGTAAGTACCTGGCGAAACAACAGCCTGGACCAGATGACAATTGACTCGTTTTGTTTAGCATCAGGCATAACGGGTTTAGTTTTAAAATTACGCGGTGTAGAATAGAATTTTAGGATGCCTAGTTATATTTGAAATAAAAATCCGTTACCAATAATCACAGCATCTCAATTTTTTCTGATTTATTTATTTTTTGCTGTTTATTTTATGTTGATACACAATCAATTATTCCTGCTTTAAAATAGAAATTTACGTGAATTGGAGTTAATCTTGGTTTCAAATCGTCGTATCATTATTGTCATTATTTCAGTCAGATATAATTAATTCAAAAATGTCAAAATGGATCACGGTACAGTATATGTACTAATGTGCATGTAACTCAAGCAATTATTTCTGAATGGCAAAATTATCGCAAGTTGTAAATCGATTGAAATGCAACCTGGACAATGATGACAGCTGATATGCTTTGTTATAGGCCAAAGGGACGATCCTTTTAGCTTTATAATTTACGCGGTGTAGCATTAGGATATGAAATTTTTTTATTTGAGTTTCTTTCAATATATCCGTATTTTCTATGTAATTATTTGAGTCGCATGTACCTGAATTTTCGGATGCCTAGTTATATTTGCACGTTATAGCCACGAGACATATTAATCGAATAAAGTACTTCCAAATATGTGCAATTCCGCACAAGTCATTATGAAAGAAGTATGTTTTATTACTTGCTGATATTTATAATAGCTGTTTTCGTATTAAGTATTGGCTTATTGTGGCTGTATTGTACAGCGTTCACGTAGCAATTTTGTTCCAGAGACAAACTGTATAACAGTCTACCAGAGACAATACATGTCTTCAGTATTAGTAATATAACTTTTTCGTAATTCAACAGACGATTCAAGTAAATGCTGATTATACTTGATTCACGTATTCTTTTTATTTTGAAGTACTGCGGTCCAGAAAAATGAATCGTAGAAGTAAAAAAAAAAAGGAAATCCTAAATTTTGTCAGGTCTCTTTATGAAAGGAGTGACCGTCTGAATGTGTATAATTATCTGTGGTCTACAGTTTCACATTTCTGAAGTTTTTTACTGACTTGCTTCTTCCCATGGTATATATTAGTCGTTAGCTACTTCTGCAGATGTTGATCAGCAACATTAGCTTTAAAAATTTGGGAACACCATGCAAATTGATGCGGTAGTTTTTGCGTTATTAGAGATCAAGCCTCACTACAAACGCAGCTTGCTTTCAGATTTATAATAGTATAGATGTAGCTCAAACCTGCCACAGTAATAATTCACAACAATAATCAAATTTAGTTTCCAATCGCTTTAAAGTTTTTTTATTATTTTTTCAGACTTAAAAAGTTATTATATTAAAGAAATGACTTTATCATACCAAAATCGATTTATCCATTTATTTCATAGTAACGCTACCATTAAATTTTGATAACCAGTATTGTTGTGCTGTATTGCTTATTGCTACTTAGAAACTTTATTCAGATACAATAAGGAGAGTGCAGTTTTCACTCTATATATAAGATTTGTCTGTTCTTAACATATGCGCACTTTATGAGGTCCTATTTACTACTTTTGTTGCCATTATTCACGGTTCCGTACCCAACAGAAAATGAATCATTATCGGTGAAGTTTCACAGGCGTTTACCTCTTAAACAGAATAACTTGGAAACTTCATATTAGTACATGTAATATATTTCCTTGTCTCAACATATAACATGGTATTTAATTTTTTTGTAAAATCATGGTATGGGGGGATACACAGAAATAAAGGGGGCTAAAAAAAAACTACCACAGCTTGTAGGTAGTCGACATTTACATCTTTTCAAGTATTGGAGTAATATATTTTTTTCAAATCATTCATCGGAAAATAAGAACTGTAGAGGAGTACATAGATTACAATATAAGAAGCAGATAACACTGGCCTACAAAAAAAATATTTGTTTCTGTAACACAAATTAATTACACTAATTCCTATGTATTTTTCACTCCGAAATCCGAAAATGACAATGAAAAAACCGTACCACGTCTAGTTTTTATTTTACAGGTACTGTCAAAAGTGTGATGACAAAGGGAAAACGAACACCACAATCAATTCTATGAAAACAGAAGGTGTAAAATTTATTAATCAATATATACCCTTATTTACATATTAATGAATTATATTTATTTATGAAGTATATTAATGAATTATTACATAAATGTAAAGGTTTTATCATAATTTTTCACTTTTTCCTTTTATGCGGAGTTGCATCTTCTTTTTTCAAAAACCAGCAGTAATCTCCAAGCATTGCAGGATCCCACCGTCCTTGGTATCTTGTTTCAATGGTTTTTATTTCTTGGTGGAATCTCTCCCCTTGCTCATCACTTAGCCCCAAGATTTTCAGGGAAAAAATCCATATGCGAGTGAAGGAAGTGAATTTTTAGAGACATTCGGCAACCCATGGCGTTGTAAGTCTTCAAGAGGTTGTTAACTAAAGTTTTGTAGTTGCTTACTTTTTTGTTTCAAAGAAATCCTTTTATTGCCTTCACAAATGCCTTCATGCTGCCAGTTCTTTTTTATTTAGCGTCTCTTGAAACTCAGGATCACATACAACCTTCCTGATGTCAGGTCCAGTGAAAACACCTTCTTTTATCTTAGCCTCACTAAGTTTAGGGAAAAGTTCCGACAAGTATTTGAAACCTGGCCCCTCTCTATCCATACCTTTTACGAAATTCTTCATCAGCCCTAACTTTATGTGCAGAGGAGGAAGAAGCACATCTTTAGGGTCAACTAAAGGATCAAACAAAACATTTTTTTCTCCTGGAGTGTAAGATTTTCTTGACGGCCATGTTTTTTTTACAAAGTGGTTCTTACTGTCTCTGCTATCCCATAAGCATAAAAAACAACAATATTTTGTGTAGTCCCATTACAATAGCAATCACTTTTAAATCACTGCAAATTTGCCACTTAAAATCATCATACTTGATTGCTCTTCGAATTGCAGCCATGGTCTCATACGTCTCTTTCATTGAAAGTGAGTAAGCAACTGGAATTGATGGCTTTGTATTTCCGTTGTGGAGTAAAACAGCCTTGAGTCTAGATTTGGAAGAATCAATAAAAAGGCGCCACTCAGTAGAAATATATGTATTCTTTCATTAACCCCAGAATGTCGAAACATACACACATAGGGCCATCAATTCTGTAAAATACAGAGAAGTTAGCATTTCTCTTTCTAAAGGAAGTAATGGTTGTGCCTTTGGCCAAAAGATTACATTCTTGTAATTTTGAACCGAGAAGTTCAGCTTTCTTTTTTGATAAGCCTAAGTCACGGGCCAAATCATTTAGTTTGTTTTGCGTAATGAGATGAGGTTCACTCGACGACGGAACGTAAGTAGGGTCAGTTGTGTTTTCCAATAAATGTCCATTTTCAGAATGCAAATCTTCATTGTCATATAGTTCTGGAATTACCACATTTCCCCTATTGAAAGGGGGAGTTTGAACCGGTAAGCCTTCCACCTGTGGAATGGGTCTAATGGCAGAAGGTATAGTAGGATAGTCAATTTTGTTCTTCTTGTTCTTGGAATATCCTTCAGTATTCGTAAGGCAAAAATAGCAATCACTAAAGTGGTTAGTGGGTTCACGCCAAACCATAGGCACAGCGAATGGAATAGAACTTCGGTTACCGTTCATCCATTGAATAAGTGTTACATTACAGCTCACACAACAGATATGAGGCGCCCAGTGTTTATCTTGGTATCCCAATTTGCAACCATAATACAAGAAATATGCTTTTTTTACGTCTTCAGTTATAGGCCTACCTTGCGATTTCAATACGTAACGTCCACAAATGTAACAAAACTTATCTGGTAAATTTTTACACAATCTTCGATTATTTGATAACATTTTCAAACTAAACTATGTACAACACTACACAATCGCACTTTACAGGTCTGTCTTTTCACTGACATTAATAAACAATAAACAAAGAAACTCAAAAGTCCTCCACCACTCTTCTGCAGTGTTGCCAACTTTCGAGTTGTAAATACAGAAATATAGTAAAATAACTATATAATGTGGGGTGATAACATACAAATGTGACGTGGTAGCACTTTTTCAATTATTAATACGTTATTAGGAAGCCCAACGGTTATTAAAAATGGTATTTTTATGTATGTTACAAATACCCTGTATACCAGTGTAATTGACTACGTGGTTTGTAAGGGGTATGTGTAGATTAGAGATGGGATATGAAGAGGTTAGAACAAGATAGGCGGGGATGGAGGATTGCACAAATCCAGTCGAGTGACTGATGACAGAAAAAAAGAACCTCTCAATTTTGCATATATTTTTTGAAAAAAAAAAACATGCTAAAACCACTTATACGTAATATATTTTGCAAGCTGTGAGAAAATTTGGTTTACAATCACATAATTTTATTTAAAAGGGTCCAAGTTCAAAGTGAATCACTTTCTAAAGGTACCTACAAAACTTTTCATAGTAACCGAACGATAGCATTACCAACGTGCCCGGAACTTGGTCCGGCGTTGTAGAGCCATGGTGTATAGTTTCTCTGCTATCTATCGCCTCCCCCCCCCCCCACTAATCGAAATGAAAATTGTATTGCAGTTATAGTATTAGATAAGATTCATAGTCTATAGGGACACAAAATCTTCATTTTCTGTGTGGATTTAAAATTACTAAGTTTGATAGATAATGGGGGGAAAAAATTGGTTATCAAATGGAAACGTTTTTGGTCGCACTCACAGTATAATGTAATACACTTTATCCCAAGGTTATTTCTCATGACGCCTGTTGCAGACTATCGCCATGAGGTCGCTGCTGCTGTTGTTTGTTGTGGTGTGGTTGTCCGCCACCTGCCGTGCGGCTCGCATCCTGGCCATGATAGGTACCCCGTCCATCAGCCATCAGCTGCCCTTCAGACCGATCGCACGAGAGCTGCTCAGAAGAGGTCACCAGGTCACCTTCATCACAACAGATCCCATCAAGGTCAGACTCACAAGCCATAAATTCTTTAACGTACCTCAAAATCAGAATATTGTCTGTTTTGTCTGACTAGTTAGACACATGTTAATCGCAATGACATGAATTAAGGGCATATAACATATTGATTTTATTTATTTCAGCTATAAAAAAATATTAGTTATGCTTTTAGAATTTTACATTTCTTTAAAATTATTGCTTGAAGCATAAAGGAAATTTTAATTTATGGATAAAATAAATGAAACAGGAGGTAATTGTTTATAAAATGTCTCGTTTTTATAATAATGTTGAAAAAGATAGACTTGTTAAAATTTCTTCCAAGCCATTTGTTTAATTGAATCTTAATTTTAAAAAACACCAGTACTGATGTTATTAGTTTACAACATAAATTATGTTCTTGTTATTTAGTGGTAACTTTTTAAAATTAAAATGCTTTCTTAACAGCAAATGACTGTTAGTACCTACAGAAATTTTATAGTGTACTTTATACCTTGAAAAGATAGTATTTGATTCAATGTAACTTTGACCCTAATCTCCTGGTACTTTCCAATTTAATGTTTTTTGAGAGTACTATTTTACTCTACTCATAAATATCGTTCTACTTCCTCGGTGCTTCTTTGTAACGAACCAAATCACTTCTATATAGCTATGAAATGTCATTGTTTTGTGATAGTAATGTTACTAGTCGAAATTAGTGGTTCGCTACCAGCAACTTAAATCTTAATCTGTTAATCACATTTAATTAGATTTTTTAAAAACAAAAATTAATATTTGGATGCGCCTGCGCTACAAAGACGCTAACATCCACATTTTCTAAGCACTAAATAAAAATTTCTTTCAGTTTTAACCAAAAAATTTGAATCTCATAAACAGCTATTAAGCTACAGAATTCTTTTAAACACGACGTTGATGAATGACCCAAATTTACCCCTAATTCTTATATTTTTGAAAAAGTGACTGAATATATTTGCAACAGTCATTCCTGACAATGACTTCTATATCAAAGTTTTTTGTAGTTATTAAATAAAATAAACTCCAATTTTACTGACATGAATATTAATCTATTCTTCTTTTAATATGAAAATGAGCATAAAATCCTAGTAACAAATATATTTCAGAGTCAGAAGAGTTAAAAATTATAGCATAAACTAGATGTTCTTTTGTTGTAAAAAAAAATAAAAAATAAAAATAAAGTACCCGTTCACATGAATTCTGAGGCACAACGTAATTTCAATATGCAATTTTTCCTGTTTCGCAAATACTTTTTTTTCATATGGAGCTTGATAGCGATAGTTTTAAGAATTTAAATTACGAATGATTGCTGAAGCCAGAATTATGTTTAAAGCAGATTAGTACTATCGAATTAAGCTTTATTGAAAAAGAGAACTCTTTTTTAACTTTAGATGTTGAGATAGGACTGAGAAAGAACTTTCTAAAACTACATGTTTGGAAAACAGCATTTCATGGTACTGCAGCATTGACTATATAAAACATCAGACGGAAAAAAGATTGAATCATTTGAAATGTGGTGCTGCAGAAGGATGTTGAAAATTGAGTGGACAGATAAAATTTGAAATGAACTTGATTTACCAGTGATGAAGGAGAAATAAATTTGTGGCTTAATTTTGCATACTCTCATAAAAAGTTGGGTCAGGATTGTAGCTTACATTTTAAGACATGCGGGATTGGTTAATTTGTTGCTGGAGAGAAATGACAAAGGGGAAAATTGTTGAGAAAGACAAATATTCGAATATACAATATAAAGCAGATAACTGTGGTCGTAGGTTGTAGTGACTATGATGAGATGTAACGGTTAACTCAAAACAGGAAGAGATGGAAGATTGCATCAAACTATTGAGAGAGATGACAGAAAAAAAGAACATTGATAAAAATTAGGAGTGTTAAAAAAATCATTACAGGGGTACTATAAATTGCATGCTGTGAATTAGCGATCAATGTTAGGAGTTCCTTTCGCATATAACAAAAATATTTCTCTTAACATGAAGATTGTTACCCAAACTGAAATACTTACAACATAACAGAAGCTTACATGTGTTGTTTGTTTATTGCGGATTATTTACTAAACTATAAAACTAACACATTATTTTTTCTATCTTTTCGTTTCGATATCAATTATGTTTCTAATCATCACCTGATCCGTTCAGTCCTAAATACAGACTACCTGCACATGAATTTTAATATGATGTGAATTAAATCACTGTAAATTCCCAAAACATTTCCAATCTCCCTCTTTATTATTTCTTGCATTTATAACTTCTTTGTTGAAAATCTGCATAACCATTGATTACTGTTTTACACTGTTACATGATGATGGCTCTATTTTAAGCAGAAAACAGACAATAGATCTATTGTTACGGATATTCCAATCTTTGATTCTCCAGAATCACATTCATACTAAGACATATTTGCAGAGTCCAAAGAGTAAAAGTAGTTCCAGGTAGCCTATATAAGAAGTTAGTCAGGCTACTTATAAAGACAGAAGGTTGACAATGTGATTAGTGGGTATGCATTAAGTTGGTGTTGAGGCTTGAACGGATATTGGTCAAAGGATTAACAAAAGAAAGAAAAGAGTACCATGACCATGAATTAGCACGCCATTTCAGCTAAAAGGGTGTGTAGAAGTCTTCAATTACAAGTAACGGATTACGATAAATTAAGAATGAGTATAATGCATAAGTAAAAATGTAGAGAAATGCCAGCAGAGAATCAAGTTAATTGAATTTAGTAATAAGATAAAAAAAAATATCGTCAACTAACATTTTCTGCGTGTAATTAATAGAATATTTGCTCAATTTCCACAGAAAACGATTGAAAACTACACAGAGATAGACGTCTCACATACTTACGACTTCTGGAGGTCCGCAATTGACTTCACTGCTATGTCAGAAATATCTCCAGTAGATATGCTAGAAATGGCGATACCAATTGCAGAAATAATATGTGATCTGCAATTTGAATCCCCACAGATGAAAAACTTCTTGCAGTAAGTTAATTCTGATACTTTACAAACAAAGCCTTTTGTTATTAAATCATGTCAAGTAAGCAAATACGTAATATACTAAAAGAATTATGCATACGTTCCAGGTCTCAGCCGTCTTTTGACTTGATCATAATGGAGCATGTCGTTTCCGGATGTTCTTTTGGATTGGTTCACAAACTAGGGTCTCCGCCAACTATAGGCTACATATCTCTCGGGGCTCCTTCTTTCCTACAAGCCGGCTACGGAAATCCAAGCAATCCTGCTTATTCTCCAGAAATTATGCTGCCGTACACCAACCACATGTCATTTTGGGAAAGACTGTATAATACATACATACAACTGCGTATATATTACATATTTTATTTTAAAATGATTCCAGCCCAAGAAATAGTCAAAGAAAAATATTTCGGACCCCATCTTCCATCAATCTTAGATACCAATAACAATTTCAGTCTTCTATTGATGAACAATCACTTCAGTATGCACTACCCTCAGCCGTACTTGCCAAACATAGTGCAATTAACTGGCTTACATTTGGAGAAGACAAGAAAACCACTGCCGAAGGTAAGTGCTTATCTTCTTACAATTTAGTAAAATAATTAACTGAAAGATGAAATATAACACTTTCTCTAAATTACAAACAGAATATTCAGCAATTTCTGGATGGAGCCGAACATGGTGTAATATACTTCAGCCTGGGGACCAACGTTAATGGGAGCACTATGCCTGAGGAGAAAAGGCGCGCCTTCCTGGAGGCGTTCTCTGAGCTGCCTCAGCGAGTGCTGTGGAAGTGGGAGGCAGACAGCCTGCCCGGACAACCAGACAACGTCATGGTGGCCAAGTGGCTGCCACAGCAGGACGTGCTCGGTGAGGGAAATATTTTTACTATATTATACTTGATCAAAGCTCTTCACAGTTTTGACGAATTAGCTGTTTGAATTTTGTTTTTCTTATACAGCACATCCCAAGATACGCGTGTTCATTACGCAGGGAGGACTCCAGAGTATGAATGAAGCTGCATATCACGCTATTCCACTTATTGGGATACCTTTCTTCGGCGATCAGTTAAATAACGTTGCCAAGATGGTGTCTGCTGGAATTGGATACAGGCTTGAATTCAAGGATGTCACGAAACCATCTTTACTCAACGCTATCCGTACAGTGCTTGGTGATCCGAGGTATGGTTGATAGTTTTTTGTTAATTGTTATATTCAGTATACTCTAACAGGAATCTCCACTGACTATGTATTACAAAGAGCACTTTTTACGGTGGCGCGGACGAACTGAAACAGCAGCTAACGGGTAGTAAGCTTTCTAAACGCTTCCCTAGAAGCGGCAGTCTATTAATTACGTCAGGAGTTTTTTCGTAAATCCAGCACTCCTTCAACCCTCCTGTGGTGAGGTGAGATCTTAAGACAGGAATTCTTCACGGGTCTTCTGCCGGATAAGATCTTATCCGGCAGAAGACCCGTGAAGAATTCCTGTCTACCATACGGCGGGAAAAACTTAATTGTCATGTGAGATCTTAAGGGTTCTGCCTACCCCTCCAGTGTGAAAACATCGTAGATTTTGGATACTTTTTTTTAGCTCTACTAAAGATGACGTGAGATTTCTGTTGACCCCCCTTCCACCCCCCTGTTGAGATCAGGGTTTTTTACGTCTGTAAGAACTGAGCGCGATGGGTGATATGCAATGCTCTGGCCTCACAATCGGCAGTACGCAGGTTCTGATCTCCGTCCGGCTATCCTGATTTCGATTTTCCATGGCTTACCGAAATCGTTACAGGTGAATCACAGTAAGGTTCCTTTAAAGTATTTATCATTCCCATTCGTTGGAACAATCGACAAGGCTCAAAAAATCTTACAGATTTTTTTTTTCTGAATATAGTATCCATTAAAAAAAAAAAAAAAAAAAAAAAAAAAAAAAAAACTATAGCTTCCCACTAACGGAAGCTTTACCTAAGTGCCATTCTTTTTGATACTACTTAAAGATGGTTTTGAATCTGACCGTCACATTCTGATCTGCTGGTTCTGCTAAAAACATTCATCTCTGTGTCAGGTTTGCGGATGGTCAGGAACCTTAACATTGACCGTATTATTCTTATCCCTGCGGTCGCCACACGATTGAAAAGTACCTCAAACGTTAAAGGTAAAAGTAAATAAAGTGCACTACACAATTTAGAATTCCTTGAATCTTCAGAATCTTCATAATCTTCAGGAAAATTCTCTTACAAAAGTTCGGTAGATTCTACTAGAATTCTAAACTTTCGGATAAGGCTAATCATTTGATGATTCTTCTTCTTCTTCTGTCTGCTTAACGTCTCTCTAACAGCGAGGTCTTTAGAGACGGGAAAGGGTGGGGGCAAAGGAATGGGAAGAAACTCGGCCATGGCCTTTTGAAGGAAGCATCCCGGCATTTGCCTTGAGTGATTTGGGAAACCATGTAAAACCCAAATCTGGATGCCCGGACGGGGATTCGAACCGCCGTCCTCCCGAATGCGAGGCCAGAACGCTAGCCGTTACACCACCACGCTCCGTTTTTGACGATTACAAGTTCAACACACACACGAGAGAACAAAAATTCCTACCCTAGCCCAATTACTAGGATGGATATTCTACTTTAGCATACTGGAGCGTACTACTATCATCGACCATGAGGAGACCTAGCAGCACCCACAGAGTGCGAACCAGCCTCGAGTGAAATGCTAGGAAAGACTGCCTCAAAGTACGGTGGCTGATCTCCTTTTATCGAATCATTTGACCTTGTGAAGTCAGCTTAAAGCTTTAAAAATTAATATCTCAATAAGTGCTTAGTATTTTCAATTGTAATTAACATATATGTGTTTGGGTAACTTATTCGACCTATTTTAGCTCAGCTTATTCTCCAAAAAGGCTTCTATTAAATTAAAGACAAATTCTATCACTTCATCATCCTTGGCACGTTTTGCAATAATCACTGACAATACTTTTCGAAAATCTAATTTATCTCGTCAAAGTCTTAAACTTTCTAATGAAACCAATTTATAATTTTAACCCTCTTAATTTTATCTAATCCTCTGAAACTAATTTCCTGCCTCTGTCTTCTTTATTTTATATTTTGATTTGTTTTTCTTCCAATTAAAAATCTTGCTTAAGTTTCCTTTAATTATTTAATTTTATGTTCTGAACATTCTAGAAGGGGCTGCTTACAGCTGTTGATAAAACATTTGCTATGATTTTTCCCGTCTAGTAGTTATTTCAAATTGTAGGTTTGCTTTCCCCCCGACCACATGGATTCATGACACGAAAAACCGAAATATCTTTCAAGCCAAATTTTTCTGAATTTGATAAATACACCTTAAAATGATCCTCATTATTAGTTTTCGTAGTGAGAATGGATGCAGCTAAAAGTGTTGTACTTGAAAAACTACTCTAACTGGAATTTCTATCTTTCACAAAGGCAGCCTTAAAATCAGACTAAAACATATTTTACTTCTGGCAATAGCTGGTAGAAATGCTTTTCTGTACTGCATCTATTGATTAAACCTATCCCTAAATGGTTTCAACAAGTTTATAGATATGTTATAGTGATGTTAGGACTGTACCCTGTAAATCTCTTCTCGGTATGATTTCTGTTTACTATCCCGAATTTATTCTAAAGTAGCCTTGTGCTTAACTATCTATACTTTGATCCACACTGTTGTTCTCCCCGAAATGTTTCAATCCTATTCATTTTGCGTGATATTCTTTCCTCATTATTTTATTCTGAACAATATTCTTTGCTACTTGTTTGACGACTGACTTCCCTTTATCCATTATTCCTGAATTGACTTTATCGGACTTATTACTACAGCTTTTACTAACCAGAGAAATTAAAAATATTTGTCTTTACCTTAACCACCTTTTCCTTGTGAGCAGTATTCTGGTATTCTGATTTTCTTTGTGATTATTCTTGCTGTTGTTTCTGCGTTCTGATTGTATATTTGGCCGTGTAGCAGATTTCCTAAACTGGGGTCAGTTACTCAGTTAAAGAAAACCTTATTATGTTCCGCTAAGCATCATCCAAACAAATGATAAATATAAATTACAAAAGGAACACATGTTTTTTTTCCATAAGGTCTCTCCTTAGGACTGTCCAAAACTGGTTTCATCCCCAAAGCAAATAAAAATGCGAACATGAAGCAAATTCAACACAACGCCAATCAGTAAACCTGCAAAACGCATTGGCGCCGAAGTAAAATTGGTCAGAGATCAGAGGAAAAATGTATCGAAAATATAAAATTTGGTGTGTGATATATCTATAATATCAGTCAGAGATCTAAAAGAATAGCGTAATATGACAGCCATTTCCTCAGGTTATATTTTTTTGAAATTACAGACACTACCTCATCGATAAGGTTTACTCTCTGTTACCTACGGTCGTAGATCATTACATATTGAACTTATTTCCGGCTACATATTGTTATATCCATTATGGAATTTAGTTTTCAACGTTTTTACTACTTAATATATGCAGATTGAAAAAATTGAAGGAGGCGTGCTGCAGTCTTGGCTACCATGATCAAATACACCTCAGCGTACAGATACTGGTTAATATCCTAGGCAAATATTATGTTGACTTTCAAGCCGTGAACAACAGTAATCATTTGTCTGTCTTCTGCTACTTTCCATTACGTTATTTGAATTACAGAGTCACATTCAGCAGCGTTAGGTATCTTGCATTGTATTCTATCTGCCCGCAGCTACCGCGAGAACATGCGCCGCTTCTCTGCGGTGTTCCGCGAGCACCAGGAGGAGTCTCTGGACAAAGCTGTCTGGTGGATCGAGTACGTGATACGGCACAACGGAGCCCGGCACCTGCGCAGCGCGGCGCTAGACCTCTACTGGTGGCAGTACCTGCTGCTAGACGTCGCATCCTTCCTGCTCGTAGTGGCTGGGGTTGCAGTGTTCGCCATCTATAAAACTATGACCTTTGTAATGATTAAACTCCGGCGTCCACAGAAGATAAAAAAAACGTGAATGATATAAGTGAAAACGAACTGTATACCGAAGTTCTGGGAAGGTATAAAACCATCTAAGTGACTCAAACACTCATTCATGTACAGTTTTTATAACAATTTTGACACCCTAAATGTATTGTGTTGTTGAGTATTTACGTTTTAAAAATGTCATTTGTACCTAAATATTTATTTTTTACTATTCCAGGTTCTTTTAATAAAAAATCAAAATAGTGTTCATGTTTTTGTTTTTTGGTCTAAGTTTCCTCATAATGTGGGGATTTAGCTAAATCATGATTCAGTTGTTTATGTACTTGATAACATGGTCGCTCACTTGTAACGAACATATCACTGAAGAAATCATCCTCCAAAAGGACACCACAATGAAACGCAAATATTCTTATCAGCAAAACTTTCTGGCAAGGAGTGCCATTATGCAATGCATCACGTTGTCGCCAGAGACCGACACTTGAACAATAGTGAAATAAGAGCAGCTTTATACCCACCGAGTAGTTTTAATGTGTGCGTAAATGTAATACACATGCAATACTAAGTGAAAGCATGATATCTCGATGTTAAATTTCTATCAGCCATACAGATTCTCACAGCTACCTCAGTTACAACTGTCTCCAAAATGCTTCTGAATTCACTTCCTTCCTGCCTCTCAGCTAGATAATCTCAAATGCGAGCCTTCATTGTACAAACTTTACTCGCAAACGTGCAAATGTGTAATATCAATCTCATCATTTTCATTCATATACATCCCTGGAAACTTTGTGTCTCCGTGTTCAACGCAGTATATGATTGACACTACACAGAAGTTTAATTTAATTTAATTGCAATGGAACACACGCTCCGGTGGCAATTTCGCTACACACCCAGCTTCCCCCTATCGTGCACCCACCTACATTTTCCCTCTACAAATTTTAACTTTCAATTCTTTTAACGTTTTCGGTAAGTTATTCAACATTCCCCTTGGTAACTCATTCCAATCCCTGACACCCTTACCTAAAAAAGAGAATCTTCCTACACCCTTGTGCCTGAAATCGAGTGCCAGCTTGTGGTCATGGTCATCTTTTCCCTTCCATGAACTACTTCTCAAACCTACTACAATATCTTTCAATGCCTCATCACCAGTATACGCCCTGTACACTCCCATGACCCTCCACATCCTCCTCCTGTTTTGCAATGAATCCCATTCCAGCTCCTTTATCATATCTGTCACTTATAGCATTCTGCGATAATTTCCAGAAACAAATCTAGCAGCCCTTCTTTGCACCTTCTCCAACTCCTGTATTTGATACTCAAAATGTGGGTCCCATACTACACTACCATATTTGAGGAATGGTCTGACCAAAGTTTTGTAACCCAATTCCTTGATTTCTCTCGTGCATCCCCTCATCTCTCTCTCCAACAAGTGCAGGATTTTGAAACCCTTTCCTACCACCTGTCCACTGTGTCCTTCCCAGATAAGCTTGTTATCAAATGTGATGCCAAGATATTTACATTTAAAGTCTTCTTTCCCCACCTTACATTCATAATTAACCTTTTGTATTTCATTTGTGTATCTAATAAGCTGACACTTCTTTGTATTTATCTTCACCCCATGTTTACCAACCCAACTAGATATCCTGTCCAGATCACTCTGCAACTGATTACAATTATCTATCATTATGATTCTTTGATATAGCATTATGTCATCTGCAAACAATCTAATTTCAGATAGTAAACAATCAACAGAATTATTCATTACAATAATGAATAGCAATGGTCCCAATACGCTACCCTGCGGCACTCCCATTTTCACTTCCACTTTCTTTGATACATTTCCTACCCTAACTTTCTGTTTTCTACCATTTAAAAATTCTTCTACCCAGCAAATCACTTTCTCATCCACTCCAATAGTTTTTACCTTATTTACTACCATTTAGTGCCTTACTCTGTCAAACGCCTTTGAAAGATCTAGTGCTACACTATCAATTTGGCCTCCCATGTCCATTTCATATGAAATATCTTGCATATATCCCACCAACTCAGATTCGCATGAATATCCTTGCCTGAACCCATGTTGCCTACTTGAAAACCACTTACGTTCCGCACATACATTTCTGATGTGGTTGTATATCAATCTTTCCATTAATTTACCTACCAGTGAAGTCAAAATTATTGGCCTGTAATTTTCGACTCTATTTCTCACCCTCCCTTATGTACCGGTACTACTATCGCACTTTTCCAGTCTTGTGGTAAGCAGCAAGTATCCAGACTCAATTTAAATAATATTTCTAGATAAGGTATAATGTCACATCCAGCTATCTTTAAGATATCTGTAGTAATATTATCTGCACCAGCCCCCTTATGTTTTTTCAGCTTGCTTATGACCTTCAAAATTTCTACAGGATGAATTTCAAATTTTTTAGTACCTTCATTTCTAATCGTGTTGTTAATCTCGATCTCCGAATTAGACCTTCCCGTTTCTGATTCATTGTCCCTAATGCTCTCACTAAGCCAGTTACTTAAATCTCTGCCTTTTTCAAATCCTCAGTAACTACTTCTCCATCCCAATCTATAAGCGTCTCTAAACCCCCCGTTCCCCTCAGTTTCCTGATATAGCCATAGAAATTTCTAGATGCATCAGTCAGTAGTCCTCCTGCACTGACAATACTCTTCATAAATCCATCTTTAGCCACTTTCTTTGCTGTTATTAAGTCCTTGTTTAGTTGTTTCAAGTAATCCCTACTACCCTGCTGTCTCTTAACTCTGTTATGTTCTCTTCGTACCAACCTCTTTACCCTTCTCACTTCCCTATTATAGTGGACAGGATCTCTACTTCTACTTATTTTCTGCTTTGGAATTAATCTTTTTCCCCCCTTTCTTGTTATCTCCTTGAACTCTTCTCACCTTGACTCTACTGAACTTGTTCCTTCCTTCCATTTGCTGAAACGTTCTCTGAAATACCTCTTCATATTTGAAATCTGTGCATTTTTATAATTTTACCTATTTCCCCGTTAAATTTTTTCTGCAGGTTCACTGAATCTTCTAACATCCATCAGAACTGCGTCATGATCACTTATTCCTTCCGTTACTTGACACCCCACAAGGTAATCATCGGGCTTTATTAGGATTATATCCAAAATATCTTGTCCCCTAGTGTTTTTCTCTACAACTTGTGTAAATCCTCCTTCCTTTATTAAGGTATTTGCAAATCTTTGTTCCCGTGTGTTATTAATCTTATTTCCTTCCCAGTTTACACCTGGTAAATTTAAATCCCCACCAATAATGATCATTCTATTCTCACCTCTGAAATCTGAGTATGAATTTAATTTCCCCCCAAGAGCCTCATCTTCATCTATCATTCTTCCACTGCGGTAAGCAGCCAACACCCTGATTTTTTCTTTCTTATTACCCCATAAATCTACCTCAAGTAACTCATGATCTTGATCTATGAACGCCAGTGAACTTTAGTAGTTTTTGCTAACTAGTATGAAGACTCCTCCACCAACGGCTCCTCTATCTCTGAAGTACACTCTGTAACCATCAAGAAAATCCTCACTGTCTAGTACGTCTTCTTTTAACCAACTCTCTACCCCAATTATTGCTTGTGGTTCGTGTATCTCTAGTAAGTTTGCAAATTCATTATACTTCTACAGTTTACCATTAACATCCTTATTACCGGCTTTATATTTTCAGCATTTATCTCCTCTTTCCCAGTTTTACCCCAGCCAGTTATTGTTTCAGCAACTTCATCTATTTCTTTAACATCTATTATCTTTCTCATCGTGGATCTACAATCGGTATCACTTTGCTCACCTATCTCCAACCCTTCATCAGAGACCCTAACCTAAAAAAGGCACAGTCCCCCATCATCACTGGAAATGGGCTCGATTACTGCTTTAGCTAACAACTCAGAAAGTACTCCCTTCCCCCTCTTATTTAGGTGTAGGCCATGACTAATGAAACCACACCTACCAATGGTGTTTACAGGCACAACCCCCAACATAGAAGTAATGCCTTTCCCAAGTAGCACTTAGGTTTCCATATTAACCATCATCACAGCATAGTTAAATTGTGGCCGGTCAAGGCGTCTTAGGACCTGCATGAACTACACCCTGGTATGCTGTTCCTCCTTCACCATCTTCCTCAGGTCAGGTCTCTATACTATAACTAGTATTTATATCAATACTATTTCCCGCCCCTCCCACTATCATTACACTATCGTCCTTAGTGGAACTACTACAAAGTGAACCAATATCCTCTATTACCTGACCTAATGTTGCACTAGGTTTGAAAAAACTTGTGACCTGTTAACCTGTACCTAACTGATCCTGCAGAAGAGTGCCTACACCTCTCCCATGGCTACTACCTAGCAGCAGAACCCTTTTCTTCCTATTCTTGCCTTGTACGCCCTTATTCCTAAAGGCCTGCTGCATCGTACCTACTCCTACATCTTCATGAGGCTCTTCTCCTCCTGACTCTGGTAAGAGGTCAAACCTATTTTTCCCCACAATTACTGAAGTGTCTGGCGTATTCATCCTGTTAACTATGTTTCCCCTACGACCTGTTACCAGCTCCCACCCATCCCTCTCATCTTCCTCCAACGCACTATCTCTACTTTCAGACTCTACAGCTTGAGCCTCGACAAGCTCAGCCCCCACAGGCTGTACCTGCGCAGGCTGAGCCCCCACAGGCTGAACTTCAACAGGCGGAGCCACCACAGGCCACGCCTCCATAGTCTAAGCCCCCACAGGACGAGCCTCAAGAACCCTGATCCTTTCACGCAACTCCCTGATCGTTTAACCCATCTCCCACATCCTAAGCACACAAAACCTCAACAGAGAAAAAACTTCACTACCCCATCATGGCAGTAATATCTAAATTCGGACTAGCGGGGGTAATGTTCTAACGGACTACGTTGATAATTATCTACAATTATTTTTTTTACTTCTTTAGCTGGAGTATAACTACAGACTGTGTAATAAAACTGAACTAATACATGTAGCAGCTGTTCTCATTTAAAAACGCCTTATCTAACCATATCAGACCAAATACTCATATCACAAGAACTCATTGCAGCCCACATTTCTAATATTAAACATCTTCAAAAGATATGAAGCGCTATCAGTAACCTATCAACCTACTTTTTGGTAAATTGCGAAATACTAATATTATCTGGTGGCAGATTCAAGAAGTCGTCTTCCTGAAGAAAGAAGAAACTTCGAGAAAAGAAGATGTAAATATCGGGGCAGGTTGGTCAGTAATAGGCCCAACATATCATTAAATAAATAACCACTCGGTCAGACTACGTACTCAGTTATCATGTGGGTTACTCATACTTCACACCACACACGTAGAGGACTTATTACAGCAAGGAGAGAAATAATGCTTTAGAAGACTATAACAAATGTTCGGTTTAGGAGTGCTACGAATAAAGAAATGTTAAAAAATGATAGGAGCCGAGAGCTTAGAAACCATTTAAAAGATAACGATTACTGCAGGGATTGTACTGAGGCTGATGGCTGTGTGCCAAGGTTCGACTCTGGCATTCTGGACGACGCGGGTTCAAATCCCATTAGCCATTCTGATTTAGATTTTCCAGAGTTTCTCGAAATCATTCCGGCTGAATACCGAGTTAGTTCCTTCCAAAGATATAGCAAAATTCTTTCCGTTCGTTGCCCCTCATCTTCTCTCTGCTCTATTGAACTCGTTTAGATGCAGATCCCAAAGCAAAAAGTTACACAGCAGAGAGAGAACATTTGCCACTTAAATGATTGAGGTTAGACATGAAAACTACATTCATTATAAGACACAAGATGTAGGTGACATAATTTAGAAAACTGCCACAAAAAAATCCAAAATTGAAAATTTGTTATATATATAAAAAAAGAAGTGAATGGGTTTTATGCGCCATACGTTGTGTGTGTGAAGACGAAGGAGAGAGAATGTGAAATGTGGCTTCAGTGTTCTTTGCCTGATATTGTAGATAGATATAAAAGTAACTTCAAAGCTTCAACGCAATCATCACTAATAACGCCACATCCCACCACTTTAAACAGGTTTAAGATTCGACTGAATAACACGGTTTTGTGGTAATATACGTCTCCATATCAGTTACTGACCCATTACTGCGTGCTGAAACTTTCTTCCACCACCAAGGCTGAACCACTTGGGTGAAATATCAAGTATAGTACTGAGCTTCAACAACGTCAAAAGCGATGAGGGATGTCAGCGATATATGGAATATACATAAAAACGGTCTTGTAGTCAAAGATAAGATTGGACAATGGTATTTTAAGCTATATTATTTCTTGAAGACTGTTTAATTGCCTATAGTTTTTATTCCTCTTTTCAATAAAAAAAAAAAAAAAAAAAAAAAATCCGTAATATACACTATATCATTATAATCTACATCTACATTTATACTCTGCAATTCACAAAATTGTGGGTGGCAGAGGGTGCTCAGCACCAAAGCTAATCTCTTTGCTGTGTATTCCAATCCCTAATGGTACGAGGGAAAAAAGAATTCATATAAGAATCAGTCCGGCACCTTATTTCTCTAATTTTATCTTTCCTGTCCTTCCAATTCAAATAGGTTGGTGGAAGAAGTATTTCACTACACTCAAAAGTGAAAGTGGGAGTACACATGTTTACCAATAAGTTTAAACGAAACGTGTGTCGTCTGTCTACCAGAGACTCCCAACCTAGTCTACTAATCAGTTCTGTGACACTTTCATAAGGACTGTAGCAAGCGGTCAAGAATCGAGCGGCTCTTCTCTGTACTTTATCTATACTTTCGATCAACTCCTTACGAAACGGGTCCCAAATGGCACAACAATAATCCAAATGTGGACGCACAAGAGACTTGTACGCTATCTCCTTTGTTTGCTCATTACAATTTTTCAATATTCGACCTATGAATCGCAGCCTAGAATTTGCTCTACCAACTAACGAATTAATGTGTATGTCCCATTTCATGTTCCTTTGTACTGTTACTTCTAAATATTTCATAGAATCGACCATTTCAATAGCTGTATTGCTTAACTCTTATTTCTGAACAATTGGTTTCTTTTTGTTAGTTATGCTCATTGTCTTGCACTTTTTTACAATTTAGAGTAAGTTGCCACCCAGCGCACCAAGCCAAAATAATATCCAGATCGCGCTGAATTTCTAAGCAATCGGCCAAATTTCTTACTTTCCTATAAATAACCGCATCATCAGCAAACAATCTAAAAAGGCTTTTCACTTCGTCTCCGAGATCGTTTATAAAAATTAAGAAAAGAAGTGGTCCTATTACACTTCATTGAGGTACACCCGATGTAACATCTAGATGTGAAGAACTTTCTCCTTCAACGACAACATACTGCGACCGACCAGTTAGAAAATCCTTTATCCATTCACAAAGCTGATCCGATATACCGTACGCTCGAAGCTTCGCTAAAAGGCGGTTGTGTGGCACAGAGTCAAAGGCTTTCTGGAAATCTAAAAAAATTGCATCTACTTGTGAACCTGCATCGATAACTTTCATTACGTCGTGTGTAAATAGGGCCAGCTGTGTTTCACATGATCTTTTCTTCCGAAATCCGTGTTGATTTGTTGTCATCTAGAAAATTATCATCTAGAAAATTCATAATGTTAGAGCATATAATATGCTCCATAAATCTACTACAAACAGATGTTATAGATATGGGTCGATAGTTTCCAGGATCACTTCGATCACCTTTTTTGAAAATCGAAGTTACTTGGGCGATTTTCCAGTCTGAAGATACTTTTCGCTCTTCTAATGATTTACTGAATATATCAGACAGAAATGGCCCGATTTCCGCCGCATACTCTGAAAATACTGTTACTGGAATTCCATGCGGGCCCGGTGCTTTCCCCCACTTCAGGAGCTCTAATTGCTTAATGATACCTGCAGTATCTATTCGTAATGATTCCATCACCGACTCGCCACTGCGTGGGAAAACGGGAATACTATCCTTATGTCTAAAAATTTTCGCTACCGTTATGACACCGCGTAGGTTCATTAACTAGCTGCTCTAGATGATTATCTGACAACAACTCGAGAATTACTTCAGAAGCTGCCTTATCCTTGCTACCTGTGATGTGAACGTAATTATGCCAGTCAATATAAGGCAGATTGAAGTTGCCTCCTAGAATCATAGCATGATCCTTAAAACGGCTAGCTATACTATTTACATTATTTCTTAACTCCTCGACGATAGCTATGTCGGAATCGGGTGGACGGTAGAAGGTAATTCACAGAGCACATTAAAAAAAGATAAGTTTGTGAAAAGAGCTACATGAGCACCGGTTGGGAAGTTTTAGATCCTTATTTCCAGGCTTGGCGTTTGCTCTAATAGCAGAGATGATCGGGTCAGCACAACGCTCCCAGGTACTCTACACACAGAATCTTGAGGAGCCCTACTGGACGTTCAGTTTCGAATAAAATTCCTTGGTTTTATCGAACATCGGTTGTAGCCAGAAAATATGTTACCTGAGCTATTTAGCCCTCCAAAAAGCACAGTTTATGCAGAAAAGGCGTTCCGAATTCCAAGCCAGTCAATTATTCTTCCTATTTTGACATGACCCAAAAATGACAATGGGCAGGTCATATTTCTCGCAAAAGAGATGAAAGATGGGCTACGGCAGTACTGGATTGGATACCAAGGAATCTGAAAAGAGCAAGAGGAAGACACCCGGATCGCTGGGATAAGGATATACGTCGAGTTACAGGCGTGATCTGGAAGAGGGTGGCTCAAGATCGATCAGCCTGGAAAGAACTACAACAAAACTATGTAGAATTAAATTCTAATATATTGCTCATTAGACTTAAAGAGGCTACATCCTGAAATAACGACTGATATGGCTGCAATAATAACAATAATAATAATAGTAATTTTGACGGAAATACTCTTCTAACATAACAGAAGACAATATTTTTTCGAAATATCTACTCTGTTCATAGGTCTCTGTTATCTTTGTGCTTAGATATAGTCTCGATCTGTTGAGGAACTTCCTGTTTCAGAAATTGTTTTTGTTTTTCAGAAGTACTTGTTTAACATTACTCCTCCAAGTGGGATGATAAGGCTGTCAAAATCTACAGATACATGTACATTGGTTTGGGATATAAATTTAATGCAAGGCTTGACTCTCTGTCTGATAAGAATATCAAGTAACGGAACCAGCAAATTTCTTCACTTCCATCTCGAATACGATGGAATGAGTCCCGGTCTACAAGGCGTCTCTCACTGCTTGCCAACGGCCTCCTGAAGGAGGGCGGAAGAGCGATGACCGGTCCAGGGCACCCTCTTGCCTTGGGGTTGGAAACGGCCCCAAAAGACGAATGAATCACAAATAATCAATGGCAAGGGGATGTAGAAGGCAACGGGAAACCACTGCATTAAAGACCCAGCGAATATCTCGAGGACATGTAATCCTCTCAAATTACATAGAGAATGACGGCTTATTCCTGGGTAAAATATTCGGAAGGTAAAGTAGTCCATCAATTGGATCTCCGGGTGGGGACGGGTAGTGAAGGAGTCATCAGAATGGACACACTACGAGTCGGAGTGTGGAATATTAGAAGATTGAACAGGACAGGTAGATGGGAAAACTTATAAAGGACATGGAAAAAGCTAAGTTAGATGTGGCGGGGATTAGTGCGATTAAGTGGCAAGACGCACAGGATTTATGGTCTGGAGGACACAGGATAATTAGCCCACAAACTGTTAGTCGAGTTAATGGTGTAGTATTTGTAACGAACATAATTATTATGAACAGTTTAGTGACGGGATAATTATGATGAGGGTAAAATCTAAGCCTATGCCAACCACGTTAGTACAAGTACATATGCCAAGGTCGCTAAAATATGATGAAGCAGCAGAGAAAATATAGGATGAAATTGTAGAATTAATCCAATATATGAAGGGGAAGAAAATCTAATAATCGCGGGTGATTGGAATACAATAGTGGGAGAAGGTAAAGAGAGAAATAATGTAGGAAGGTTTGGTCTAGATGGAAGAAATGAGCGAGGAAACAAGTTGTTAAAATTTTGTGAATGATATAAAATAGTGGCAAACTCACTATTTAAGAATTATGCACTAAGGATATACACCCGGAAACATCCAAAGGATTCAGGTAGATATCAGCTAGATCATATCGTGGTCAAACAAAGATTCATGAATCAGTTACCAGAGTACAGGGCGTTCGCCGGGAAACGCAACCCACTGTTAGCGCTACAAGGAAGAAACTGCTCCCGGCGAGCGAGCGCTCAGTTTCCGGCATTGTTCGACCGTCGGCCGCGGACTATTTCTTAATAATTACGCTTCATAAACTTCATAAACTTGTGTGCGCTAAGCATTTAAATGTGACGTTATTCATTAGCTTACCTTATAAAAGATGCTGGAAGTGTTGACCCTCTTGTGTAATGCACATTTCACATCTTCTGAACATATTTCGAGACACACGCTGCCCTAACTGACTTAATGATTTTTTGGGTGACTGTTCTAGTCGAAAAGCGATATCGTTAATTTTCTCCTCTGTGAGAATACGGTTGACCGACAGTCTCTTTTTGTTAAAAAATGAACCCGTTTCTCTTACTTTTTTAACCAGACGCAGAATTGTTGATTTAGCTAGCAGTAAAGCGCCAGGAAATTCGCGACGAAATTTACTGCGACACTTTTTAAACGACTTCTTCTTCACATATGTATCGTAGAGAAATATTCTTTGTTGCAAACTGTAACGTACCATAATTTTACTCACACTCAAACACGGTACAGATTAATAAGAGTATGAGGCCCCAAACCAGCCAAACCGCAAAGAAACGTTTATTCACAACACTGATTAATAAGAGACTGAAGTCACAAACTATCTACAATGCAAAGAAATCGTTCTTAACAATGTAAGGGTCACTGCACTGCACTGTTGGGGCAGCGGAGGTGTTAAACAGTGCGGTGATTCACGGTGCCGCGTGGCGGAAACTGCTGGCTCACTGACCGAGCAAGTTGCCGACGGCAACAGACTGGGAGGGTAGCGTTTTCCGGCGAACGCCCTGTATAAAGCTTATCCAGAAGCGAAGACATACTCTGAACACAATCTGATAGTTATGAAGTGCATGCTGAAATTCATAGTTGTCTATTGAGATTTTTATCTGTTTATCAAACCAATACACTTGTTAGTAACATTAATTTTAATCGTAGTGCAGGTCACACATATCGCGATGTGTAACTGCTGCAGACTGTGGCAATTTTGTATGTCGTTGCATACAGGGAGACGAAAAGGTTATGCGGATATGCTGTTACTGCAGGTTCTCGTATGGGTTCTCTTTAAAGTACACTATAGTTTTCATCACACAACGCATACAAGTTTCCCGTCACCACCGCTGGTTAAATTATTTACTTTGACCGTGGATAAGGCTTTTGTACTTCTCTCACAATTGCAGATTCTGACCACGCTTCGGTCCGACAACGCAACCCACTCCATTCAGACCACTAAATCTTACCGGGTCTCAGTTCTCCACATGCCTACAACACTAAAAGGACAACATCAAACTGCTATCTTTATATATAAAGATGAATGTATGTTTGTTTGTTCTTCATACAAATCCACAGTTTTCATCCCACCTCGATGAAACTTTGCAAACATATCCTTTGAAACAAGGGGAAAAATACGGTCTACATTTGGTTGAAAAATTATCTGTATAAATAACACATGTTGTCTCATAACATCGAAACACGGCGATAGACATACACGTTGGATATGGACGTCTCCGTACCGTGTTTCCCTGTAGTGGACTGGCAGCTCAGTGGTTAAAGCGCTTGCTTACGAACCTCGTGCTCTCCGGTTCAAATCTGTGGGGAGGCTAAGATTTTTAAAAATTGTTTTTCAACGTAAGAGTCAGGCCTGGGCCGTAGGTTATTCGGATTGAATGTTAAACTGTAGATATTAGAAAGTTAGGGGTGCCATGCGAGGCAAATCATTGGTATTCTTGCAACGTTGTAGGTGTACACTTTTTTTACGTTATAATGATCCCTCAGGTGTTGTTCGCAGTCAGTGTGTCAGTGTGAACCACAGTAACATTATTATAAATACGGAAGTAAGTCTCTGTCTTTTTGTTACGTTTTGACCACTAAATGACTATATCGTTGTGATGGAATTTTATAAGGAAATCTGTATGAAGGGCACAGGATATTTTTTCCAGTATGATTAACAGTTGTAGTCACGAAATTTTGAGACCTTATCGAATGGTGACAGAAATATGTTGGAAATTGATTCTCTTCAAGAGACAGGTTCGACGGTACAATGATATAGTGTTAGCTTTCCTGTCATATTATTCCGACTCAATATTGTTTGGGACCAATCCTTCATTACCAACAACTTTCTATATTTAATTCTGGCAAAAAAATTCTTAATCCACGCGTACGAAGTCGCGGGTACGAGCTAGTACTCAATAAAAGGAAAGCGTGGCTCTCGTTACTATTACACACGCCGCGGTATAACGTTGCCTCCATCTCTCGCTACTGCCAGCTTCAGACCACTTCAACAATCACTATACTGAACTGTGAGCTTCCGCGCTTAACAGTGCTCTGAGCCTCCACAAATAACCAATCCCATCCATTGCTCTACCTTATACCTCCAAAATATCTTACTTATCCTCCATATCATCAAAATGCGTTAAACCGACGACCGCTCATCCTCTCCTGCACACCGCTGACCCCATACCGCAGCGCAGTTACAGGCTTATACTGTTATCCAATAAAGATAATGTTTGTTTCTTTATTAATCGATTTTTTAAGTAAATGAATGGTAGTAATGTTGTTTACAATTAGTTACTATTGTATGGCTTTCTGTTGAGAATGAATTGTAAAGCATTCCGATAGTGTGTCTTACTCGGTGTCATACCACTCATAGATATTTTTAAGAATTTCTAATATTTCTGTTGGATTTTAAGACTCAGCTGCTAACGTTCTGTCTCCTTAAGTGGGTGCTTAATGATATAAAATATATGCTCTAATAAATCTGCGTTACTCGTGTTGTGCATCTCAGAATCAGACTAATAGACCACAGTAACAGGTTTGCTGAATAAATGATGGTTCGATGATGTTCTTTTTATTTTTATTTTATCTCCTCAGTGTCGGCAGAACGTAACAATTTGAAACATGTGGTTCTAATACAAGACTGTCCAACCAATTTTGCAAATGGGGTACAATTTCGATTCTAAGTTAGCCTGCAGGCCACAATTTCGGTAGTATGGTAGCCTGCGGGCCACATAATACTTGCCTATAGTTTCAATAGATGTTAAAATATGACAAAGATATAAGTTTAATTCAAATAAAAAAGTAAAAACCGTTAATGAGACCTATGCAGTGGTTTTTGAGCTAGCGTATTCTAGCTGTTGGCGGGGAAATTCAAACTTGTTGGCGGGTCAGTTCGTGTGTTGCGTACCTGGCGTTGGGCAGCCTTGCTCTAAAATGCTAGTAAATGCTACCTCAAAGTCAGCGATACAAAGAACCGTATGTTTCCGTAATATCCTTGTCTCATTGTTGAAACGAGCTAATACACTCGTTATGGGTAATGTTGTATCGGTTGAAGGTAACTGGCCGGGTCGGATATTCTCCCTAAAGATTACCTGGATTGCATGGTAAGAACAATACAGAAAATCTAAAACTGCAATATCGCATACATTTCTACCTTTAGCGTGCTAACTGTCTTTTTACATACAGGCAATACAGTTCAACCCGGACAGCCAATGGTAATATTGTGGAGTTCTGAGTACTTGGTGCATCTTCCTTCACTGCTGTACATGTTTATGCATTAAGACTGTGTGTAGAGCTACTTTATATTGGTTGACCATGGGCCACATGTCAGCTAGTATATAAATAAATTTCAAAGCACCTGGTATTATACAAAATCAAAGAAATTAAATAATTAATTAATCAGTAGAATTTCAGTATTTAAAACTTACGAACTGTTGTTAAATACGATGTATTTAGTCTTTTGACAAAAAATAATTAGGCACGCTTATATTAAGACGTAATCTTTAGACATTAAAAAAATGAGTTTATTTAATTTGTTTTTAAACATATACAAAATTTTCCTTTCGAGTTTCTTCATGTTTCGTACACTTTGACATACTTGAACTTTTAATATTACTAATTCTGTCAAAAGAAAATATTTTATTTAATGCTATGCCTGGTAAAGTTTGTACTCTCGGTAAAGCAGCATAACTTTATCCAACGTTACACTTTGAGATTTATAAATTGTGATTGCGAAAGCTAATTGTAATGGAAATTGTTTTCTTCAACAAGTGATATTCCCTCTTTTGAAAAATTTAGCTGTCGGTGGAATCGGAACACAACCACTATTTTCATAATTGAATGAAAATAATTTTCAAAACGAACCACTATCACTTACGGCATTTAATCAGGCGGACTTAGATTTACTTCATAAAAAATATCTTCAACATAACCATTTACTAATCCTTTTTCAACCCATAAATTAGGTCGTAACGTAACGTCAGATTCAATAGACAAAAGCTATAAACGGTTCCAGTTCACCTAATAATTCAGCACTTGCTGATTTTACTGCAGATCAATTATGAACAGCTGGAATATAAGCAACGGGTTGACATAATTCTTTTAATTCTTGATGATTAAATTCCTTTAATACAAATAATGAAACAGCATCGTTTAAAAAATGGCATTCTCGTAATGGAAAAGTTTGTCGACTACGTGTCATTAATTTTTCGTAGTCTTCAATTGTACTCTCACCGTACCCATTACGATAAATATATGTATATATCTCGAAATATTTGTTGAGGTGAGATTCAATTTGTCGGAATGGTAGGTTAAGAAACAATATTTTTGAATGCTTCATGTGGAAAAAAAAAATAATAATAATAATAAAAAAATTCTTCTAAGAGGAATGCATTTTCTTGAGTTTTATCGCAGAAAAGTGGTCTGTCATTAACAGGCGGTACCTGTTTGATACGTCAAATAACAATAATAATGAATACACAACCAATCCACCAATTAGTTCATCTTGTCATGAAGAAATAGCTCTTCGTAATTGTAAGACAATTTTCCTAAAAAAGACTGCATACAATCATATTTATTTCATGTGTAAACAGAAATTTAAATTAATGAATTTCCTCTTGAAACTGAGCAAGTGAATGTAACCTGAGTTCTCTAAATACTTTATTTACTCCTATGAAAAGTTTGGAATCTATTGCTGAACCATTTATATTGACGGCCGCAGCGAAACTATTATTAGCTAACTTTTTAACTAAAGGATCACAGTAAGCTTATTACAGTAAGGAGAACGTCGTGTTCACGCGCATTGTTGCTTCAACGGTACAAAGTTTGTTCGTCAACTCCTCAAAAGATTATGACCAGCATTGTCAGATAAAGATTACAGTTACTTTACTTGCGTTACAAAAGTCAGGGGATTTGTCTGAAAATAGAAGAACTACTAGTATATTGCACTCATATAAGCAGTGGCGTAGCAAGGAGGGGGCGGTGGGGGCGGTGGGGGCGGTCCGTCCCGGGTGTCACCCGTTTAGGGGTGACACCCGCATTTCGAAAATGGCAATCTAAACTAGTGTGATACAATTTTTTTTGAGACTTCTTTTATCCTTTGGTATCGAAACACTTCTACTTTTATTGTTTTGAATATTTGTTTTTAAGTTGATGTAGCGCTTTTTAAAATGCGATCCAGGGGGCTCTTTCATTACAATAAAGTATAATTACTGGCAACACCGCGCACTTAAAAAGAAAGCATCGCTCTGTAGCTCCAACAAACACAGGAGATCGTTGTGCTTGCCGTCCGCCACTGTTGTTTGGTTTATTAGAAGCGGCGGTGTATATAATGTAAGTTTTCTTGTATAAAGCGAGGAAGTTATAAAATTAAAGTGTATATATCTAAAATTGCTAAAATCATGGTAATTAGACTTAAATTGTAAATCCTAGAAATTATTTAAAGAAAAATGTTATATTTTCATGTAAAAATGAAAAAAATCAACCTAGCGTATCATTATTACTTAGGGATTACCTAAATTTGGCTGGTGGAGGGTGCATTACCCCAATTCTAATGTAGTAATACGCCTAGTCTAGGCTTCCACTTCCATTGACCGGTCGTCAATTAAACTCAGACATTTTAAGCGTGGCATGAAATTCATTTTTTTAAATTGTTTTGCTTATTTAGAATTCCATTAGTTTTCATGCTAAGATTCACATGAGCCTTTGAAGTATTTTCTAGTAATTTTTCAATTTATTATCTGACGGATTCGTGTTGGATAAATGTAGTACATTTCGCGTTATCCGATTTATACTACACCTATTGTCGGCAGTGCACCTATAGTCGACATGAAATCGTATCATATTGGAATTTATGCATACAAGATGATTCAGAAAACTGTGTATTAAACTAAAAATACTGTCAGGTTTCAAGTCAATCCGAACGGGTCGTATTTGTTAAGGGTATCGTCTCTCGTTGGTAATCAGTTTTTGTAGAGCATGTGTTTAAAACAGCCGGAACTGCGTATCTTGCTAGCGATATCGTAACATTAATAAGCACTTAAATTCTAGGTTCATATAAGTTTGCTCTGCTTTCTACTGATCGAGAATATGCAAATGAATTTTCCACAATAAATTTAGAGAAGAAGAAAATTTCTATTATGAGTAACCTCTCTGCCGAATAAAGGTACCTAAATTCTTGCGGGTTCCTTAAATCGACAGAGATGTCGAACTTCTGTTCCTCAATAAAATTTAGCTTTAATCATAAACTGAACGAACATTCGAGCCGTTTACAACATTTTTATTTATACGCTACAGAGCGGCGCTATAAATCTAAAATTTAAACATAAAATGTCATATTTAGGAGAGTGTAGTTACTTATGTCTTAAGCGGGTAGTAAAATACTTCATATAATGACGGCAGGTATCATAAAGCCATGTTCTTATATTATCTGACCCGTTTTTTTTTAATTACGTAGTTTTTATATTTTATTTATTCTTCTATTTTTATGAAAGAATTTAATGTAGAATTACTTTTCTGACTATACATTATCCCCCAGGGTCACACGACTTGTGGGTTTGCACCGATGTAACCCCATCTGGGTCTGGAATTGCTTCTGCTTGGACAAAGCCACATCTGTTAACATTCCTCACGATATCCTTTGGTCATGCAAATATCAAGGCCGCGAAGACATTTAAAACAGCCTGTGTTAACGTTTCAATTACAAATGATTGGGTAGCTTTCGACTTTTTTTAAATTTATAGTGGAATCTTAGTTATATAGTTACACTGCAGGAAATTAAAAACTCAACACGCATAAAGGAATGGTAGAATTTTAAGAAACTTAGAAGATATATCCAGGGGCATACTCGGAAGAAATGATAAAAAATGGAAATGGATCAGGGATTTATTAGCTTTAGATACAATTGTCAGTGAGAAATGCACCCACCTTGAGCACCAATATATCCGTGGATCCTTGCCAGCATTGAATCAATAAGTGTTCGGATATCTTCTTGGGTTATGTCTCTCTATGCCTTCATGTTTTTTCAGTCAGTTGTTGCACAGTTTGTGCTGGGTGACCATGTAATCTAATGTGTGTACTCCTGGCAGCTCAGACCTGCTCTTTTGGGGACAAATCTGGGAACCGTGCTGTCAAAATTGTGATCGTAAACCCTAGCAAGGCTTGTGTTGTAATGGCCATAGTATGAGGACGGGAATTATCTTGTTTGAAGATGAGATTTTAATGGTGAACATGTACGGTATCACAATAAGATACAGCACCACGTCCACAAAGTGGTGGGCTGTCATTGTGCCTTCAACAACAGCCAACTCAGTCATTTTGTTGAAACTGATTGCCGCCAAAACATGACACCAGTGGCTGCACTTGTCTGACGTTCTGAAACCATATCAGGTAAGCCGTTTCTCTGTTATGCCTGCGAACATGTAGTCGATTATCACTGTGTAACAAGTCTGTATACGATATTGCACTACGGTCAATCCTTCTGGAGATTTCACGATATGAAGCACCCTTTTAAAACACGCCAATTCTCCGATCCCTCTCACAGTTAGACATTTGGGTGTAAACGGTTGTCACTCTTCACCTTGGCATACTTGGCCAACAAGAACTTGTGGACTACAAAGTCTCATGTTACACCACACTGTTCGCCACTTATACGCTAAAAAACCACACATATCAATTTACATAATAAATAGCCCCGTAATTTTAATACTGTTACATTTAAAACTTTCAATTTTTAATCATTTAATAAACTTCATGTGGAGATACTTGGCACCAAATTTCATACATTTATCATAACACTGTCTGATGGTTGGGATTTTAATTTATGCCAGTGTGTGTATCAGTTGCTACGTGTAAAGGTCGAGGTGTACTTTGCTTTACAGATCTGTATCGTCACCGCAACGACAGCGAAACAAGTAATGGCTCCCCCGCTCACTTTCACACTTTTCCTTAGCTCGCCCATGTCCCTACCTGGTCTTAAGTCTCCTTTAACGTTTTCAAGCGATAGTTTCAGGGAATCAGTGTTGGGGATGACAGTTAGGTTATAATCCTACTTAATTAAAGAGTACTGTACTTTATTTTGCTCAATTTTCGTGCGAAAGTACATTAAAATACGTTATCACTTAACTGGTTGATCTTTTATGAACACAAATAGTATTCAAACGCAGTATTAACAAATCATCACCACACTGTACCGGAATGAAAGATTCTAGCGTGTTTCAACGCAATCACAATGAAATGTCAATCACTTCGCACTTGACGTGTTAGTTTTGTTTGAGGTTCTTTTCGATTCACTCAACATTTTTTGTTAGTAAAGAACGAGATTACAACATATTTTAATTTAAATCTAAAGATTTTATATAATAAAAATAATAATTTCATGTTTCAAAGTTCTAGTCACAGAGTTTCTTATTGGGAAACACTCTGTTCACCTGTATCGTAGTCACTTATTAACTTGAAAAGGAGAACTACAGATTAACGTGGAATTCGAACCATGGAGTGTCCTAGAATATTCGCATTAACAGATAAACGCTTTGCCAGAGGTAAAAGTTAATTTTAAGGCCCGCAAAATTTACGGTTGATACCGGAATTTGAACCGGGGCTTTCAGTACCCACATCGCACGCAGTAACCATTTGAGTCACCAGACCGAATGCAAGTTTTCAAAAATGATAAAATTAACAGTTCTTTTCTATACCATCTATTTTTGCTATCCTAAAACACGAATTTTCTTTTATGTCCTTGCATATACATTTTTGAGTATTTGTAGATTAGTCTGGTGACTGAGATGGTTATGGCGTGCGATTTGAGTGTGGGAGGTCCCAGTTACAAATGTGGGTCTTAAAATTGATTTTCAACTTTGGCAAAGCTTTGATATTTTTATTGCGAAGATGCTAGGACTCTTCCTACATTTTACGAACATCTGATGAACATGGAAAAGAGGTTGATGAAAAAAAGACACTTTTTTATGGCAAACAATAACATCAAAACAACATTTGGTCGTAAAGGGAATTTTCCGAACTCTCTTTATGCGCCTTTGCACTTCCAGCAAGTCGACATTGGTCCGCACCGTCAAAACATAAACCAAACCAATGTGGCCGAGTGTCGGACGACACGCCGTGTCCTTTGGACAAACTTTGATTGAGTGAGCGCCAACAGTAAGAAACGTGTCGGTGCGGTGACGGCGCGGAACAGTATCGGGCAAGTAAGGCCCGATCTTCAGAGAAGTTGAAATTAATCTAAAACCACTTTCGATCAGCGCTGAGCAACACGTGCCTAAAATCTTTCCATATTGACTATTGAACATGAAGTAACTCAAATTGTTAATTTTGAAGATTTGATTTATGAGCTTGCAGCTGTTAAAGCTAGAAAGAAGAGATTGTAAAAGCAATTGTTTTTAATTCATTTGTGTATCTTTTAAAAGTTGTTAATATTATAATTTTTTAACAAACTATTATTTTTGAATAACAATAAATGTTTATTTAATTATGTTTTATTAATATCATATTTTACACTTACAAGATATTATATTTTACACAACGTTGAATTTGTTTTCAAGGGGTGACACCATCGATACCCGCCCCGGGTGTCACCCACGCTAGCTACGCCACTGCATGTAAGACAGAAACTGCTCCCCCCCCCCGGCGACGCCAGCGCCGCTCCAGCGGGGCCCCGCAACATCGCCGCAGACGAGCTATTCGCGCGTCTGCAGCTAGCAACAAACACCCCAGCCGACCGCAACCGAGTGTGAGCGCCTGAAACGGCGGATCGAGGCCCTCGAACAGACCGTCAACACAATGAGCACAAAGCTCGATAGTGTCTTTGCGTTTCTTCAGCTTCATGTGAGCGGGGTAGAGGCACACAACAATGGCTAATCCCGGTAGGGCAGCACCACTCACTATAATACACGTTAATATTCGGTCGGTTCGTGATAGGCGTGCAGAGCTAGAAAAATTAACAGCTGATGAAGCAGCCGACGTAATATCCCTCAACGAGACTCGGCTAACACCGGACCGAAGATTCTCCGTCGCCGGTTTAGTAGTGACATATTCTCTGGTGTTGCGTCGAGACGGTCCCCGCGGGGTGGGGGGGGGGGGGTCGCAATGCTGTACAAGTCCCACCTCCCCACCGCTGCAGTGACCGACCCGGCGTTCGACCAGCATCAGGTCGCTGCAGTCCAGTTGCAGGTCGGCTGCCGGCGCGTCACAATATGCAGCCTCTACGCCCCTACCTCCTCCCCCCTCCCCGATGAGCTGATCAAGCACATCGACTCCACTTACGACTCGCCGATAATCCTTGCAGACCTCAATGCGCATAACCTCGCCCTCGGGGACCGCTACACAACTGCTCGAGGCAGACAACTCGCTGCCACGCTCACAGCGACGAGTGCAGGGGTTCACGCGCATGGCGGCCAGCAGAGGAGTGGTGCAGGCGACGAACCCCGACAAAATCCTCACCACCAGATTTTTAGCGCGGTGTGCACTGCAGTGTGCAACCGGCCCCAATATCGGGTCGGACCACTGCCCGTCGTCACTCGCTGGGCGTTGTCGCCGGCCGTTGCGGCTGTGGCGGCGCGCCCGCGAGTACACAAGTGGTCAGCGACCGACTGGGAGCTGTACCAGCAAACCATTATAAACGAGCTTCCAGAGCTGGATGCGCTCCCGCTTGTTACGGTCGCCGATATTGACGTTTATAGTGATGTGCTGGAAAGCGCTATCCACGCGGCGATAGACGCGACGCGGCGGTGCCGCAGGCGCCGCTGCCCAGGCGCGGCCCGGACCCGCTACCGCCGGACATTGTTGCGGACATACAGCGCAAGCGCGCAGCGCACCGGACCTGGGCGCGAACCCACAACCCAGCAGACAGGAATATATACAATCAGTTAGCACGACAGGTCAAGCAGAAGATACAGCAACATCGGGACCGGAAGTGGACTGACTACTGCAACCGACTCGACCAACAGCGCCAGGGCGACCCCAAACAGTTTTGGAGAGTCGTGGCCAGGGCCGCCAGGCTTACCGGCAAAACCTCACACTCCTCCTATCCGCTGATAGACAACAATACAATCGTGTCGGACCCTGCCGCCAAGTGCGAGCTGTTTCGACAGCACCTGGTAGCCACTCATCAGCCACCGCAATCACCCACTTTTAACAACAACTTTAAGCTACAAACTGAAAATATGCTGCTGTATAACTATCACCTCACCCACCCACTCCCAGTTACAATCCCAACCGATAATAGTAATCCTCTAACCACTGATATATCCCCTCAAGAAATTTCCCGCTTTATTAAACAGTTGAAAAATACCGCTCCAGAACCCAACATTCCAAACTTCGCCCTAAAGCATGTACCACCAGCATACCACAACCATCTAGCCCGCCTTTTCAACGCCAGCTACAGTCTGGGCTATCTTCCCAGATCCTGGAAGCTGGCGCATGTTCTGCTCTTCCCCAAGCCCGGGAAACAGCAAGGAATTCCCGACAACTACCGACCGATCAGCCTGACCTCGTGCTTCTCCAAACTGATGGAGAGAATAATTGTCAGCCGCCTGCATCTGTACCTCAACGCGCACGGATTGTTACCACCAGAGCAAGCTGGTTTCCACCCAGGTCACAACATCACCGACCAGATCCTGCAAGTGCTGACAGTCACACAGACAGCCATGGCTACCAACCGCACCACAGCCGTCGCCTTCATGGACGTCAGGAATGCTTTTGACACGGTTTGGCTGGAAGGATTGAAACAGAAAATAATCGAGCTAGGCCTACCACCCCAAGCCTGCCGATGGCTGAATAACTTCATCACCGACAGAGTGGCGAGAGTGCGCGTCAGTGGGGCACTGTCTGCCATTTATCAGGCGCGGTGGATGTGCTCAGTTGAAGTGTAGGGCGGTGCGGATAAGATCATTCGCAGACATTTGTTTTGGAGCCTTTGGATGTTGGAGATGTTCGACGGGCTTGCTGTACCCCATATTTGACATCCGTAGAGCAGATATGGTACAATTATGGATTTGTATAGTCGGATTTTAGTTGTGGTACTCAAATGGTTGCTCCGTAGCACTGGAGCGAGATTTGATGCTATGGCCAGTCCTTTCCTTCGTCTATCTAGGATGTGCTCTCGGTACAGTAATTTTTTGTCCAGTATGTCACCTAAGTACCGATGCTGGGGTACCCAGGCTATTTCTTGCCTCATTACGGAGAGTTGACCAGGTAGGATGGGTCTCTTCTTGGTGAAGTATATTCCTGCACATTTGGTGGCATTGATCTTGACTTTGTTGTTTCGGCACCATTCTGTGAAGGAATCAATGCCCCTTTGAAGGTGGATGATGTTGCGGTCATGTCTGTTACCAGAGGCGTGGAGCATCGTGTCATCGGCGAACTGAGCCTTCTTCACATGTGGAGGTGCCGGTATTTTGTTGACGTAGATGTTGAACAGCGTTGGAGCTATGACTGATCCCTGTGGGATGCCTGCCGTGATTGTGTGGATTGAAGATCGTTGTCCGTCCACTGTTACGTAGAATCGTCGGTTGTTTAAATAACTTCCTATGAGTTTTACGTAGCAGTGGTTAATTTTTGTTTCGGTATGTAACTTATGGATCAGGTTTTTATGCCATACTTTGTCATAAGCTTTTTCCACGTCGAAGAAAATGGCTGCCGTCGATTTGCTATGGTTGAAGTTTTTGCTGATGTCTTCTGTTATTTTCATAAGTAGGCTGGTTGCTGCCACACGGCTTTGGAAACCGAATTGCTCTGCTTGTATAGTTTTATCGGCTTCGGGGCTAGAGTTGAGTCTTATGATTAGCACTCTTACCAGAACTTTGAGGAGTTGAGGAAAGGAGGCTGATAGGGCGGTAACTTTCTATGAAGCGGTGATCTTTTCCTCGCTTGGGAATAGCCGTTATCTTCGCCGTTTTCCATGGCGTCGGGAAGTAGCACTGGAGTAGACAGGCATTGAAGATACGGGTAAGTAGTACTACGGCTTTCCTAGGTAGATTTTTCAAATGGTGATTTTCTACTTTGTCATGCCCTGGGGATTTTTTCGTCTGCAGTTTGTGAATTATCCTTCGCACTTCTTTTGGTGTTGTGAGGAGTGGTAGGTCCGTTGGTGGGGTGTTGAGGACTTCGTCTGCTAGCCTCTCTATATCTTCTGCCGCCTGCTGTTCAGCTGCTGTCAGCTCGTATTCCGCGGGGGTGTACTGTTCGGCAAAGTTTTCTGCTAGGGCCTCCGCCTTCGCCAGGGGTGTGAAGCACTGGCCTGCTTGACCATTTATGGCGATCTTGGGGTCACGTGGCTGTTTGAGAGCTTTAACCAGCTGCCATGCTTCTCTGTTCTCTAGCATTAGGGTATCCATCCTGTTCTCCCATTGCTCTGACCGCCGCTCTTGTAGCCGGGCGCGGAGCTCTCTTGCGTATCTTGTGTATCGGCGTCTGTCGGCAGGATCCCGATACCGCTGCCAGAGTTTCCGGTGTCTGTTCCGTAGATATCGCAGGTCCTTCAACAGTGGCGGCAGCTCCGGCGGGGTGGGCGGCGTGGTCGGCCTGGCGGCCCTGGGTGCGACACATGACTGCCCGCACCTGCGCCGATTCTGCTGCGACTGGTCAATACTATCATATAGCGAGTAATTGCACGTACCGAAATATTTAAAATAATACGGTAGAGGGGCGGCAAAAGCTGCCCAAAGTGCCCAGTGACGCCATGGGCTACCCATGGCGCCACGAACCTCAGTTGTTCGTTCGTTCGTTCGTTAAAGAACTAATTGTTGTAAATTTCTAAATAGTGGGAGTAAATTTTGTAATAACTGGCCGACTTAGATGTAATAATCATTCAGTACTTGGCGTTCAAGGAAAGAGGAGAACAATACAAAAAAACACGAAATATTTTTATGAACTACAGTTCAACATCATTTTTAAAGTAGATACGCAATGTGTGATCTTATTGTAATGCACATTTACTGTTAGCTAAACGAAATTCTCTATCGAATGGTGTATAGGATTTGTTGTTGGAATAATAATAGATGCCATACAATCAACTGCACGAACTGTGGACACGTATTATTTTTGTTTTCAGTAGACGAATTAAAGTTTTGCTCTAATGTTTCTGGATGGCGACTGCTTCGAGCTTGGTTAGATGAACAGCAATATACGTCGTCAATTTTTTATAAAAGTTAATAACACGCCAATGCAATTGAAATTGTATTAGTTATGAGATACTTTACCTACAGAAATTAGTATATAGTTAAATCAGTGGTTTGTTGACCTTGGCCGCGGAACCAAAATCTTTTATGTTTTGAATTGCAGGTATTGTCGAGGCGGCTACCGGCTGATTGTGTTATATGGTGAGAACTTTCAGCATATCTAATATTTTATAGTTCTTGTATCTGCTTCCATTAAACTACTGAGTTGCATGCATTTTTTGGCAATTTCGTTTACATGTAAACATATTTGTCCGTTAAACAATTTTTAAAACCTTCATGTGGAGTGTTTTATTTTGTACATTATTATTTAGTAAGGTTCTCTCAATAGTTCAGTTTGTGTCAACTTTATTTTCGAAGAAAATTGTTTTCACAGAAATTAAACAGATGGTGTCATTTTATGCATCTGCCAGATAGCAGCACTTTACATATATTATAGACATGCGTACAACTTATAAAAATTATTGCGATTTATTATTTTTTGCAAAAATAATGTTTGATGACACATCTAGATATGACTTTGCCTTGTTATGTATAATTCTAGACGTGCATTAGTATTTTTTTTTTTTTTTTTTTAAATTGAGGCACAAAAATTTAAAAATCGTCGCCTAGTATATGAATATCTTAAATATTATCACGATTGGATTATTCTGTTTTATTATTTTTAAAATAAGAGCCACTTTTCTCCTCATACGTTTAGGATTAAATGCATTCGGACGGTTCTTAAGTTATTGTAAGGAGACTGACCCGTATATTTCCTAACCACTTAAATGAATTCTTTATTGATCTAGTTAGGGAGCGTGCACAAAACTACGTGGTTCAGTCCAGGGGGGGGGGGGGTAGGCTGGAAGGCTACGCTGAGCTACGTGGGGGGAGGAGGGGTTTCCGAGCCAGGAACATTTGTCACAGTTAAAATGAGGCACACAACTCATAACAGCATGTGAATATTTATTTCCCTCAGTTAATTATCCTCGTATGTAATTTACAATAGTCTGACAGGAGAAAACAGTACAAAATGTCTTCTGGAATCAAAAAAGCCACGCAGGGCTACGTGGGGGGGTTCACAGGAGGCCAAAATAGAGTTAGTGGTTTATGGACGCTCCCTTACGGCTGGCTTTTCTAATATATTTATTGTTTTAGATTACTGGGATATTTAAAACAAATTCAGTCGCTTGCGGCCGCTGTAGTGAGCGGTCGCTTCGCATTTTTCCTGGTGTCTGGTGTCGTGTGGTTAAGTGTTTACCAAGTAGATACAACAAAACCTAGTGAAAGTCATGGAAGCAAATCAATTCGTACGAAAATCTACGATAAAATTTTCCTTCGCTTACGGGTACATGCGTCCAAAGGCAGTGGAAATCGACGAGTGGCTCTACAATGAAATCGGCTTACGAGAGGAGAGTGTGTACGGCATTCAAGTCGACTTCCTCGCCAATGTGGTGTACGTCAAGCTTCGAGATGAAGAGGAGTGTCTGCGTATCATAAAGGAGACTAATGGAGAAAGAAAATTCGTCCACAGCAACGGCGAGGTAAGCAGCGTCTCTATATCGCATGCTGGTCTAGGTATAAGAAATGTTAAGGTCCATAACGTCCCCTTCGAAATCTCAACAAATAGCTTACAGAGAGCTTTCGAAAAATACGGTACAATATTCAACGTAACATCGGACAAGAGATATGGTAGTAGGAGATTCGTGGTAGACAGTGGTATCAGATCTGTCAAAATCGATCTAAAATCCCACATACCCTCGTATGTAAATATTGCAGGGTTTAAGGCGCTTGTCATTTACGAAGGACAGCCGAGAACGTGTGTCATATGTAATTCCAATGATCACCTCAAGGCGGAATGCACTCAAAGGAGACCCTTGCACTACCATCTGAACGGCTGGCCCCCCATACAGCCATTATAGGGGAGCCTCTAAAAGAAACATATGCTAATGTGACAAACGGTACTACCCGAATCAATACAACAAGAAATGATGAACCTGTGCTAGAAATGGAAACGGATAACCCACCAAACACCCCAATGGAGATAGAAAATACACTTATTAGAGAAGCACCCCAAGAATCGATGTACGAAAAAGAAAAGTCTCACAATAGAGCAAGGAAACAACAAAAATGTCAAAACACGCTCTTCCGAAACACCACTGAAAGACGAAAAAACAACCGTGCCAAATGA
>CM061920.1:205994152-206026063 GCA_031002005.1 Vandiemenella viatica
AATTTTTGATGATTAAATTCCTTTAAAACAAATAATGAAACAGCATCGTTTAAAAAATTGCATTCTCGTAATGGAAAAGTTTGTCGCCTACGTGTCATTAAGTTTTCGTAGTCTTCAATTGTACTCTCACCGTTCCCATTACGATATATATATGTATATATCTCGAAATATTTGTTGTGGTGAGATTCAATTTGTCGGAATGATAGGTTAAGAAACAATATTTTTGAATGCATCGTGTGAAAAAAAAAAAAAAAAAAAAAACATAGTTTTATCGCTGGAAAGTGGTCTGTCATTAACAGCCGGTACCTGTTTAATACGTCAAATAACAATAATAATAAATAAACAACCAATCCACCAAATAGTTTATCTTGTCATGAAGAAATTCGTAATTGTAAGTCAATTTTCCTAAAAAAGACTGCATACAATCATATTTATTTCATGTGTAAACAGAAATTTACATTAATGAATTTCCTCTTGAAACTGAGCAAGTGAATGTAACCTGAGTTCTCTAAATTCTTTATTTACTCCTATGAAACGTTTGGAATCTATTGCTGAACCATTTATATTGAAGGCCGCATCGAAACTATTATTAGCCGTTTAAACACTTTTTAACTAAAGGATCAAGTAAGCTTATTACAGTAAGGAGAACGTCGTGTTCATGCGCATTGTTGCTTCAACGGTACAAAGTTTGTTCGTCAACTCCTCAAAAGATTATGACCAGCATTGGCAGGTAAAGATTGCAATCACTTTACTTGCGTTACAAAAGTCAGGGGATTTGTCTGAAAACAGAAGAACTACTAGTATATTGCACTCTTATAAGACAGAAACTGCTCCTGTAAAAGAACTAATTGTTGTAAATTTCTAAATAGTGGGAGTAAATTTTGTAATAGCCGGCCGACTTAGATGTAATAATCATTCAGTACTTGCCGTTCAAGGAAAGAGGAGAACAATACAAAAAAACACGAAATATTTTTAAGAACTTAACTTCAGCATCATTTTTAAAGTAGATACGCAATGTGTGATCTTATTGTAATGCACATTTACTTTTAGCTAAACGAAATTCTCTACCGAATGGCGTATACGATTTGTTGTAGGAATAATAATAGATGCCATACAGTCTACTGCACGAACTGTGGACACGTATTATTTTTGTTTTTAGTAGACGAATTAAAGTTTTGCTTTAATGTTTCTGGATGGCGTCTGCTTCGAGCGTGGTTAGATGAACAGCAATATACGTCGTCAATTTTTATAAAAGTTAATAACACGCCAATGCAATTGAAATTGCATTGGCTGTGAGATACTTTACCTACAGAAATTAGTTTATAGTTAAATCAGTGGTTTGTTGACCTTGGCCGCGGAACCAATATCTTTTATGTTTTGAATTGCAGGTATTGTCGAGGCGGCTACCGGCTGATTGTGTTATATGGTGAGAACTTTCAGCATATCTAATATTTTATAGTTCTTGTATCTGCTTCCATTAAACTACTGAGTTGCATGCATTTTTTGGCAATTTCGTTTACATGTAAACATATTTCTCCCGTTAAACAATTTTTCAAACCTTCATGTGGAGTGTTTTATTTTGTACATTATTATTTAGTAAGGTTCTCTCAATAGTTCAGTTTGTGTCAACTTTATTTTCGAAGAAAATTGTTTTCACAGAAATTCAACAGATGGTGTCATTTTATGCATTTGCCAGATAGCAGCACTTTACATATATTATAGACATGCGTACTACTTATAAAAATTATTGCGATTTATTATTTTTTGCAAAAATAATGTTGATGTCACATCTAGATATGACTTTGCCTTGTTATGTATAATTTCTAGACGTGCATTAGTATTTTTTTTTTTTAATTTCTTTTTTTTTTTTTTTTTTTTGAAAATTGAGGCACAAAAATTTAAAAATCGTCGCCTAGTATATGAATATCTTAAATATTATCACGATTGGATTATTCTGTTTTATTTTTTTTTAAATAAGAGCCACTTTTCTCCTCATACGTTTATTGCTTTAGGATTAAATGCATTCGAACGGTTCTTAAGTTATTGTAAGGAGACTGACGCGTATATTTCCTAACCCCTTAAATGAATTCTTTATTAGCTAGGCATACACACACACATTTGTGCGCCAGCAATTCCGTGGCGATCCATATAGACGATAAAATGTGTGTGTTAATTGTCTAACGACGAGCCGCATCACAAGCCAAAGAACAATCGTTACGTATTTGAACGTGGCGAGCAAGCGCGACGGTAACCATACACACAGATATCTCACTTAACAATTTACTCGCGGCACATAAGACTTGGTTAGTGTCTAAGTAAGTTAAGTAAGACGAGCAGAGAATTTGTAGCTCATTTAATTGTGACATATCAGTAACATACTCCATTGTGAAAGGTGAAACCAAAACAGTATGCGAACAGAAGTTTAAACTAATTAGGATATAGTACATTGATAGAGGTTTTTGAGAAATATAATATACAAGTTGACAGTGCATTAATAAGAAAATAAAATCCACTCTTTGCGGAGTACTATATAAAATATATAAGAAATATATAAAAAATGAAAATTCGACAAGAAGTGGAATAGGCGAAGTCAAAATCTACAAAACTAATTTACGATATTACTACGACTTACTACTGTTTATGAGAAATCAATACGAACCATTGGACAGTATCAGCAATATAGGAAGCCCAAATTATGAAGGGGAAGATGTATCTGTGCATTTATGGAATACTGAAGAAATCGAAGAAAATGCTTTGCAAATAGTACAAGTAGCAGTATATGATCGTGTTTATAATCTTCCTGCAACCACTTTTTTGTCATACTGTCCGTTTCTTTTTCTTTTTTACAGCTCTAATATAAGCTGCTGCACGAATAAATACTTTTTTTGTGTGCAGAACTTAAAAACCTGTTTCATTTCAATATTGTCACATCGCTTGTAACATAACCTCACTACACTTGGCTCGCGATGTTTTGGAATTCCCAGTGAGCCGCGAGCCAGGAAATCATGACGGATAAATCCGTAGACCACTACCATAAACACAATAATTTGACCGCGGCGAGCCAGCTGAACGACAAATGTGTGAAACTGATGTTCCTGTGTATGGGCTTCGACAAGTACAGGCTCGTCGCGAGAATATCCGCGCGCAAATGTTCAGCGAGCTTACTCGCGCGCAAATGTGTGTGTGTATGGGCAGCTATTGATCTAGTTAGGGAGCGTGCACAAAACTACGTGGTTCAGTCCAGGGGGGGGGGGGGGGGGGGGGGGGGGGGGTAGGCTGGAAGGCTACGCTGAGCTACGTGGGGGGAGGAGGGGTTTCCGAGCCAGGAACATTTGTCACAGTTAAAATGAGGCACACAACTCATAACAGCATGTGAATATTTATTTCCCTCAGTTAATTATCTCCGCATGTAATTTACAAAACACTACAAAATGTCTTCTGGAATCAAAAAAGCCACGCAGGGCTACGTGGGGGGGTTCACAGGAGGCCAAAATAGAGTTAGTGGTTTATGGACGCTCCCTTACGGCTGGCATTTCTAATATATTTATTGTTTTAGATTACTGGGATATTTAAAACAAATTCTCCAAATTGAATGGGGTGATATTTGTTCATGTATTGTTTACATTCCCAACGATCACGAAACAATTAGCAGTAGCCTTAACAACAAAACTGTTAGTCACACTATTATTTGTCTTGCTACTTTATATATTGTTGAAAGTGTTTTTCACTGAAGAAGATTTAGTATGGGACGATAGTTGCTCACCTGCTTCTGATTCCATAAATTTACGAGACATTATTCTTTGTCATTATTATTATAAATTTGTGATGGAGCGAACGCTCCGGTGGCAATACCCCTAGTCATCTAATTACTCTTTTCATATTTTTTAAATTTTCTTTTATCATTGGAGTGTTAAATTCATTTAACATCTACTTTGTCTATTTACAAATTTTAATTTTAAATTCCTTAAGCGTTTTTGGTAAATTATTTATCATTACACTTGGTAATTTGTTCCAATCCCTGATACCCTTATGCATGAAATCGCTTTTCCCCTCCCATGCACTATTCCTAATTCTTTGACCAATATCCTTCCAAGCCCCATCACCAATACATACCTATACATTCCCAGCACTCTCTTCACCCTCCTTCTCTCCTCCAATGATTCCCAATCCAGCTCCTTTATCATATCAGTTACTGACTGGGTTCTGCGATAATTTGCACAAACAAATCTATATTCCTCTTGGTAATACTCATTTAACATAATAAACTATTAGAAATTTTTACACTTTTTCTTTTTTCATAACAACATAAGTAGTTACCATCTGCCTTTTATTTCTTTCATGATGTATGACAGTTATAAGTTAAATACAACAGATGACGTGCCAAACGTTCTAATAAGCATCATTCTTGGTTTCAGTTCAGGTGGTTTTGTCGCGGTGTTGGTTGATCATCCAATATTTGGCAATAACGGATGTGAGTGCGTAAAAGTGTGGGATTATAAATCAATTTCTCTACCCAACTAACCAGCTTCAAATACGAGTACTAATCTCTTAAGGTCGGAATCAGAAGTTTTTAAGAACAACAATGCCAAAAGAGATTCATTCATAGTTTGGATACATCAAAATAAATATTAAATACCTTTCATACAAATTACTGCATCCTGTGTTTGCAACACTGATTGGAATATTTTTTGATGTTTCCGAAGGATATAGGATAAAATTATTAAGGAATAATCTTACTGTAGATCCAACATTAACTTTAAGAGGAGGTAAAATAAGGGGTGGCTGATAATTAGTACTCTTATGTACAATTCAATTTATTAGTGTACATAATTGACTTCATTTACTAGGTGTACATTTTTATTGTTACATTAAAAAAAACACGGCTCTTAATCACTTTTTAAAACACTAATTAAAGGAAAAAGTAAATTCTGAAGAAAATAAATATCCAGTTAGAAGTAAATTAATATTTTGATTTGTGTTAGACGTCTCGTCTAACACTACTCCAAGACAAATGGCACGACTGCTTAATATATTTAAGAAAATCATGGATTTTTTGTTGTTCTATATTTACTCGTTTATTTTCTATAGAATTAAACCTTTCTAAACTAGATTAGCTTGAAACTATGTTTTTCTTAAGAAAAGGCGATTCATCCCTGTGTACATCAATTCAGTCTTTTGTTCATAAAATGAATTTCAGAAAAAATATACCGACTACATTAAGGCAATAATCATCAATTACTTTCTTATTTGTCGATTCCAGAAAAGTATATAGTTTCGTTAACTTTCTTTCAAAGCCATCTTACCTATTACGTGCTTCGCAAATTTCCAGGAGAAATTCAAGCGACTATATTGCTGACAGAAACTGGTAAACGAATCAGGTGTGCCACATAATAACTGTTCAATATAATATGTTAGTTAATTACTTTCAGGAGTTTCATAGCTATTACTAACTGCAGGACAGCACAAATCAACAACATACTGTAGTTATAATAATTAATGGATACTGAGTTAAGTGATATTTATTGTTCAATGGAAGAGAATGTCTATTAAATGCAGAAATGAAACCGGAATAATGAGGGTCCATACGAAAATACTATCAAGAGTTCAATGTGTAAAAAATGTATGGTTGACCTATATGTGCATTTTGTTGAAAACACGTCTCTAGTTCTATTACAGGTGCACGAGGTATTACTTCATTACTCCGTATCACAACACAAACCAAACTTTTTTTTGTATTATTTAACTGAAAGAAATAGCACCGAAGTCGCATGCTGCAAAAATATGAGATGCCCTTGGAATGCAATGGTTTTTTTTTTTTTTTTTTTTTTTTAAATGGCATTCGGCTACTGCGCCATACAGCCAGCTCGTGATTTGTTGCTATCACGTATTGACACAAGGACACTACAACACGGACAAGACATTCACAGATACAACACTAAACACCCATGCCCTCGGCCGGACTCGAACCGGTGACCTTCGGTCACCACTCTAGCCCCTACGCTACCGAGGCCGGCGGAATGCGATGGTACTATTTTAGGTTATAGGAGAGTAAGAAGAGACTACATTCAGCTTAACTGCACAAAATATAAAAGAAGTTTTTAGTAAGTGAGATGTATCTGCAAAATAAATAAAAATCTCTGTATCCGGTTGCATCGAGGTGGAAAATATTAGTTTTTGTGAATCGAAACCATTGTTCAGTGTCAACCTTTCCTAAGATTTTCGTAGAAAATACACTGTGTCTTGTGTCTTCACTGTTTCTTGAATTTCTGTGCTAGCCGAAGCTTACCAAGCACGAATCTCGTAACCTTATACACTGTGAATATTGCAATCCCCACTGCAGCCATTACGAAGGCAACGACATCTAGCAGCAGGTATTGCCACCAGTAGAGGTCTAGCGCCGCGCTGCGCAGGTGCCGGGCTCCGTTGTGCCGTATCACGTACTCGATCCACCAGACGGCTTTGTCCAGAGACTCCTCCTGGTGCTCGCGGTACACCGCAGAGAAGCGACGCATGTTCTCGTGGTAGCTGCGAAAAAGAAAAAAAAGGCTTTGCTTCATTGTTAACTTGTGTTGATAATCTATGACGGGTTTAATGTTTCAAGTTACTCGAAATGTTAAAAACATTTTCACTCAAGGAAAAATGGTGAAGTTTGCTTATAGTCCCACGTGTAAATCTCTTAACGAGTGTCCGTATTTGGAAGTGCCTGAGTGATCTAGTGAATGGGTGGCCAGACAAGGCGATTTTGGAAGATATCTATTGTATTTGCTAACTAGACTCAAATTGACAATCTGAAAATGTGATAATCAAGAGCGACTTGGAGCAATACAACAGGAGGAAAACTCTCGGGACTCTTATATAAATTTATCATTAGCTAACCCATGAGCCTCTGTTTTGTGTGGAGTTGTAAGAACAATAAGTGTTTTGTATTGTGGTTTAACGGCTCTCAACGTCTACATTGTTAGAGTCGAACAAGCAACGAAAGATAATTCTGCCATGGTCTTTCGGAGGACGTATCCCTACATTCACCTGGAGTAAAAAAAATAAAAAAAAACACCCATGGGAAACCTAAATCTGGCTACCCAGTCCGAGGATCGACCAATGTCTTTCCTGATCTCAGGACCGAATATGAATCTCTCAATATCCAGGCTCAGTTCGTTAATCGTTTACACCACGTAATGAAGTAGACATTCAATAGTAGCGATTTGAGCAGTGACAACCGTATGTAAGGTATGATTACTTCATACAAATATTCCAGTGACCAGTATCGAGGTACTAGAATCGATCGTACCTTGGATCAACGAGTACTGTTCGGATGGCTTTGAGAACAGATTCTTTCGTCACGTCCTTGAATTCCAGTTTATAACCAATGCCAGCAGACACCATCTTGCCTACATTATGCTGTTGATCGCCAACGAATGGAATGCCGACGAAAGGAACTCCATTATACGCAGCCTCGTTAAAACTCTGGAGGCCACCCTGCGTGATGAAAAGACTGATTTTGGGATGTGCTGCAGAAGGAAACAGCTGTCAGTAGTTTTACCAAGCGAATTTTGATAAATACTTCGAAGGAATTTTGTGAAGAAGAACCTTTTCACTCACCGAGCACGTCCTGCTGTGGCAACCACTTGGCCACCATGACGTTGCCTGGTTGTCCGGGCAGGCTGTCCGCCTCCCACTTCCACAGCACTCGCTGAGGCAGCTCAGAGAACGCCTCCAGGAAGGCGCGCCTTTTCTCCTCCGTCATAGTGCTGCTCTTAACGTTGGAGCCCAGGCTGAAGTATATGACACCATGCTCTGCCCCGTCTAGAAACTTCTGGATGTTCTATAGGTAAATTTCAGAAAAGTTATTTTTCGTCTGCTAGTTAACAAATGGTATTATAGATAATTCCAGTAAGAAACTCACTTACCTTTGGAAGTGGTTTTCTTGTTTTATCCAAGTGCAAACCAGTTAATTCCACCAAGTTTGGCAAATACGGTCGAGGATAGTTGATACTGAAATGACTGTTAATCAGTAGGAGACTGAAATTTCTGTCAGTGTCGAAAACGGATGGTAGATTGGAGCCAAAGTACTTTTCTTTGATTTTCTCTTGGCTAGGAGCCATTCTAAAATTCCACATATGTAAATATCGCAGTTGAACGTATGTGTTATATAATCTTTGCCAAAAAGTCATATGATCACTGTATGGAAGCATAAGATCAGGACAATAGGCTGGATTGTTCGGATTTCCATAGGCTGGATGTATAAATGAAAATACGCCGAAAGACAAGAAGCCAATCATGGGCGGAGATCCTAACTTGTGGACCAGCCCATAGTAACACGGGTAAATAATATGTTCCAGTATGATTAGATCAAAGGATTGGTTGTGCCTGAAATGAAAGTATTTTTTCATTAATATCTAATATTCTACGACTAATCGAAATGTAGTATTGACACTTTTTACTCACCGCAAGAAATCTTGGAACTGTGAAGATTCCAGCTGTAACTTACATATGTTTTCTGCAGTTGGGAGGAAGAAATCGATCATATCGATAGGAGTCACTTCTGACATGGCAGTAAAATCAAATGTGGATCTGAAGTATTCGTATGAGTGGGAGACATCTATTTCTGTGTAGTTTTCAATTTTTTTCTGTGGAAGTTAAATGAATACTTAAACATAGAGTTTCTTATTGGTGAAAGAGCATGTTGATGACAATTGTATTTATTTGATTATGCTTTACAAATGCACAAAAGTAAAAATATTCTGAACTGCCAAAAGGTATGGGATACGAAGATGCAAAGATCCATATGATGATAGCACCGCAGAAGAAACGTTTAAATGTGCCCTGAAATGTCGCGGATGCCATTTATATACTCATGAGTTATGCGAAGAGCTTTCTGACATGATTATGACCGCACGACATGGATTAATAGACTTGGAACGCGGAATGATAGCGGGCGCTAGACGTATTAGAACGAGCGAGGTGGGAGAGTGGTTATCGCCTGTTCGAATTTCCTTCCGGCCATACAGATATGGGTTTTCCATGGTTTCCCCAAATCACCCATCGCACCTCTAATGACCTCGACGTCGAGAAGGCGTGAAACCAGAAACAAAAAAAAAAGAAGAAGAAGAAGTGAGAGAGATGTATGGGCATTTTGTTTCGGAAATTTTTCGTGAATTTAACATTACTCTAAACATAGTGCCAAGAATGTGCCATGAATGTAATTTACAGTATTACCTTCCGCCATAGATAACGAAGTGGACAATATCGTCTGCTCAATGACAGAGATCAACAGCGTTACCGTCGAGTTGTCAGTCTAGACAGACATGCAACATAGCGTCAAAAAAAAACAGCAACACTCAATGTGCTATGAATGACATATGTATCCGTGCGAACAGTGCATCGAAATTTGGCATTGATGGTATATGGCAGCAGAAAACAGACGCTAGTGTCTCTGCTGACAAAATTCCATCGGCTGCAGTGCCTCGCCTTGGATCGTAAACATATAGATTGCACATTAGATAGGTAGAAAAAGATTGCGTGGTTAGGTGAGTCACAATTCTAGTTGGTAAAATCTGATGGTAGGGTTGGAGTGAGTCGCACGAGTCCTGGATCAGGATGAAAGGGAGGCACTGTGCAAGTTGGTGTTTGCTCCATCATGGTATGTGCTGTGTTTAGATGGCATGGACTCGGACCTCTGGTCAAACTGAACCATCCATTGACTGTAAATGGCTAAGTTCGGTTATTCTCGAACCTCTTGTAGCCATTCATGGCCTAAATGTTCCATAAACAACGCTGGAATTTACGATGCGCTATGTCACCTGGTAAAAATCTATCATGATTTGTATGTGTAACATTCTGGACAATTCCAACGAATGATTTGGCCACCCTAAATCACCAGACATTAATCCAGTTGAACATTGCTAGGACATTATCGAAAGGTCAGTTCGTGCACAGCGTGTTGCACCGGCAACACTTTCTGAATTATGGAATTCTTTTTAGGAAGCAGGGCTGAATATTTCTTGAGATGATTTCAGACAACTAGTTGAGTCAATGCGACGTCGGGTTGCTGCACTTTCCGCTCCATGTTCCACATGATATTAGGAGGTATCCCATTAATTTTGATAGTTCAACGGTGGTGAAATTATTGCTGTCTATAATTCCAGCAAACCTTCACAGAATATAAGTCTGGAAAATATTAGGTACGTCAGATATATTTCTCGGCATGGTACACGTAAAACACAGAGTAAACGGAATAATCATTTAGTACGGTGTAGACCAATAGACTGGTAGTGTCAGTTAGTTTAAAAGTGATTAAATGTTTGTTGTATAGCCTTCTTCTAAAATTGTAGCATCATTTTATAATTCGCCAATGGCGTGAGTACTTTTAATATACTTGGCCTCTTTAGTACAGAAAATGCCACATACTGCATACCAAGCAAAAAAACGCGAAAGTTTTATTCTGTGCTTTGAGTGTCCCAGTAACATCTACCGTCTGCTGTCGAGTATAGTAGCTTCTTTAAGAAAAGCAATTCATTAAGAGCTTACGATACTGCCGCTTTAGGTAGTGTCAGGGATAGCTAGATATCTTATAGAATTATGTTTCGATTTGTGCAATAGGCATTTTAATTTTCAAGTAGCAGTTGTGGTCAGGTTTAGTATGCCGTGGACCAGGACAACGAATATTCCATGTTACAGCACACAACTTTACATTAATGGCGGCATGTCGTGACGTCACTATCTCATAATTAAAAGAAAATTCAATACTACATATGTCATTGCTTTTACTATAAATATTTGTAATATATGCTATTAAAACGATTTTCCCTGCGTTGCTAAATTATTTGTTTCTAAAACGTAAAAAGACTTAACTAAGTCCACAACCCGAAGGTTGGTTGGATCCTCCCCGAAGGAGGCATACTAAGCCATTTTGTCAGAGGTAGGACGGCCAGTTCCTTTCCTCTGGGACCGACAGTTTAACGTGGAATCCGAACCACGGAGCGTCCTGGCATAGCTCATATGACCAAACACAACTCTCAAAATTCCTGCGCCTGCCGGGATTCGAACCCACGACCGTAGCAGCGAAAGTTTTGAAAGCATGCGCCTTAGCCACTGAGCTACCAGACGTAGATTATGCAATGATTCAGAACGAATAGTCGATTAACTTACTGTTTCTTTAACAGAAACAGGCTCAGATCAAAGTAATCTATAAAATTTTCAGTTAGAAGAATTTAATTGTTACTTCTTACTTAAACTGTCAGGCTCTTTGTGAACACACGAGTTATGATGAATATTACTCATTTGTTTTGGGTGATCCGCATGCGTTCGTAATTTACATTCACTTTTATTTTAATTTTTTAACTGTGATGGAGCACACGCAGTTAAGCTTACTATAATCTCTCGCATCTTTTAAAAACGTTATAAACAACTAAAAAATGAGTTTTACTGAAGATAAAAACATAAAAGATAAAATTTATAGACCCAGAAAACCCCAGCCGCATTTTTTCATTAAAATCGTTAGAGCCGGTATCGACAAAGCTAGTATAAATATGCACATATGCATTATTTTCTGGTTTAATTGTGTGGTTCAAACGATACCCAACAAATTCATGGCGTTGTAGTTGGATTTGATTTGTGTGATAATGGAATGTACGGTATATGTGAAATGCTATTGCGTTCATTTTCAATGAAAATGTGGCGCTTGGACACACGACGCAATTAATAGTTACTAATTCATTAGAGATTACAAATTACTGAAAGGATATAAATAAAAATATTTTCATAGTCCTACAGAATTATTTCTAAAAACTCTTCAATCCTTTTGAATTAAATTATAAATAACCCAAGATTAGTTTTAAGGATGATTAATTTTTTAAAAAGATGACTTGTGTAATATTTAGCTTATTAGAACTATCGTGCATACATTTGGTAGAATTGTGTTCTTGTGGAAGTGTTTTCTAACGAATGGCGTATGAAACTGACCTTGATGGGGTCTGTGGTGATGAGGGTGACGTGGTGTCCCCTCCTGACCAGCTCTAGAGCGATCGGCCTGAAGGGCAGCTGGTGGCTGATGGAGGGGGTCGGTATGACGGCCAGGATGCGAGCCGCACGGCAGGTGGCCGACAACCACACCACAACAAACAACAGCAGCACCAACCTCATGGCGACAGTCTGAAAACAAGATATCACGCGGTGTAAAGCCTGGGTTAGCACTGGATGTTATTTCGTGAGTGCTACAAAAATTGTACTTCCTTCGTAGGAACACAAATTTAACCATTGTTTGTCAACGAAATGATTTTTTGATTAATTTAACATATGAAAATATGTTCCAAAAAATTTTTTGTCGGAAGATCGAAATATTCACTATTGTTTATGCAGCCTTTCTTGATGTAGTCCTTGTCGAAGAACGAAACGGCGAAGTGAAGGATTAAGTTGCAGCAGAGAGCACACAGATTAGGAGAGGCATTGTCTCTGTGCAGTCTCTAAACACAATACCTTAGGATATGGTATGATGAGGTGGTATACATTTCGCAACGCAATACAACATTCAATTTCTAAACCACATGATTGAAACACGTAATTATTTCGGAGGCCGACTAAAAGCGCTCAGGTGACATTTGCGCCCAAGGGCTCGCCTACCGGGAAGGACGGTCTATAATCCTCCACCTTCCTGCAAGGACGGCGTCGCCGGAAGAAACGCACAGTCAAGCCCTAATGGCTTCTAAGGCTAGGTGAGCACTTCGGATTTACAGGCAGGCGATTAAAGACCAATTTTTCAAGCAACACAATTGTCGAATACTGATCTGAGTGGTTGAAAAATTGCCAGTCTGCCATGTAAATACGGAAGAAATTGTATTTCTTTACTATTTTTAGTTTCGAGTATTGTAAAATATCGACCCAACACCGCCTTCGTAAGCCAGTAATTACGATAACCGAAAAAGATACTCCTTGGCGATGGACGAAACCATGAAAGATTCTTAAAGTAAAAAAAAAAAAAAAAAAAAAAAAAAAAACAATGTCAGCACAATACATATACTCCCTACTGACTTTCGCAGTGGAAAATCCTAAATTCTTTAATATCAATGATAGCAAAAAGGGATAAATTCACTAAAGCTTCTTTATTCTCTGTCTTACCACAGAAAATAAAATGTTATCTACGAAAGCCTACAGACTGAAATCCAGACATAAAGAGATTTTACTTAAGTACCCATTTCACTCCGTGAAAGAATTTTCTTATTAGGATTTGGTAACTAAAGATGACTGACAGAACAGTGTATGTTGCGGTGCAGAATGGAAAATAGTCAAACTTTTTTCTTTTGTTAGTGCTTTACGCCTCGCCGACGTCAGGGTAATTAGAGGAGTGGTGGGACTGGGGACAAGGAACGGGAAGGAATTCGGCAATGGCCTTTTGAAGGAGTGATTTGGGGAAACTGTGGAAAACCCAAATTTGGATGCCCGGCAGGGGATTCGAACCGGCGTCCTCCCGAACGCAAGGCCAGAACCTTAACCACTCACTCACCACGCTTGGTGGAAATTTTCAAAGTTATTCACATTTACTAAAATATTGAATGATTTTCTTTTTGTGGAAACCGTTTACAAATGCACCAATTAGGCTATCTGGAAAGCGTATTATATGTAGTAACAAGCATTGGATATTACATATTAGCAGTTAACATTCGAAATTGAATATACTAATGGGATTTTAAATAACTAACTGTTAATCAGTAGCTGGTAATATTTATTAATGAATACAAGTACTAACCTGCATTCCCGAAACTCTTTTCACTTGCGATAAGAGTGAGCATATCTAATCTAATCCAGCCACAACACTCGCAATGCCTGTATCTAATGTGCATTACAGTTCTGTGAAGCTTGGATTAACACAAGAAATTTTTATGAAAATTACTCCAGCAATCAACATCTATATCGATGCAATTTGTCAATTCAGAAAAAAAATTCTATGATCTATGTTAATTTTTATATTCAACATATACATTAAAAACAATACAGTAAATTATATTTTCTTAACTTCCTTTAAGTAACTTTTGACAAGTAAGAAGATATACCCAGTATAGTTAGTTTACTTTTTTTTTTAACTAACTACAGAGCGACAATTCGTATCTCGACAAAATGTATTCTGGCATCATCTGTTGCGACTAATTAGTCGCAAGTGTGCGCACTCTAAATTATTATTATTATTATTTTACTAGACGACCCGTGCGAAAATTTCGCGAATAAAATGCGATGAATAGTGAGGTTGAATATAATGTCACCAAGTTCAGTCATTACTCTTCATACTCCTACTTCATTTATCGATTTTGGTTAGAAATCCAGGGAGATAAATGGCTCGAAACACAAAAAACGAATTTTAGAAATATTGACATTTTTTCGCTTTTAGGTCGAATTACGAAAAATTCCTTTCTTAGAATATAATGTTACCACGGCGGAAACACGATATGTCATTTATCTATATCGATTAGATATCAAGGGAAATATAAGGCTCCTGACACAAAAATACGTTGTAGAACAATTTATACTTTTTCCCTTTAATAGTTGAATTCCAAACACTTCTTTCTTAAAATATGATGTCAGCAAAGCTGAGACATTATTCCTCACAATCGTACTTGATTTATCGATTTTGGATAGATATCAAGGGAGATAAGTGGCTCGAGACACAAAAAACCCATTTTTGAAAAATTGACTTTTTTGCCTTTTATGGGTCGAATTACGAAAAATTCCTTTTTTAAAATATAATGTTACCACGGCGGAGACCTTATTCTTTAATATGATACCTCATTTATCTATATCGATTAGATATCAAGGGAGATAAATCGCTCGTGACACAAAAATCGGTTATAGAAAAATTTATACTTTTTTCCTTTAAGGGTTGAATTCCGAAAACATTCTTTCTTAAAATATTATTTCACAAAGCTGATACATTACTCCTTATATTCCTACTTCATTTATCGATTTTGGTTAGATATCCACGGAGATAAATGGCTCGAGATACAAATAACACATTTTAGAAAATGTGACATTTTTGCCTTTTATGGGTCGAATTACGAAAAATTCCTTTCTTAAAATATAATGTTACCATGGCGGAGACCTTATTCTTTAATATGATACCTCATTTATCTATATCGATTAGATATCAAGGGAGATAAATCGCTCGTGACACAAAAATCGGTAATAGAAAAATTTATACTTTTTTCCTTTAAGGGTTGAATTCCAAAAACATTCTTTCTTAAAATATGATTTCACAAAGCTGATACATTACTCCTTATATTCCTACTTCATTTATGGATTTTGCTTAGATATCCAGGGAGATAAATGGCTCGAGATACAAAAAACGGATTTTAGAAAAGTGACATTTTTGCCCTATAAGGGTCGAATTACGAAAAATTCCTTTCTTAAAATATAATGTTACCATGGCGGAGACCTTATTCTTTAATATGATACCTCATTTATCTATATCTATTAGATATCAAGGGAGATAAATCGCTCGTGACACAAAAATCGGTAATAGAAAAATTTATACTTTTTTCCTTTAAGGGTTGAATTCCAAAAACATTCTTTCTTAAAATATGATTTCGCAAAAGCTGATACATTACTCCTTATATTCCTACTTCATTTATGGATTTTGCTTAGATATCCAGTGAGATAAATGGCTCGAGATACAAAAAACGGATTTTAGAAAAAGTGACATTTTTGCCCTATAAGGGTCGAATTACGAAAAATTCCTTTCTTAAAATATAATGTTACCATGGCGAAGACCTTATTCTTTAATATGATACCTCATTTATCTATATCGGTTAGATATTAAGGGAGATAAATCGCTCGTGACACAAAAACGCTTTGCAAAAATATTGATACTTTTGCCCTTTAAGGGTCGAATTCCGAAAACTTTCTGGCTTAATATATGACGTCACTAAAGCGGAAATCTTAATCTTTAAAACGATACTTCATAAAACGGTTTCAGATAGGTATCCAGGGAGATATATGACTCGTAACACAGAAAACAGCATTTTATAAAAATTACATTTTTGCCCTTTAAGGGTCGAATTCCGAAAACTTTCTTGCTTAAAATACGATTTAACCAAAGTGGAGACCATAAGCTTTAAAATGACACCTCATTCATTGATTTCGGTTAAGTATGAAGGAAGATATAGGCTTGTGACAAAAAAATACATTATAGAAATAATATATATGATTTTTTTTTGCGACCTATTTTCTGTCGCAGCGACAGAAAATCGTTAGAGAGCGCCTAGCCTAAAGAGTTCTTGAAGTCATACATTTTACGGATATGTTTTAGTAAATTTCTAATACTTAATAACTTATTTTAATAACTGATTTATATCACACTTTTTCCAGGTTTTGGACTGGCTTAGTGATATAAATGCAGGTAGGATACAATCTTTTAAGGATTATTTAAAATCAGCTTGAATTAAACCTCGTCAATATTTATTTATTTACATATTTAGACATTACTTGAATTTTGTCTTTTTTTAGTGTGTTAAGAAAGCAGGTCTAGCCCAGATGTTGAAAGTATGATAAATCTTTCAAACAAGAACTAATATCACGGACTGTGCGAATGACGTGAAAGCAATAAGAGCCTAAACAGATGAGGTGTGCTGGATAGTCAGGGTATAATTTTTCTTGGAATTCTCAACTGCAGGTAGGCGAGGGCAGGTATAACTACCCACCGAGCTTGGGTTGTGCGGTTTTGTTACTGAGCGCTTTTATCATATATCAAATTATTTCATTACAATAATTGTACGGTACGGATACCGGCGACGATATTTTCGTTAAATACATGATTTACTGATTTGAAAATATCGATATCTTCAACATGTAAGGATTACTTGAAAAAATGTCAAAATTGTCAAACCTCAATTAGTTAGAAACATTGCAGTCAATAACGGCAAACTTTCCTTAGCGACATTTCAGTCAATATTGGCATGTCAATGTTTGTGTAAATATTAAAGATTAGCCTGCGTGATCAGAAAAATAGAAACAGATAGCGACAGAGGATTATTGGGACTCACAAGCTGCTCAAATTTCAATATGATAAAATGATATTTCGAACGAGTGTACTGTTGATACACTAAGGAAGGAACGAATTGGTTGTGAGCAGTTACCGAAATTCTTAGCAATTCTACTGCTAACTACGAGGACAGCCACAAAAGTCGAGCCTGAAACTGATAAACATGAATCAAAAGAAATTTGGGATTAATTTTTCAACATGACACACTCTGAACTTTCACACAGTTACTCTAAAGACGTTCAAATATTTCTGTGTCAACTGCATAAAAGGATTTCTTAAGGGTGTTGAAAATGACGTGACAGTATATACAACATCACCTGGATGCCGGGCAGAATATTTTTAACATTCGGAAATACGAGGAAGCTACAAGAGGCCACTTGGGGTGAAAAGTAACGTTGCTGTACTAACTGTAATCCACACGCATGAAATAAGCCACAAAAAAAAGATGGTTAATGGGAGCACCTGTTCTGATAAAGTATTATCTGTTTTCACGGATACCTGCCTCCTCAACTGCTTTTGATCTGCTGTCACCAAACGGCGGAAATCATTCTCATGTCTAAGTACTATTGTCAGTACACAATCTGCTGTTTTTCTTAAAATACCGTTATCTTCTCTGTAACCTTCTATATGTCAGTTGCAACTTGTTAGCCTTGTCCACATGTTGCTGAGCGATACCCTCCGCTCATCCTACTGCGTGGCTGTCATCTTCAGTGGTAGTTCTCATCAGGATAAAGATTCCAAATGGTTTAATACTACCAAATGCTGGGTAACTAACCCATAATGTTGAAACCTTATCCTCCTCCAAGTCTTTACCGACAACTTTTTCTCACATATGTATGTTTAATCACGGTACAAAATACTTTTCTCCTCCATTCCAGATAAAATGTAGACTACTGTTGATTCGCTTGCAGCATCTTTAATAAAATAAGGGTTCTTTCCACGGTGTGCTAGTTTTGAAATGAATCGAAAGCGAGCGAGTGTGGAGTATAACATTTCGCTCATAAAGAAAAGCTTCTATTAATTAAGCGGTGTCGTCAAGGTAGACGGACAACTTGTCCAAAATTATGAAAAAAGTAATTATATATATATATATATATATATATATATATATATATAAATTTACTCAGTGGCTATGAACTCTTGACTGTCCTATAATTTTAAATATCTTAGTATTATTATGACATTAATCTTAATTTCTTTGTACGTAATGAAGATGTTCTTTTTACCCATTACAAGTATCATCTCATAGTGGCCTAACGATATACATTACCAGAAGTTGGCACTTGATTTCAGATGTAAGAATGTCAGAAAATACTCTTTTGTAGGAAAGGGGTCAGGGAGTGGAATAAAAAACCAAGTGAAATGATGAACTATTTATCAGAAACACTGAAACAATTTATGATAAAAGTTCATAATGGGAAAAAGTAGTTGATTTGTGTTACTATATTTAGTGAACTTTGGGCTTAAAAAATGGAAAATGATTCAATGCGAAAACAGATGTGTAAGATAATGACAGATAATGACAACGATACACGTGATCCGTTATAATCAAATTAGTTAATTATTATAAAGAAATAAAGTATAGCGGAGGGCGCTGACAAAACTTACCAGCTGATAGTTCCACATGGACTATGGATCTGCGCCGCTCTTCACGCGCTTAAGTACAGTTCGCTGACCTTGGAGCAAATAACTGCATGTAGCATCATCATGACAGCGCCCAGAGGGAGTCCACGGAGTGGCGGAGAGATTTGTAAACATGATTCCAGCACTGAACGATCTGCACTAAGACGAAACATCACTGTCTTTTAACTTCTCTGTAACATTGGTGAACAACATTTTCAGTACTGAGAAAACTGCTAATTTCGTGGGTTTATTTCCTAGTGATGATTCAAATCTGAAATCAAAATTCAACATTCACATCACTATTACAACTTACAAATAAACCTGATGAAAAAAATGGGAGAAGTTAGGAATCTAAGGTCTGGTATGGATATTATTACTACAGGTGTATTAAACAAAACAGAATATAATATCGTACTTTATTTAGAATGAGCTTGGAGCCTTACTGCTTACCAAAAGACTGAAAAGTGCCATAGTAATACCGGTCTATAAAGGAGGTGAGACAAATAGAGTTGAAAATTACAGGACAATTAATCTGCCATTAGTGGTGGGAAAGTTGTTCAAAATTAATATGCAATAACCATATCAGGAAAGTCTGTAAGGGAAGAAACTGGTTTTCAATACAGCAATATAGATTTAGGAACGGGAACTCCTGATTTTCAATTAGTGGTCTATTTGCTAGATGTTACAGATGAAATGACCGATGGAGAGTAAGTTGACAGTGCAGTTCTGGATCTCTCCAAAGAATTTGACAGAATGAGCCATAAAACGATGGTAGATAAGATAAAACTATTGGAGTGGATATAAAATCGACTTTCTGTGTGGAAGAATTCTTGAAAAGTAGAAAGCAAAGTCTTAGGGTGGGAAATGCATTATCAAAAGAGAAAAAATGAGAGTGCCGCAGGGTAGTATATTGCCACCGTTGCTGTTCGTTGTTCTAGTAAACAATTGTGTTGATGGGTTGAGGTTAGGTTTTTTGTGGATGACGTAATATTATATAATAGGATTAAAACTGGAGAGGACTGTAAACAGATACGGTAGTATCTGAACAGGGTAACTAACTGATTAGTCAAACATGAAAATAGATGCCAAGAAGAGACAGCTTACTAGGTACACAGCAAAAAATGTAAAGGTTTTCTATGATTGTGTGATAGGGAAGGAGCTGCTTGTTGGAGATCTTAATTGTCTTGGCATACCATTTAATAGTAAACTCAAAAGGGCAGTACATACTGAACAGGTTATAGGAAGAGACTTCAAATCTTTCTCTTACTGGCGAGGGTGACGTGGGGCTGTATTGGGAAGTTGGGGTTACAAAACCTTAGTCAGACTACTGCTTTAATATGGTGGAGTGACCTGGAACTCGCATTTTGTTTATCAAATTCATCAATTAGAGAGAGTACCAATAAAAGCTGACTTGTTTGTGGGAATTACCGAAATCAGTAACTGATATGATGAAAGAGCTGAGTTGGGAGTCACTGTAAGCAGAAGACGGACGAAGAGAGTGTTTGGATTGTACGAGGCATATAAAAGCAATGACGCATAACTTGATATTGGTTAAAGATTTAGGAGTTGTACATGGATAGGTAGAGATGATCATGACCATAACATGGTCCTTGGTTTCTGCCAAAAGGCAGTGAGAATATTTTCTTTTGTAGGCAAGAGTGTCAGTAACGGGAATAAATTACCGGGAAAAATGATGAGCAATTTACCAAAAACGCTAGTTTAAATTCTGAATTCGTAAAAGGCAAAAGTAGGTAGATGGGAAAAAATCATTTCATTTTTTTTTTTTTTTTTTTGCTTGGGCTTTACGCCTCGTCGACAGCGAGGTCATTAGAGGCGGGATGGGATTGGGGCAAGGAACGGGAAGTAATTTGGCCATGGCCTTCTTGAAGGAAGTGTTCCGGCATTCGCCTGGGGTGATTTAGGGAAACCATGGAAAACCCAAATCTGGTTGCCCGGACGGGGATTCGAACCCGCGTCCTCCAGAATGCGAGGCCAGAACGTAAACCGTTCACCCACCACGCTCGATAAAAAATCATTTCATGGGATTTTGGGGGTGTAGAGTAATTTCCACAGGAGCGTGTGTGCTCCGTAGCACATGAGATTAAATTAAAATCAAAACAAATATTAGATATTTTATAGTAAACAAGGAATTGCAAGTTGACAATAAGAAACTTCGTTTTAATTATTTAACTTGGTTAAGTGTAAATACCAGTAAATGTTAGGTTATCACAATTTCTTTCTGGCGTTACTCCACCACCAACTGTTATATTTGTATTCTTCTACTGAAAATGGCAAAAGTCACTATTTATTGTGGGGTCACAATCACCACACACAATAAACCTGTAATCGGGGAAAAAGTCTGTACATTTAAAATTTAAAAAAAAAAAATAGTTTTTGGTACTATTTGGAAGCATCACAAAAGTAATCAACAGTTTTTAAAATTGGTTTCTGTCTGTATGGAAATCGGGATGAACGAGAATCACCCAAAAACAATTTGTCTGATTTTGACTGGGTTTGGAATAAGGCGTAACATGTGATTCTGCAAGTAAAACATGGCATGTTAAAATTTGAGTTAAGTGGAGTAGCTGTTAAATTTAAGATAAAAGTGTCCAAAAATTAATATCATGATTCATGCAAAACAGGTACATCCTGTGGTCCCACAGTTAAAATAGGTTATGTGCCATTCTGATGTGACGTCATGAAGTCGGGAAATTTAAATTAATTTTTGCGTTGAACGTGTTTCACACACAATTTACTGATCGAATTTTGACTGGGTTTCCTTTAATATGCAGACCGTGGTCCCGAGGGAATACCAGGGTAAGTTTCGACAAATTAGGAATTTGTTTTTATATTTTCGAAGCCTCTGACATTACTATTTAATAACTAGGCCTTCTAAAGTCATTTTCTGCAAACTGAATATTTCCATTTCATTACATATAACAGTTGTTGGTGATCTGTAAGTGCAAGTATAAATAAGTAAAAAAGAACACCTGCTTTGCCTCCCATATTCGATACATCGAATTAAACAGGCTCCTAAAACCGTCACATTTTGTACATGTAATAGACAACCTTTTCGTAACCCTATAATATCATCTTTGTCAGAAAAGAACTAGAGTTGACCAAGGAAGATTGAGACGAAAGTTGACAGAAGGGGCCTGTCCCAAGTGGATGTATGGTATTTTCAGACCTAGATGGCGCACCAACCAGTGATCCAAAGTGCCAGGTTTCACAAGTCGTCAGAGCCTGGGGTATATTGTAAAATCAGAGAAACAACATTTCGTTAAAGTCTGTTAATTAGAAAATTAATTAAAAAACGCTTCAGATAGTGAAACAAAACCGGCTTTGCATGAAGTACTTAATAAGAGATTGTATTCAGTATCTGCCTTTACGTAGTAATCGTGTTTACAGGCTACTGAACATGATGTTGTGTGTACCGAAAAGCGACACTACGTGTCAATTTTAGGTTCCTAGTGTCGCGCTGGCACGAAGGTTCGTTCAATATATAATCGAAGCTCAGTTGTTAGTGAGGAGCTACAATCCTACACCCCTGTCCATTTAACCAAAATACAACAATGTAGATACTAGTAGTCGATATAATGGGTTACCATATTAGAAATAGTCTTCTAACTTAATTATTGAAAACATACGCATAGGTATTTCATTCTGATCACATCTGCATATTCTAGTTGCGTAGAAAGTAAAACAGATTCACATTAATTGAGAGTTAAATTACTTCCCGATGCAACAAGATAGGCGTTTCCGATTACGGAAAACATACGCTCTACAAAACCTGTTCACTATCGACAGACGAAATCATCACCGAACACGCCTACCCTTTCGGACTGACGAGTGAGCTTGGTTTCCCGGATCATCGTATTTCCTTAAATTCGAACTTGATACAATTTCATTTCGAATAAAGGTGCACTGTAGACAACAGGTACTCTTACCTGATACCTGATGTATAATTTGATCAAAAAAATTCTAAGCATGATCTTCAACGCGAAGCTTGGTTGGACGCTCCGGAAAAAAAGATATATTAGGGCTGGTATCAGGGTTAGGACGGCCAGTTCCTTTCCTCCTTACCTAACCTTGTGAAACTAAAGTACGGCATTCAAAGGAGAAATACCCAGTTGGGGAATGGCATTTAACGTGTGGAAATGCTAGCAATCACCTTGAAGTAAACAGATTTCTCATGAAACTACTATAGATAAACATTTAATTTTATGTAATTCCAACGCCTATATTTGTTTTATGTTAATTAGGGTGAAAACTCCTTTAGGTGAATCCGAATAGGTGTACAAGAAAAGTTTGAAAAATACACTATGCCATATAATGGCTAATACTTACATTTATTTGTAACTAATACATTTACTTCACTGTGTAATCGACTCATCACTGTTGAGTTTACATTGCGTTTATTGTTACAAGCACAACCGATTAGTTAAACATTTTTGCTTAAGTTGTAATATGTTGAGTGTTTTAAAAATTATTATTTCACAAAGAAAATCGAAAGTAAATGGCGAAGATGATGCCAAATTTACTAAACAGCTTGTCTCACTGTATTCGTCAATGCTGTGTTAAAAAAGAAAGGAAAAAAGGTCTCAAAATGTCGAGCGACAGAATTTCGAATGACTAAGATATAAGGACACAGTTATATACTATTAACATCAAAATCTTTCTATAAAATGTGATTCAATATTTTCAAGTTCTAGTTGAAGCGGTAAAAATTTATGTAAATAAATGATCAATAGTTTAATATCCAAAGGCAGTTTTTCCTAATTTTCCGTGTGTAACCGGCCTATGAGCGACAATCTGACTTAAGCCGGAAGTGGTCTGTAGGTCGAAACAAAGCGAGGGATTATCTCTAGCCCAGCGAATGAAAATCACAGTGAGAAAGGGTCGCCGCGGGGAATTTTGCGGATGGATTCCTTGAATGGGCCGTTCGGTTGGTGTCGTGGGAAAAATTATTCCTACATATCCTCCCGAACAATCCCGACAAATCCCGAAGTACTCTTAGCAAATGAGAGGCAATGTATTAGCCATCAAAGAGGGGATACTTTTGCGAAGCCAATCGGATGTGTTTATTTCCTCACGTGATTGGAAATTTTACAAATTTTGTCTTTCCACGAAACTCGCTGAAGAGGAGGAGAGGGACCAGCTCTGAGAGGACGAACGGTCTGGGCATTCTGGAGACTTGGATGACTGAGCACCAAGTCCGATCGATGTTGTCACATGTGCTGGTTGACGTGACAAGTGCCTTGCAGAACCTGGACAGGTGCGCTATTTGAGTGATGATAGCGCTCTTGTTGCGACGCTTCGTACAGCCAGACAGACACGGTAATTATACCTCCAGAAACAGTGTGTACTCTGACGAATCATTGAGACAGCCCTGTAACGGTCTGATGAGGGAGAGTGTTAATGCTCCGGACTTTAATTCCTGAGCTAGTTGTGTCTAAAAGCCGAGTGCTTTTTTGTTTTCTTTTCCTAGTTTGAATTGAAAGACTGACGTCCATGTTTGGAAACTTTCAATAACTCTTCTTTGTGGGAACAAATTAATTCCCTGGCGCCCTATGAAATCCAATCAAATCTGATGTTTGCTTGTAATACAAGAATCGCTCTCAATGCATAAGAGAGTTTTTGGTTGTTGCATCTGAAATTTTTAAAACTTTGTAAATTTCATGTACATGTATTGCAATTTCTTAGCTTCAATTAATGATAATTATTTGTTTGCTATTTCGCAACTGTAAGACGAGCTATTGCATTGAATTTTATTTTGCACAGACAGATGATTAAGATTAACGATAAATATACCTCTGTCTGTAAGCATTCATGAGTACCAAATAAACCAATAATTTAGGATCTTTTCAAATACTAATAACAGAAGTAATGGTTTTACCTCTGTTTCCTGAAATAAATATACATGCTTTGCAGAAGGTAGTGGAAGGTGGTGATTTAAAATTATGCAAGATAAGAAATTAATCATCCCCCACCGACCAATCCACTACACAATGTAACTCTTGATTATGTTGTTTTAAGATAGACATCTGTGCATTAACAGCAAACGAGAACAAATTTCTGGCAATAACTAGTGATTTATCTTAATTCTTCCGTTTAGCATCTTGATAAAATACCTTTATAATGTACACCTTGTTCTCACTGTGACTGGGAGGAGGGGGAGGGGGTTGCAGGGGCTGCCCAATGGCGGAGCGCCATCGAATGGGAAGCGCAGAAAATGCAGCGATAGGTCTGCTGCGCAAACAACGAAACATAAATTCTATAATAACCTAGCTTGCTGTTCCCATATTGTTTTAACACACTAATCACCCAAAAGAGTTTATAAACTCAAGCTCTTCAGCTTAATCCATAGTTATACTTCGTAATAGAATCGAGTCAACTATGGTTGGCAGAAAATATTCCCGAATGTGTGGATAACACTTCGAATTTTGATAACCATACCTATAGCTGTCGCTAAAGGAGAAGTAAGTTTCGTAAATTAAAACTTATCAAACCTTATTTACGGTAAACGCAGACTCAAGATAGACTGTCAGGGTAAACGCGAGGAAGATGGCAATCTAGGCCTTTTAGTTATGATTTTATTTCCTCGTTTGCTTAAAAAAAAACTATTAAAAACATTGTGAATTTGACGTACTATATGTAATGTGAGCATTGTGTACGCCATGTTAGCTTAAATAAACCTTTTCAAACATATAGTGTTCCTTTTTACTATTTTTGTTTCTCATTCATGCCGCTGCTATCCTATACTAATCTTTCTGAGGTTTGAATTATTATTAATAAATAAAGACTTTCTTCTTCCCGCCTCATTGCTTGAATGGAATTCATAACGCATTCATATACGTATTCGAATCCCACGGGAACTACTTTTTCGATCGGGAAAAAGTTCATAGCCCACACATTACTGTATTCCAAATTTTATCCTAAGCCCGTTTCGACGTGAAACAGCAGCAAACATCCAATAAAGAAAACTTTTACATTTATAATATTAGTAGGATGTAATAAATGTTATCTTCAGTATGTATAAATGGACACAATTAACGATTGCACATTTGAGGCCCGCAATGAGATTTCGTACCACCTGAAAAACTTGCTAGGGGTGGGCAGGGGGAGAGGAGAGATAATGATGTGACAGAAGAAAAAAATAATTTTCCAGTGCCATTTGATTATAAATAGGTAACGTCTATACTCACATATTATAGTGAGCATTGCCTTTGCTTCCTAGAAGTTGCTGAACTGCGAAAAGCAAATTCGAGTGGTCCTACAACCTGATGCCAGTTTCTTTGCTGCGCACTCAATCTCAATCCGAACCACTAAGCGTTCTAGCGTACTTCATATAAACAAAGCAAAGGTTTTCCAGAGCCAAGGTATGATTAAATGACCGTTGAGTAGTACTAATTTCATTTAATTTAATTTAATTGCAATGGAGCACAGGCCCCGGTGGCAATTTCCCTACACACCCATCTTCCCCCTATCCTGCACCTACCTACATTTGCCCTATACAAATTTTATCTTTAAATTCTTTCAAAGTTTTCGGTAAATTATTAATCATTTCTCTTGGTAACTCATTCCAATCCCTGACACACTTACCTAAAAAGATAATCTTCCCACACCCTTGTGCCTGAAATCTAGTGCCAGCTTGTGGTCATGGTCATCTTTTCCCTTCCATGCACTACTTTTCATACCTATTGCAATATCTTTCCATGCCTCATCGCCAGTATATGCCCTGTACACTCCCATGACCCTCCTCATCCTCCTCCTGTCTTGCAATGAATCCCATTCCAGCTCCTTTATCATATCCGTCACTGAATGCATTCTGTGATAATTTCCAGAAACAAATCTAGCAGCCCTTTTTTGCACCCTCTCCAACTCCTGTATTTGATACGTAAAATGAAGGTCCCATACTACACTACCATATTCGAGCAATGGTCTGACCAAAGTTTTGTAACCCAATTCCTTGACTTCTCTCGTATATCCCCTCATCACTCTCTCCAACAAGTGCAGAACTTTGAAACCTTTTCCTACCACCTGTCCTATGTGTCCTGTCCAGTTAAGTTTGTTATCAAAAGTAATTCCAAGATATTTACATTTCAAGTCTTCAGCAAGCAATTCTTTCCCCACCTTATATTCATAATTAACCTTTTGTTTTTTATTTGTGTATCTAATAAGCTGACTCTTCTTTGCATTTATCTTCATTCCATGTTTACCAACCCAATTAGATATCCTGTCCAGATCACCCTGCAACTGTTTACAATCCTCTATCGTTTTGATTCTTTTATACAGCATTATGTCATCTGCAAACATCTAATTTCAGATAGTAAACAATCAACACAATTATTCATTACAATAATGAATAGCAATGGTCCCAATACGCTACCCTGTGGCACTCCCATTTTCACTTCCACTTTCTTTGATACATTTCCTACCCTAACTTTCTGTTTTCTACCATTTAAAAATTCTTCTACCCAGCAAATCACTTTCTCATCCTCTCCAATAGTTTTTACCTTATTTACTACCATTAGTGCCTTACTCTGTCAAACGCCTTTGAAAGATCTAGTGCTACACTATCAATTTGGCCTCTCTTGTCCATTTCATCGGAAATATCTTGCATATATCCCACCAACTGAGATTCGCATGAATATCCTTGCCTGAAACCATGTTGCCTGCTTGAAAACCACTTACGTTCCTCACATACATTTCTGATGTGGTTGCATATCAATCTTTCCATTAATTTACCTACCACTGATGTCAAACTGATTGGCCTGTAATTCTCAACTCTATTTCTCACCCCTCCCTTATGTACCGGTACTACTATTGCACTTTTCCAGTCCTGTGGTAAGCAGCACGTGTCTAGACTCAATTTAAATAATATTTCAAGATAAGGTACAATGTCACATCCGACCATCTTTAAGATATCTGTAGTAATATTATCTTCACCAGCCCCTTTATTTTTTTCAGCTTTCTTATTTCCTTCATGATATCCTCAGGATGGATATCAAATTTTTTACTATCGTCGTTTCTAATTGTGTTGTTAAGCTCGTTCTCCGAATTAGATCCTCCTGTTTCTGATTCATTGTCCCTAATGCTTTCACTGAACCAGTTACTTAAAATCTCTGCCTTTTTCAAATCGTCAGTAACTTCTTCTCCATCCTTATCTATAAGTGTCTCTACACGCTCCCTTCTCCTCAGTTTCCTGATATAGCCATAGAAATTTCTAGATGCATCAGTCAATGGTCCTCCTGCACTGACAATACTCTTCATAAACCCATCTTTAGCCATTTTCTTTGCTGTTATTAAGTCCTTGTTTAGTTGTTTTAAATATTCCCTACTACCCTGCTGTCTCTTAACTCTGTTATGTTCTTTTCTTACCAACGTCTTTAACCTCCTCACTTCCCTATTATAGTACACTAGACGACCCGTGCGAAAATTTCGCGAAAAAAAACTGACGTGAAAAGTGAGGTTGAATATGATGTCATCAAGCTGAGTCATTACTCTTCATACTCCAACTTCATTTATCGATTGTGGTTAAAAAACCAGGGAGATAAAAGGCTCGAAAGACATAAAACGTATTTTAAAATATTGATATTTTTACCGTTTAAGGGTCGAATTACGAAAAATTCCTTTCTTAGAATATAATGTTACCACGGCGGAAACCTTAGTCTTTAATATGATATCTCATTTATCTATATCGGTTAAATATGGGAGATAAATCGCTCGTGACACAAAAATGCGTCATAAAAAAATTTATTCTTTTTCCCTTTAATGGTTGAATTCCAAAATAATTATTTCTTAAAATATGATTTCACAATGCTGAGCCATTACTCCTTATAATCCTACTTCATTTATCGATTTTTGTTAGATACCCAGGGCGATAAATGGCTCGAGATATAAAAAAACGCATTTTACAAAAGTAACATTTTTGCCCTTTAACGGTCGAATTACGAAAAAATCCTTTCTTAAAATATAATGTTACCATGGCGGAGACCTTATTCTTTAATATGATACCTCATTTATCTATATCGGTTAGATATTAAGGGAGATAAATCGCTCGTGACACAAAACCGCATTGCAAAAATATGATACTTTTGCCCTTTAAGGGTCGAATTTCGAAACATTTCTGTCTTAATATATGACGTCACTAAAGCGGAGATCTTAATCTTTAAAATGATACTTCGTTAAACGATTACAGGTAGGTATCAAGGGAGATAAGTGACTCGTAACACAGAAAATAGCATTTAGAAATATTGACATTTTTGCCCGTTAACGGTCGAATTCCGAAAACTTCATTCCTTAAAATATGATAAGACCGAAGTGGCGACCATAAGCTTTAAAATGACACCTCATTCATTGATTTCGGTTAAGTATGAAGGAAGATACAGTCTTGTGACAAAAAAAATACCTTATAGAAATAATATATGATAGGTTCTCTACTTCTCTTTATTTTCTGCTTTGGAATTAATTTTTCTTCCCCTTTCTTATTATCTCTTTGAACTCTTCCACCTTGACTCTACTGTACCTGAGCCTTCCTTCCATTTCCTGAATTGTTCTCTGAAATATCTCTTCAAATTTGAAACCTGTGCCTTTTTATAATTGTAATGGTATTGGAATTTTAACAGCGGACACCGCCACCTCCTGCCAACTAAATTGTGCTGTATTTCTATCTGAACTTTAAATTTTGAATAACATCCCGAGGTTTGTGTAGATTAAGACACCTAATTCTATCTTAGTATCAGTTATCGCAGCTTTACATTTTTGTCTTTACATTGCTGGAGAGGGTTCTTTTATAATTTTTAACTGACACAACCTTTCTTTTTACCTCAAACTATTGAAGTTGAATGCAAACTCTATGACAATTTTCTAGGGAAAATGTTATGTTTATCAACATGTTCAGATGTAATGTAGCTGAACAATGTTGCTATTAATGGTTTTTGACAGAACGGTCAGTCTCCGAGATACAAGAAGCACTTGTTTTTTTTTTTTTTCTTTATTACAGTCCCGCACGTTTAATATGAAAACACATTTAATGCACGAGCATAATTATAATAAATACAGACGTGTAACTAACAACACGCTGTAAGTTGGTTGTGAGTTGTTCAGTCCTTAGACTTTCAGATTTCTTTTACTCAGATCGTCAGGCAATTTACACTTTCACCAAACTACGAATATTAATTTATATAACTTCTGAATAATAAGGTAGTTGTTAAAATAACAACTCCGTCGATTCAGGTTCCATTTAATTTTTTATGCCGCCGAAATATTCCAAAGATCTTAAAGCACATTGCTAATACCACCTTCCTTTCAAGCGAACTTGACAGCACCCGACCTCGGTAGGGATGCTCGATATACATCGATGTATCGAAAACATCGATGTTTACTATTCGATGCATCGAATCAATCCGATGCATCGTTTACTTTCGATGTTTAACGATGCATCGATGTTTTTCATTCGATACATCGAAAGAACACATGCATTTCTTCGACGCGATAGAATCGGTTTTAAAGCAAATAAAAACAGAAAATTGTATTACTATACCTTATTTTTGTCATCTAAAATATCAAATTACATTTTTTACTTGAATAAAAAAAAATACATATGCGACACGATTAGTTTTAAGGCAAAACAAAACTGGTAAATTGTATCGCTACACGTTTTTTGTCACCTACAAAATCACATTAAATTTTTCTTTTAACTTGCATAAAAACAAGAAAAACTACGCGATATGATTGATTTTAAAGCAAAAAAAAAAAAACAGGAACTTGTATCTCTATACGATATTTTGTCACCTACAAAATCTTATTTTTTTTTTCAACTTGGATAAACTACAAAAAAAACTACGTTATATGATTGGTTTTAAAGCATAACAAAAACAGGAAATTGTATTGCTATATTTTATTTTGTCACCTACAAAATCACATCACGTTTTTCTTTTAATTTTGATAAAACATAAAATAATTACAGTTGACATGAAATTTCCCGACAGTGTAGGGCGGAGCCACACCTTAGGGCAAGGCTAATAGTACCTAGTAGGCTTCAAAAATTTGCTTAAAGTTACTGCTCCTCATTATAAAATACCACCAGAGCAACTGTGACACGTTGGCTTGATGACAAGTATGACGCCTTGGCAACATTATAAAATCAAAATTCTCAAATGTTGAACACCTCACATTAACAAGTGATATATGGTCTGACATGCAGATGCGCAGCTTTTTGGGTGTCACAGCGCATTTTGGTCTACACAAGGTGTTCAAATCAATGACATTAGGAGTTTATCAACTCAATTAAAGTCATTCATCGGAATATATAGCAGACATGCTACTTAAGACCTGCAACGATTGGGGATTTGATACGGACAAAGTCTCTGCGGTCGATACTGATAACGCCCCCGAATATGGTAAAAGCTGTAAAATTAGGATTTGGAAAGAAGAAGCACATCCCTTGTTTCGCTCAAACGCTTAATTTAGTTGCTCAAAATATTCTCAAAAATACCTTTAGAAAATATATTGTGAAAAATAAAGACCATTGTTACTTTCTTTAAACACAGTTGTTTGTCTAGAGACGATTTTGGAAAGTCTGTAAGTGCTGAAATAAAGTTAATACAAGGCCTGCCAACACGCTGGAATAGCACATAATATATGATTCAAAGATTTTGGAGCTTAAAATGTTATAAGTGATATATTGATTTGCCATAAAACAGCACCTCCAATGCTGACTTGTTTGGAATTAAATATCGCGTCATTTCTTCTTAACATACTTGTAGCAGCAACTAAAGAAATATCTGGTGATAAATATTGTACCAGCAGTTTAGTGCAATGCTTTCAAAACTCAAATCAGTTGAGACTGATGAACCTTTAGTGATGGAAGTACATAAGCTTATCCTAAAAGAAATCAACAAACGGATGGGTGCTATCGAACAAATTTCGTCTTTAGCTATCGCGACATTATTGGGCCCACGGTCTAAAAACTACATTTTGAAGACCCGATGGCTTGTGCAAATGCTATTCAAAGATCAAAGATATGATGAAGAGGGAGCTGGAAGAAATGCGAACAGAATCTGATTCAGATAGTTCAGACAAAACATCGGAAGATTTCAGTCTTTGGACCGATCATCACAAACTAGTTCAAAGAAACTGGAAATCAAACAAGACCGAAGAAAGTGTTTCCGACGAGCTGTCTGTCTACTTGAGAACTCCGGTTGGCCGGCTTAGTGAAAATCCGTTAGAAGTATGGTCCGATTATAAACAACAGTTTCAAA
>CM061920.1:206027063-206047271 GCA_031002005.1 Vandiemenella viatica
AGCGGTTTACATAGGTGGTGTCCTCTAGTGATCGCTATTGAAGTTAATAACGCCTTCAACTGGCAAATACGCTATAACACGGGTAAACAGCTGTAACAAAAAGCATAATCACGTTGTTTACTATGAAGGATGGATGCTGAAAACCCATTTAATGGTCATTAAGTTGTAGAAATATGATAAATTTTGGACCCCATCACAAATAATATCTGCAAAGTAGTATTTGACGTCGTCAGTAGTAGCGACATCTGTTGGTCGCTATCGCGATTAATAACGGTCAAACGTATTAAAAAGCGGTTTACAGCAGTTTGCTGCTTGCAACCGACGAGTAAGGAAGTAAGCGGTGTGATAGAGTGAGGAAGTTAGACGTGTTTACCTGCGCCGGCGCGAGTGTTAGTGGCAGCGAAGCGGACTCATCTTCCGGCGACTATCAACAGTGCTAACTGCGGTCGTGTTATATACACAGAACTTTTGGTGAATCAGTGGACAGTTATAGTAATTTTCATCTTGAGAAGACAATCTAACTGTGTTAATACATCCTTGGCTGAGCTCATCTCGTCGGACCCTTCTGCCGGAGGGCGAGAGGAAATGGCAGAAGCAAGTGATGGAATCGACCCGAGGAAAGAAGAGGCGTATACCGTGTACCAGAGTGACCAAGAGATGATGGAGACAGCGAGGAAGACAAAAGAGGCAAACCTAAACGACACCGATGAAGAAGAAAAGTACAATCTGAGGAAGAAACGTAAAGCTGCAGACAGGAGAATCGTCACGAAAGAGAAAATTGAAGAACTGAGTTGATTCCTAGCAGAGGTAAGGAGGTAGCGTGCAGCCTAGCGACCCCACCACAAACAAATCCCAGTGGAGCGTCAGGAGATGGAGGCCATCAGTTGAACACCTTAGGTAACCATCTGACAACTAGTCAGGCAAGCCAAGTAAGAGAAGAAGCAGTCAAGCGGAACCCCCCCGCGCCGGCAATGTGGAAGAGGCTTTATAATGACCATGCAGAGGGTCCATATATGGTTATAATCGAGAACGCATCAGACAGTGCTTCTCTACACCCAATTCAGCTGGGGAAAATTTTTTATAACAAGGTCACTGGGCTGAAACGACTCAATCAACTGGGGAAAAACAGAATGTCTATGGAATTTTTTGAATGCCAGCATTGCTAATGGCTTCGTTGAAAACAAGATGTTTCTTCAATCCTTGGGTCTGCAGGCTTATATACCGGCTAACCGAGTAGAACGGAAAGGGATAATCAAGTTTGTGCCTACGGACCTAGCAGAAGAAGAAATAAGGATTAACGCTGTTTCGTCGGCACCAATTATCGAGGTTCGGTGATTTACCAAGAAAATATTCAATGACAACAAGGTGGAAACAGTTCCCCTGCAAACTGTGCTCATAACCTTTGATAGCCAACTCCTGCCAGAGGAAATCGAGATTTTCTACCTGAGATTCAAGGTGGCTCCCTACATATTTCCAGTAACGCAGTGCTTCAAATGCTATAGGTTTGGTCATATGGCCAAATTCTGAAAAGGAAAAGAAAGATGTATGAAGTGTGGTGGGGAACACAACATAGCCAGCTGCTAAATGAGTTCCAAAAATGCGTAAACTGTGGAGGTGACCACAAAGCCAACGATAGGAAATGCCCGAACGGAAGCGACAAGAAGAGGACAAAGCAAAAATGGCGACGGATAACAAGAGGAGTATACTGCAAAGTTACCAATACAAGGCAGCGGAATTCCCACCTATACAGAGTAAAAGGTACAGCGCGGTGACGATGCCACAGGGAATGAAGCAAGTCAGGGAAACTGCCAAAGTACCGTCAGTACTCCCAAGGAATCTATCGCTACCCAAACGGAAGAAGTAACCAGCAAAGAACAAACTAGCAGAGAGGCAGGAGAAGACATCGTTAATATAATAGTCAAAATAGTGGTTAAACTGATAGCACAGCAGATGAAAGGCAAGGTGGCAGCCACCACAGTGAAGAAAATTCAGGACGAAGCGTTTCGACAAGTGCTTCAAGAAATTAAAGAAATGGGGCCAAGTGGAACCACATCGGAGGCTGCAAATCTGTTAATTAGAAATGGCTAGAAGGACTAAATTTACAGTGTTACAGTGGAACGCATGTAGCCTATTACCAAAATGGGACGAATTTCAAAGAACCATGACAGAACATAAGGCCGACCTAGTCCTTATATCGGAAACATAGCTGCGCAACTCGTCGAACATAAACATCAAGAATTTTAATGTGTTTCGGAAAGACAGAGATGATGGGCACGGGGGTGTTGCCATCTTGGTGAGAAGCCATATTAAGAGTTCCGTGCGTAGATTAGCGGCACCAATTGAAAACGTAGAAATGCTCTCTGTAGACCTCTCTTACGATGGACCTATCCAAGCGGCCTCCGTCATATATAAGCCGCCTCAAATTAACATGAGTGAAGAAAATTGGACTGCAATATTTAATCAGCTTCCACCTAATAGCTTTGTGGGAGGAGACATTAATGCTGCACTGTGGCATGATTTTCAAGCAAACAAGCAGGGAGAAGAGCTGGCTCAAGCTATCACATCATCCACATTATCAGGTGCTCAATAATCAATATGGAACAAGACTTGGTTCTCCATATCAGAGGCACTCTTCCCCCGATATCTCAATCGTATCAGCTAATCTGTTGCTGAGATCGAGGTGGGAAATCTTAAAAGATACTCTAGGTAGTGATCACTTCGTTCTTAAAACAACTATTGACACGTCATTACTGCAAAACTTTAACACTCAAATGAGACGCTGGAATTGCAAGAAAGCGAACTGGAAACTATATCAAGAAAAAGTCAACATGCGGCTGGGTCAGATTTATGAATCCTCAACTGACTTGCAGGTCCGTTACAACGAATTTGAGGATGTTATAGTCAGGAGTGCAGAAGAGTTTATACCAATGGCAAACTTCGGAATAAAGAAACCTGATAGCAGAAAGCCTTGGTGGAACAGCGACTGCTCCAGAGCCGTCGCTTTGAGACGCCTAGCTATTAAAACTTATAGACACGACTCAACCTTAGAAAACTTTATATTGCTCAAACGAAGGTCAGCTGAGGCAAGAGCAATTATTGGACGGTCAAAACGAGAAGGCTGGAAAAAGTTTTGCTCTAGCATTTCGTATGGGTATCTCTTCCAAGAGATGTGGAGGAAGATACGTTGGTACAAGGGCGACAGGACGGTTGCTAACTGGGTCAATACTGATAATGAAGCAGCGGAACTATTTCTAAGCAAGACTGCTCCTCTGTTCGTCCCATTAAATACGGAATCTGAATCAGGAAATGATTCTAACGCTAATTCCACCAGATTGGGGGAACCACCCTTTCTTATGTCAGAACTGGTCTGTGCCTTGAAGAAGAAAGACACTGCACCAGGAATGGACAAGATCACTTACTCCATGATTTACAACCTGCCGCAAAAGGCGAAAGAGGTGCTCCTACAACTGTACAATGACATGCTGGCAGCTACGTTTGTCCCAGTACAGTGGAGAAATGTTATAATTATACTTGTGGAAAAACCTAACAAGGACAAAAATAACGTTTCCTCCTACCGCCCTATATCTCTTCTACAATGTTTGGCAAAGCTGATGAGTGCGATGTTAAAAAACAGAATTGAATGGCATATGGAACATCATAGGTTGCTTAGTGATCGAACGATGGGATTCCGCAAAGGGTATAGCACCATGGACAATTTAAGCACCTTAATTACTGACATACAGCTTACTTTTGTTAGGAGAAACTTCATTCTTGCCGCTTTTCTTGATATCAAGGAAGCCTACAATAATGTGCACATCAACATACTTAGGGAAATAATGGAAAATATAGGACTCTCGAAAAAACTTTCGTCATGGTGTTTTCATTACCTGGCGCACAGAGTACACATTATCTCTACTTCATGCGGTGACTGCTTCAGTCGACATGTATTCCAAGGTTTGCCTCAGGAAGACCCAATGAGTCCTACTCTATTTGACATTTATACCTTGAAAGTTTGCAATAGCCTGAGAGGATTTGTAACCTAACTTCAATACGCTGATGATTTTGTGGTCTATGTTTCTCATCCTGACAAACAAAACGCAAAAAATTTGCTCGAAACTCAGTTAAATGAAGTACAAATCTGTCTGAAAGATAGAGGCCTAGAGCTTTCGGTAGATAAAAGCAAGTTATGTGTATTCTCACAAAGACAATTTCAGAATAATGACTTTAAAATTACAGTAGGTGGATCTACTATGGAAGTAGTCTCCGAAGTAAAGTTTCTGGGGATGTGGTTAGACACTAAACTCTCATGGCGAAGACATATAGCAGAACTAAAACAATCATCCATACAGCGAATAAACATCCTCAAGGCCCTAGCAGCTCTGAGCTGGGGCACGGATCCCAGACCCCTGAGAAACATTTATTATAGCTTACTGAGGAGCAGACTTGAATATGGGGGATTTCTCTACGAAACTGCGTCAATTTCCACCCTCAGAAAGTTAGACATCATTCAATCGGCAGCTTTAAGGGTGGTAGGCGGTTTCCTTAAAACTACTCCCGTTGCTGCGATGGAGGTAGAAACAACTCCTCCATTAGACCTAAGAAGAAAGAGAGTGGGAATGAATTTTTGGCTAAGAGTTTGTTCCACCAAACGACATCCACTAATAAGAAAAGTGCAGCTTCTTGCTCATGAGCAATCTTGGAACCTATCTAAGTATCACAAAACACCTTCACTTGTGGATTTATTTCAAACAACAGCTCAGTGGGCCATTTACAGTTCAGATATCAATGAGTTGTACAGTGAGGAACAACTATGGCAACGGTCAGATCTATCCCCTCTAGTTCACATTTACCTCATGACAGACGATTAATGAAAAAAGATCACAGTGAGGAGGAACTGAAGTGCCTCACACAAGAAGCACTGAACTCGAGATGGAAGGCATGGCACAAAATTTTTACAGACGGCTCAAAGGAAAAAGGAAAGGCTTCCGCAGCTGCATTTGTAGACCCTGGTCGCTGCGTTCACGAAGCTTACAGGTTACCAAGACAGTTTTCGACGTTCTCCTCAGAGCTTTATGCCATTCTAAAGCGCTGCTATACATTCATTCGACAGCTCATTCAAATACAGTGATTTGTACAGATTCTAGAAGTGCCCTACAGGCAATAATGGAATTGTCAAAAGGAAGATGCCGGAACTATTTAGTTTATGACATAGCCAGGGAACTTCAGAAGTTATCGGTAGAAGGAATACAAGTGCAGATCCAGTGGGTACCGAGCCATGTTGGGTGTGTCGGGAAATGAGGCAGCGGACAGAACAGCACGTCGCCACCTTACTGCTGCAGAAACAGAAAAAGTTTCGGTACCCTGTACAGACTTCAAGGCCATTGTTACCGACATGGTTAAGACTGAGTGGGAGAAGAGATGGTTTGCCGACTGCCAGGGAAAGGGACTTTGGTATCGAGCCATCTGCAACAACATAGTAAGCGAGCCATGGTACGCTCAACTAGAACTGAACAGGAAAGAAATTACTTTAATGAACAGACTTAGGACAGGACACACTTTATTACGTGACAAAAAATACCTCATGCGGTTGGTGGATTCGCCGATGTGCCCATCGTGTGATTCTGTAGAGGATATTTATCACTTCATGCTGAGCTGCAAGCAACATCAATCAGCGAGGAAACAACTGCTAGAAGATGGATTAAATATAACTGATATAACTTCTCTGATGCAATCTCTCTCAGTTCCGAGCAAGAAATCGGTCAAGATAATCTCCCTGTATATTAAGTGTACTAAAGGTGTAATTTAAAATTAATTCGAACATACTGTATGAGGTTATTGGCTGTATTAGCCTTTGGCTAAAGCCATTTAAAAAAAAAAAAAAAAAAAAAAAAAAAAGCGGTTTACATAGGTAGAGTCCTCTAGTGGTCGCTATCGTAGTTAATAACTATTATTTTGCGATGGTAGTGTCATCTAGTGGTATCTATTACAATTAATAACGGTGAGAGAAGCAATAAGCGGTGACTGATGCACTCGTAGCGGACGGTCGACAAACAATTACAGCGCTGTCAGAGGGAGGTGCTGACAGTTATTTGAATAACTCCAGTTATCGTTTTGGCCGTTACTTGCTAAACGGCGTTTTTAAAATAACGGTTATTTGTAGCCGTTTAGTTATTTGTGACCCATCTCTACATAAAACGTTCTCTCTGTTTTTGTCAGCGTCACAACGCGAATAACGTGCTGTGGCCGTTTTAAAGTGTTTAAGTATCGTTTGTTTGTCTTCATTTTATTAGAATTACCTCCTTCAGTATTTAACAATATCTCTGTTGTATAATTTCCTAGCTATTACCCGCGACTTCGTGCGCGTGAATTTAGAATTTGATTGCTAGAATGGATACACAAAATTGAAAGTTACTTAAGGTATGTCAGCATAATATGACTGGAACGCTATCGATAAATCATTCTACCGACGAACCTGTCTCATTTATTCATATCGGAAAAAAGTATCCTATTTCGTTCCTAATGATACAAAGTATATCGGTGTAAACATATAGTCGTCCCGATGATTAATTAATTTCAGTTTTGGGGAATTAATTAATACGCCACGTTGTACAAGCCATATTGTGTTTTGCAACGTGCTAGAGACCAAACGTTTTTGCGCCATATTGTAGCGTCTTACAACGTGTTATCCCCAGCGTTGGGCTCCATATTTTAATGGACCTTCCGTTGGAAAATGGGGGGGGGGACCATTACCAAATTTTATAGAGAAGATTAATATTAATTTGTTAAACAGGTTAATCTGGTGAACCAGAATCTTGAATGCTGCAAGAATTACAGGTAAATAAAATATTGAATTTATTTGATCTTCTGGCTTATACACTGCCGGGTATATTTAATTTTAACGTTAAGCACAAGATATTCAAAACAAGCAAGCATTACCCGGCGTTTACAATTTGCCGGATAAATGCAAACATTAATAGATTTAATTATTTCAGAGATTTGCAAAGTGAATGTAAAATAATGTGACATCGCAGGCCAACAGATAAAACTTAAAAACATTTTACAAAATTCCCAGGGGCTCCAATTAAAGTGAAAACAACATCATTTGAATTATGTTAAGATGAGCAAGATGCTTAAAAGTTCAATTTTGGTGAATATGGAATGTTAGCTAGCTCAGCAATATTTCCATGATCAGAGCAGAGAGCATATTCACAGGGATCGCTTATGGGTCTGTAAACCTCGTCAAAAACCCATGGAACCAATGACCTTGCGTCAGTACACTACGGTAGTTGCAACTGCTTGAAGATTGCGACACGCTGTGTCGCGGTCAGATGCAGATCCGTGGATAGCTCATGCGCGCTAATGCATCAGTGGCGATGGCCTCTACAAGATAAGACTCTATGCCTCCAGCAACGTCTTAGCCAGAAAGGGTCTATCTTCGACCATGGACGAACAGGTAGTCGAGTGTGTCGGACCACACCCGAACAGTACGTCTGTACTCCAGTTCGTCTGGACAGCAAGTACCGTGATGGCGTCTTTTCTGCAGCCACGAAGAAATCAGCTTCCCTTCTCCCAGCAAATGGAAAAGAAGCTTTGCATCAATAAATGTAGACCCCGTGGCTATATACGATTGGTGAATCGGCGTATTCCACAATTACGTGTGTCGCGGCGTTGCTATCATTCGCCGTTCAGTTTTGCGCACAGTTCCTCTCACCCCGCATCCTCGGGTCCTCGCCGGGGTGCGTTGCCCTGCTTCGGCTAACGGGAATTTTCCGCTCTCTACTGGACCTGCTATTGTCCCCTCGCGCGACAGTCTTTTGCCAGGCAGGCATTATCTGCTGTTTGCACGTTCTAAACTGCCACTGAGCGCTAGCATTTTCGCAGTTTAATTCCTTTTTTTAACAACAATTTTGCAATAAACTAAAATTATACACAATAAATTCGGCCACCAGGCTTAATACATAATTACCTATGAATTGATTAGCCCTAAACAATTTATGCTTGAATAAAATAAATATAATAAATTTGGATAATAATTATGAATATATTAATATTAATTGGGGGATGACGCTGTCATACCACAGACTGAAAAACTCACTGGTCGAGAAAACTACTCTACCTGGAGATTTGCTGTAAAAATATATCTGGAACACGAGGAATTATGGAACTGTATTGAAAATGCGAGTGATGATCACATCGATTCAAAACTCGATTTAAAAGCCACATCAAAAATTATTCTGCTAGTAGATTCCATCAAATACGTCAACATTCAAGAACCCAAGACAGCGAAAGAAGTTTAACTTAGCAAACGCCTTCGATGATTCTGGATTAACACGTCGAGTGGGCTTACTTCGTGATCTGTGTACAACTCTAGTCAGATATCAAAATTTAGAAGAGTAAGTTAGCAAAATAATGACCACAGCACGTAAGTTGCGAAATATTGGATTGAGAGTAAACGACGAGTGACTTGTAACTCAATTTTCTCTGGTTTACCAGATACATACAAATCAATGATGCCTTCGAATGTTCCGATATGAAAATAAGTGCTGAATCCGTAAATGTTAAAATTTTACAAGATATAAAACAAATGATGGTGACACATCAGCTTTTGCCATAAATAATAAGAACAACAAAGGATTCAAGAAACAATTTCAAAAGGGTCCTCGTTGCTACACCTGTAATAAGCATGACCACATGAGTGCACAGTGTAAGTATGAAGCAAGGAAGAAACACGAAGTCAAAAATCAGGAAAGCTCAAGCTATGCCACTGCATTCACAACTGCAGAATCTGGTGCTTCTATGTACATGACCATGCACAGAAATATATTACAAGAAGAAACAGTACCACAAATTAACTCAGCTAAGATAGCAAATGAATGGTTATAAGTAAAAAACTCAGATAAGCTGAGTTTGAATGTGTGTGATGCTAATGGTCAATGTAAGAAAATTTTGTTTCAAAATGTCCTATATGTACCAGAGTTGTCAACAAATCTACTATCTGTCAGCCAGATAACAAGAAATGGTGGTTAAGTAAAGTTCAACAGTGAGGGCTGTATAATAATTAACAGTAATAATGAAATAGTTGGATCAGCCAGTTTAATCAACAGTATCTACAGATTAAATGTATATAATCATCAAGCATACATATCTGATGTTGATGAGAAAGACATTTTCCTATGTCACCAACGAATGGGTCAGTTGAACTTTAATGATCTAGAGGAAAGAGTGGAGAATGCAGCAGGTGTAAAATTGTCCTAGAAAGCAGACAAATTAGTTTGTGCAACTTGCTTAAAAGGAAGACAAAATAGATTACTTGTAAAATACAATGGATCAAAAGCTACAAAGGTCCTTGAGCTAGTATAATCTGACATTTGTGGTTCAATGGAAACCATGTCGTAAGGAGGTGCTAAATATTTCATGACATTCATTTATGACTATTCAAAAGAGGCATTTGTTTATTTTCTTCATAAAAAGTCAGAAGCTTTTGAAAAATTTTAAAATGCAAGTTGTAAAACAATTAGAATGCAACATAAAATGTGTACGCACAGACAATGGTCTTGAATATGTTAACAACAACTTTTCTCAGTTCTTACAAGGTGCTGGAATAATTCATCAGACAACCACACCATATACTCCACAACAAAATGGTGTTGCTGAACGAATGAACCGAACAGTAGTGGAAAGAGCGAAATGTATGTTAATCAGTGCTAATCTTACTAAGCTATATTGGGTTGAAGCTGTAGATACTGCTACTTATTTCATCAATAGAGCACCATCTCAATCACTGACATTTAAAACACCAGAGGAAATGTGGTCAAGAAGAAAACCAGTTGTGAGTAATTTAAGAATATTTGGCTGTGATGCAATGAAACCTCTCCCTAATAAAAACGAAGGAATTGGGATCCTAAAGCACATAAAGCTAAATTTATTGGATACTGTGAGAATTCAAAAAGTTATAGATTTATAATCCCTCCTTCTTAAATAGTGATTAAAAGCAGAGATGTTGTTTTTCTGGAATCTACTGTCAAAAGAAATAATCTCCATGTTGATATGAAAGAACCAATGTGTGATACATCATCTGAATTAAATGACAATCATACATCAGAGAGCTCCAGCGACAAATCAGATTCCATAATTACTGCTGCTGAATACTTCTCTGATACCAATACCAGCAGTGAGTATTAACCAGAAGTGACTGCTGAGACACCTTTACCCTCAAATATGACTCTAAGACCTAGAAATAAACAAGTGCACAAGGATTACCTGTGCTACAGTGTAAATACAATTATTCCTATTCCACAAAACTACAATAACATCATTTGATTCAGAAAAGTGGAAGATATCTATAAACAAGGAATTAAAATCTTATTGTCAAAGTGGAACATGGACATTGGTACAAAAGCCTCGGGATGCAAAAGTAATAGGCGAAAAATTTTGTAACGTACACGCTAAATACAAATGTTGAGGAACTTTGGTTCAATTTAAAAGAAATAATATGGAACGGTTTAAATAAATTTGTTCCTAAGAATCTTATTAAGATTAGTAAGAACCTTTCGTGGTTCAATAGGGAAGTGAAGCGATTTCTCAGGAAGCAAAGGCGTTTACATGACATGGTAATGAAATCGGGGGACTCTTCTAATCGTGCTAAATTAGTCCAGTTACGAGTGGAAGTGCGTAAGGCAACGCGTGATGCGTTTAAAGAATTCCAAGCCAGGAATTTATCCGAAGATCTGATTACTGATCCAAAAAAGTTCTGGTTGTATGTCAAATTACTAAGAGGCTCTAGTAAGGTTATGCCCTCACTGATTAAGGAAAATGGGGAATTATCCGAAACTAGCGTAGAGAAAGCAGAAATCTTGGATAATATATTCAAAAAAGCTTTCACGACAGAAAACTCAGATGAGATTCCGACATTTGCCAATCGTACCAACAAAATTGTGAATGATCTCGTTCTTGATGTTGAGGAAATAATTAAACTGCTTATGAATGTAAAAACCAATAAGGCTCCCGGACCAGATGGTATTCCTACAAGATTCTACTACAGGTACGCAAAGGAAATTGCACCGTCTTTGATGAAATTATATACCGCCTCCTTGGATAAAGGAAAAATACCAGCCGAATGGAAGACCGCCATCGTAAGGCCAGTGTATAAAAATGGGAATGTAAATGATCCTCAAAATTATAGACCGATATCGTTACAATCAATATTTTGTTGGATTTTAGAACACATCATCTATTCAAATGTCATGCGGTTTTTGGATGAAGATGAGCTTTTAAACCCAAATCAACATGGATTCAAAAAAGGCAGATACTGCGAAACATAACTTGCACTTTTAGTTCACGACTTGTGCCGTATTATAGATGGGCAATCCCAGGTTGATATAGTTCTATTAGATTTTAAAAATGCTTTAGACACTGTGCCTCACACTAGGTTACTTAGGAAACTTCGTGGCTACGGCATTTCTAGACAAATATGCGACTGGGTTGCAGACTTTCTGAAGGGCAGGACACAGTGTGTGTGAAGTCGACGGTGAGAGTTCATCACTTACCGAGGTGAGGTCCGGGGTTCCCCAGGGAAGCGTGATGGGGCCTCTGTTGTTTCTCATATACATTAATGATTTGTGTGACATAATAAGGGGGATGAAAAGATTATTCGCCCATGATGCTATTATTTATCGTGAAATCAAAACTCAGGAAGACTGCGCTTTGTTACAAGACGATATTACGAAAACAATTGCGTGGTGTAAAGACTGGCAGTTGGAGTTAAACCCTAAAAAGTGCCAAGTCATGAGCGTGAGTAAAAAGGTGACACCATATAGCTCTGAATATACAATTAATGGCACTGTCCTTAAAATAGTAGATTCCGCTAAATACCTAGGGGTAACAATTCGTAATAATTTGTCGTGGAATGAACATATCGAGAATGTAATTGGGAAAGCAAATCGTATGCTCCGATTTCTAGGTCGTAATTTAAGACAATGCACTCCGGAAGTTAAATCGATTGCATATAAGTCACTAGTGCGTCCTGTTGTTCTGTATGGATTCCCCATCAAAAGGGGTTAATGGAGTCCTTAGAGAAGGTCCAAAGAAGAGCCGCCCGATTCATGACAGGTATATATAGTTGGAGGGAAAGCGTAAGTGCGGTGTTGAAGGAGTTAGGTTGGGAAGACCTGGAACACCGATGGAAGCTAATTGAAAAATTCACGACTGACACATTTCAGAATAACAGCAAACGAATATTGCTACCAGCAACATTCGTATCTCGGAATGACCGTGAAAATAAGATAAGTGAAATCAGGGCCAGAACCGATTATTTCTCGTATACATTGTTTCCACGAGCGATTAGGGAATGGAGCAGAATGGATGTACCGGGTGAGTATAATTAAAATCCGACAGGAGTAGCTTTCGATAAAGCTCTCCGGCCATCCTGAACTGGGTTTTCCATGGTTTTCCCAGATCACTCCACGCGAATGCGGGGATGGTACTTCACTCTATTCGACTGTTACTGTCTATTGCAGCTCAACATAACTTAGGGATCATGCAATTTGATATAACTACAGCTTTCCTCTATGGTTAATTGAAAGAGAATATACTTATGACACTACCAGAGGGACTAGACTGCAAACCTAATATGATATGTAAACTCATCAAGTTTTTACATGGCTTGAAACAAACACCTAGATGCTGGAATACAAAGTTCAATTCAGTTTTAAATAAATTTGATTTTGTGAAAACCAAAGCAGATCAGTATATTTATACTGGACAAATCAATGACTTCAAATGTTATCTTTGTCTGTATGTTGATGATGGTCTTTTGATCTGCAGAGATAAGAAGTATTTAATGTCCTATAAAAGAATTTTGATTTGAAGATTTACCCTCTTACTAATTTTGTTGGCATGCAAATAGAGAGATTTAAAGACTGTATCTTTATACACCAAACTAAGTATATAACACAATTGTTGAGAAAGTTTGATATGATTGGTGCAAATCCTAACAGTATTCCTTCTGATCCACATGTGAGACTTTCAAAGGCTAATGGAGTACCTGACAAAAATCACGCCTACAGAGAAGCAGTGGGATCATTTATCCATGCAGCAATAGAAAGCAGACCAGATTTCATGTTTGCCGTAAGTCAGGTGAATCGATTCCTATGATGACTCTCACTGGATTGCTGTCAAGAAAATACTTGAAAGAAAGCAAGAATTATGGGTTGTGCTATGTATCCAACACAGACACTACTGACTCAGCTGGATACAGTGATGCTAACTTTGTCAGTGACATTGTATTTCTTAAAAATACAACAGCTGTTACTTGATCAACAGTGATATAAGTGACTATATGCCAAAACATTGGTTTGTAATTGTTTGAAGAAGGTTGTAATTCGGTAGGAGTGATTGTTTAAAGATGGCTGTAATTTGGTAGGAGTGTTAAAGTATCGTTTATTTGTATTCATTTTATTAGAATTTACCGCCTTCAATATTTAACAATGTTTCTGTCTTATAGTTTATACTCTGACCAGCGTTTAAACTGTTTGATTTGTTATTCTGTGCTAGCTGCTCTCAGCTACATTTCTGTCATCTAGTTACATGTATTTTTCTTACAAATGTATACTTCCCGTGTTAAATAATTGCTTATACCTAGCGATAAAACGATACCATTGAGGTATCGATACTTTTACTCGATACAGTATCGGTCGTAAAGTATCGATACTTGTTCGGTATCCATTGAAAAGTATCGATACTTACTCGTATCGATTGATTTTTCCTAGAGAAATTTGGAATAAATGAAAAAAACAGTATCTAGTAAGTATTGACTGTCTTTATTGATATAGAAGTATATATATTTATTTGACGAATGATATTTGTTACATTTTCACCTTACTGATCGTTACATGACTAATACCGACTAGGAAAAATAAAACTAATTTTATGAAAAAAATTCGGTTTTTGTAGTGCTCCCCAAAAATATTTGTTTTTCTAAGTGTTTTTTACTTAATCGATACCAGTCAATACTTACAATATGATTATATCAAACAACATATCGATTAACGTATCCACACAACACTATTCACAATCAACATCCAAACATATCAAATAATAATTTTCTAGATTAATAAATGTTGTACTTACATTGAAATCTTATCGTTTCTATTAACAGGTGCAATATCGGGATGGCTTTTTAAATGCTTATGCAAATTAAAAGTATTGCCACAAAATTGCGATTTGTCATCATTTTTTTTGAAATATTGACACACATTAGACTTTGGAGGTCCCATTTTCAATCAGCAAATATACCTAATGCAAAACTAAACACAAATCAACGACGACAGCCCTAGGTTAGAATTACGAACGCAGAACGAAAACAAAACAATGAGTCAATGACGACCACGACATAAAATGGCGACTAACGCGATGGCAGTGAGTTTTTTTTTTTTTTTTTTTTTTTTTTTTTTTTTTTTTCGGCCGGGCATAGACAAACAAGTTTTCCAACAACACATACTTAGAAAAATAATGTGTTTAAAACAATGCAATAATGACTACCAAAAAATATTCTTTAAAGTGTAGATGAGCGTTTAATGTATCAATTAACGTGTTAAATGAAATCATGATATTGGTATACATGCCGATACGAGTACTTTTGACCGATACCTACTTGATACTTATTTTTAAAGTATCGATACAAAAAGTACTTGGTATTGGAAGGAATGTATCGAGTAAGTACTTGTATTTACTCGTATCGTTTCATCCCTACTTATACCACATTTAAAAACTCAAGATAAGGAAACCACAGCGCGCTCTGGTAGGTTTTTTTTTTTTTTTTTTCGCTCACCGAGCGTTGTTGGTCTTAAAGCCTAAGGCGCAATTCTCGAAGAAGAATCGTGTTGCGGACGTCGGGCGGATACGTGGCGCGGACGCTCGGTCCCAACAGAAGAGACGAACAAGGAACCCGCGAGCGACGAGGCGTCGGCCATAAAATCGTCTGCCGATCAGGCTCTTCTCCATAAAAATAATTTCCAACATTATTTTTCTAGTTGGTCCATTACGACCGAAGAAAGGGATAAAGTATACGATTTTTTTACGTGTTTAAACATTTGGAACTTTTTTAAAACGTTTGCGGAATGTCCTGTTTTAAGTTGTGAGGAAATTCTTGGTCGGTATACAGAAAACTTACCACCTTGAAATCACCAGTTTTTACATAAAAAAGGATGTTTACTTAACGAAAATACATTTTTTTTTTAAAATCTAAAATGAATGAAGTCATTGGATGAATAATTAACCGTTCTCGTATCAGTTTCTGTGTTTGAGGAGTGGAATATTTCTATGTGGGCTGGAAGAGTTGATGGTAATGTAACATAGGTTGAAGATGGTTTGCTGATTCTAGTATCAGCTGTAAGCGTTTAATCCAGTCAGTAGGTGCTTAAAAGGGCCCCTATCGGGAAAGCTGTGGGGTAGTTTTGATTTCTTCCATTCTATATATTTTTTGGAGTGCTGAATCCGAATCTGAGGTTTTCTAACAAAATTTCGTGACGGAATATTGAAAAAAAAAAATGGACAAAAATCTCATTGTTTGGCGGTTTTTTGCTTATAATTTTAAATGTATCAACTTTTCGTAAATAACCTTCATATTCAAAATGAACGTACCTAACATTTCCTACAAATTTCACAATTAAAGTTTTTTCTCGGAAGAAGCATTCGGGCTCAAGCGCTAGTTGAAAATTAGTGTATTCTGTCCATCTCCGCAAAACCCAACTTATTCCACTCCAAAACTCAAATTTATTATTAAAGGCCTTCAATATTAGTGAATTCCTCCTAGTTTTAAGTTGAAAACAATATAGCCTAGTTTTAATTTTTCCTACACATCAATTTAAAAAAAGTCAATGTTTGCAGGCTTAATTGTGGGGCTGTAACCACTTATTCTACTATTACATCTAACGTGTTCATTCAATATCTTGACCTTCTTACATAACATACGACACCTTTATACTTTCTATAAGTTATCACAGAATAATTCATTCATTTTTATTTAATCCTGTAAATGAGGCAGCACTGATGAGCAGGCATGTGCGCAGGTGACTGAGAAGGGCTCATCTGCCTCTCTACATCTGTAAGCGAAATGCAGCCACCTTTCCCCCAGGACATTCCTACCTTAAAAACCGCAATGTCATCTGCAGAATACGAGTTTTTCATCACCAATGGAGACTTCTCAATTCGCAGGAGTGAAAAACTTTGGTGTGGCACCTGGAGTGAAATGGCCATTGAACAAACACTAATGAAATCAATGGAGACAAGTGGAGGCCTCACCCATGGGCGTGAAGTGCAGGCGTGGTGGCAAGATGGAAAAAGAAATGACAGCATTGCATAATGTATGATAAGAGATTGAGGACTTTACGGGAGTGGAACTAGAAACGTCAGAACAATACGTTGACAGCAGAGATGCTAGGCAAACGCGAGACACCACTGATGCAGATAAATTGCTGGATTGGTTCCACGAGCATCCTCCTTTCCCAGAAAGCTCTGAATGCTACTAAGTACAGGTGTTGTCGCATAAAAGCCACTTGCCTAAGGAGATGGGCATGTGAGGTGTACATAGCATTGTTTGTGGTGATTTTCACAATGTAAAGTACAAACGAATCAAAAGAGTGCAGCCACTTGCGATCATGAATAGCTCTATTCAGACAGAAGGTAGGGCTGTAGTTATCAACCCAATCACTCGTTTTAAACGAATGACCATCGTGAAACATTCAGATGAGGAGCTGATAGAGTGTCTGTGTTATGAACTTAGCCCCTACGCTCTCTCTCTTTTTGATTAACATGGAATGCACCCTCTTTCCCTTGGGGTTGGAAACGGCCCCTAAAGGCGGATGAATCAGAAATGATCAACGGCATGGGGATGCGGAAGGCAACGGGAAACCACTGCATTAAAGACCCAAAGGGTATCCCGAGGACATGTAATCCTCTCAAATTACATATATCATGATGGCTTCTTCCTGGGTAAAATATTCCGGAGGTAAAATAGTCCCCCAATCGGATCTCCGGGTGGGGACTGCTCAGGGAGGAGTCATCAGAATGGATAGAAACATTCTACGAGTCGGAGCGTGGAATGTTAGAAGTCTGAATAGGGCAGGTAGGTTAGAAAACTTAAAAAGGGAGATGGAAACACTTAAGTTAGATGTTGTTGGGATTAGTGAGATTAAATGGAAGGACGCACAAGATTTCTGGTCTGGGGAACACAGGATAATTAGCACACAATCTGTCAATGGAGTCACTGGTGTAGGATTTGTAATGAACAAGAAAGTAGGGAAACGGGTGAGTTATTATGAACAGTTTAGTGACAGGATTATTTTGATGAGGTTAGAAACTAAGCCCGTCCCAACCACATTAGTACAAGTATATATGCCAACGTCACAAGAAGATGACGAAGAAATAGAAAAAATATACGCTGAAATTGAAGAATTAATCCAATATGTGAAAGGGGAGGAAAATTTAATAATCATGGGTGATTGGAATGCAATAGTGGGAGAAGGAAAAGAGGGGAATACTGTAGGAAGTTTTGGTCTAGGAGAAAGAAATGAGCGAGGAAGCAGGTTGCTAGAATTTTGTGAAAGATATAAGCTAGTAGTGGCGAACTCACTGTTTAAGAACCATTCAAGAAGAATATACACCTGGAAACGTCCTGGGGATACAGGCAGATATCAGCAAGATTATATCATGGTCAAACAGAGATTCAGGAATGAAGTTCTGGACTGTAAAGCGTACCCAGGAGCAGACATAGAATCGGACCATAATTTGATAGTAATGAAGTGCAGGCTGAAATTCAAGCGAATGAGGAATCAGCATAAGCAGAACAGACTGGAAGTGAATAAACTGAAACAATCTAACACAAGAGAAAAATTTGCAGAAATGGTAGACATAGGTCTAAGAAGTAACTGTGAAAGGAGCACAACCGAGGATGAATGGAATGCATTAAAGACCGAAATAATGAAAGCTGGCAAAGAAACATTAGGCTTTAGGGAACAAGCTGCCCGAAAACCTTGGATCACAGAAGAAATTTTGCAGCTGATGGATCAGAGGAGAAGGTACAAAAATGCTCAGTATGAAGCAGGAAAAGAGCAGTACAGGCAATTTAGAAATCAAATAAATAGGAAATGCAAAATAGCAAAAGAAAAATGGCTACAAGAAAAGTGTGAAGAAGTAGAAAAGGAAATGGTCGCAGGAAAAGTAGATGTTGCCTACAGAAAGATCAAACTGAATTTGGGAGAAATGAAGAAAAGAGGATTGAACATTAAAGCTGCCGATGGGAAACCTCTTTTAAGGTCAGAAGATAGAGCTAACAGATAGAAGGAATACATTGAGAAACTGTATGCTGAGGACGACTTGAACAATAGTGTATTGGAAAAGGAAGGCGATGTCGACATGGATGACTTAGGAGATCCTGTTTTGAGGACAGAATTTAATAAAGCTCTGTATGACTTGAAAGCCAATAAGGCAGTTGGAATTGATGAGATCCCTGCAGAACTTGTTAAATCCCTAGGAGAGGAAGGAATCGAAAGATTATTCAAGCTGATATCAAAAAGTTATGAAACAGGAGAAATTCCAACTGATTTTAATAAAAATATCATGTTCACACTTCCAAAGAAAGCACAAGCCGACAAATGTGAGAATTATCGCACCATTAGTCTAACATCACATGCTTCAAAATTACTGACCAGAATAATATACAGAAGGATGGAAAGGGTAGTAGAAGAGATGGTAGGTGAAGATCAGTTTGGGTTTAGGAAAAATCGTGGTACAAGGGAAGCAATTCTGTCTTTAAGATTAATACTTGAAGGGAGGATCAAGAAAAACAAAGATACATTTATGGCATTTGTTGATTTAGAAAAAGTTTTTGATAATGTTAGGTGGGACAAGATGTTCAAAATTTTAAAGAAGTCAGGTCTAAAGTATCGAGATAGAAGAATACTCTATAAACTATATAAGAATCAAGTGGCTGTAATAAAAGTAGAGAATCACGAGAGACATGCATCAGTCAAAAAGGGTGTGAGACAAGGTTGTATTCTATCCCCGTTAATATTCAACTTGTATGTAGAAGAAGCAATGAAGAAAGTCAAAGAAAAATTTCGTTGTGGCATAAGTTTTCAGGGAGAAAAAATCAGTATGCTACGATTTGCTGATGACATTGTCTTGTTAGCAGAGAGGGCTGAGGATATTGAGAAGTTATTGAATGGCATGAACAAAATACTGAAGGAAGATTTTGGACTGAATATAAATCAAAGTAAGACAAAAGTGATGAAATGTAGTAGAAATGATACCAATACTAGCAGATTAAATATAAAAATGGGATCGGATGCAATAGGAGAAGTGAGTGAGTTCTGTTACTTGGGAAGCAAAATTACAACCGATGGCCGAAGCAGGAATGATGTTAAAAGCAGAATAGCACTAGCAAAAAGAGCCTTCATGAAAAAGAGAAACCTTTCAGTTTCAAATATTTATCTAGGAATTAGAAAGAACTTTTTAAAACTCTATGTGTGGAGCACAGCACTTTACGGTAGCGAAACATGGACTTTAGGAATACCGGAAAGAAAGAAACTTGAAGCATTTGAAATGTGGTGCTACAGAAGAATGCTGAAAATTAAGTGGACAGACTAAGAAATGAACGAGTTTTGGAAATGATGGGTGAGAAAAGAAGTTTATGGAGGAAGCTTACAGAAAGAAGAGACACGCTGGTAGGTCATATTTTGAGACATGCTGGATTGGTTAATTTGTTAGTGGAGGGGACAGTTGAAGGTAAGAACTGTAGAGGAAGACAGAGATTAGAATATATTAAGCAGATAATTGAGGACGTGGGTTGTAGAGGTTATGTAGAAATGAAGAGGTTAGCACAGGATAGGAAGGGATGGAGGATTGCATCAAACCAGTCGAATGACTGACGACAGCAAAAAAAAAAAAAAAAGAGGAAAGGAACAAAATCGAGCTTTGTGCCAACTGAAGTGGCGGACTGGAGTAATAAAAATATGTTTCTGATGGAGGGTTTTTGTTATATCTGGTCAAAAGGCACCACGGCAAAACATATGCAGACATTTGCAGCAGTTATGTCTCCTATATTAAGTCACACTATAAACCAAATGCTATTGTCATTTTCCATGGCTACGCTGACGAAGCTCTTGAAAGTACCAAGCGCATAGAAAGATTGAGAACAGAGCAAATAAAACA
>CM061920.1:206048271-206189911 GCA_031002005.1 Vandiemenella viatica
GTATATTAATAATAATCAAAAACAAAAGTAATTAAATTATTTCTATTTTGTGGTGCAACAATAGCAGGAAAAGCAAATATAAAGGCCGAAACAAGGGTTCTTTGCAGATGTTCGCATCATGTTCATATAAAAATGTAGTTGAAAGAAAAAAATAAAAAAAAGAAAAAAAAGAAAAGAAAAGGATACCAGTGCTAAATAGAAAACCACTAACCGCAGGAAATCTAACCCAAAAAGAATGTTATTTAATAATGACCATGATCAAGAATTCACACAGTGCCTGTACTGCAACGAAAGTTTTTCGGCTCAGAATCACAAGAACGATGGATCGAGTGCCAAGTGTGTTACTTTTGGGCTCACGAACTCTGTGACTGAGTTGAACGAAACAGCTATTCTTTCGTTTACGAAAATTGCAATTGAGGTGCCTTTCTCCAGTTATAATTTCTATTATTTGCAAGTTATATGACTTTTAAAAAAAAAAATCCATTGTTTTGCAAATTTAGATCGTTTTTAATTACTCATTTTCTGATTTTGAAGCTAAGTGGGCGTAATTTTTGACAAATTGGTTATTTTTGGTATTAAACTTAATACAAAGTTAGCTAAAAAATTCTGGTATGTACTGGGATAGTTGAACTTTAAAATATCTGATTTTGTTGCAGGTATATTGTAAGTTACCTTAAACACCGTTAAACCTTAGCCTAGCCACTTTGCCCGGCCTTACCCTATATATATTTTCCAATTAATGTGCATTGTTTTCATGAATGAAAGTGATCTAAATGAATTGTAATTCCATTAAGAGCAGTAAATGTCTGAAATGTTCATTGAAATATTATTACTATGAGTGTTTCAGGGGCCATACAGTTTATGCTTAGAGTTAAACAAAATAGTTGATTCTATTTTAACAAACAGAAAAGTGCAATGGATCAAATTCTCAATATTTTTAACATGAATAGTATATACTATCATCTTTTTGATATGATTCCTCTTGTTTGTAACGCCGTGTTTGGTTACAGAATAAATTAAATAATATTATTTCTCACAATAATTATAAATATAATAAAAATTCTGTAAAATTAATAGTAGTTAAATTTGTTCTGAGATTTGCTCAAAACAATGTAAAAGAGATGGCATTTCTTTCATTTTAACACTATTGTTCTTTAGAGTTAATCATCCCATAGATTATCAGAAATCAAAGGCAATATACGAAATGAAATTATCTATAAGTACATAAAAACACATGGGTCATACTTCCTGTACAACAGTAGAAGCAGACCAGGTTTATTAAACCGAGATGTTATATAAATTTCTAACAAATAATTAACAGCAAAACAAACAGAAATATTACTAAACGGACACCGCTGAAATTATATACAAGTACCGTATATACTTTTGCATGAGAAGTTATGATGGGATATTTTAATGGAAACAGAAAAAGTTCGTTGACATATTTATTCTTAGCTTGATATTTAGTGAATCATTAGAGCAATGTGATTGTCTCGTCGAGTCGCTTAGGTGCTTGATGATACCAATGAAATGTTGTATGGAAAGAAACACTTTACTAGTCCATGAAGTCTTCACGTGGCCGACATGCCTAATCGTCTTCGAAATCGCAAATAGTAATAATAAAAAAAATAATGAAATTAAAAAAAATCATTAATTTGCCTCAGCCTACACCACCCAGTGTGGGCGCGAAAATGCTCAGCCAACTACGTTGTACCTTACATGCCCTCTTCGCCGCGACGCTCACGATATGCGATCAGAAACAAGCGCACAACTTAAAATCATTTCAACAAAATACACTATTGGGTGACATATGTCCATTCACACATGACTCTCTTTCCGTGTTGTGATTGGTGTTCCAGTTTCCAGTGTTAAAGAAGTCTTCTATCAGGTGAAACAGTTCCTTTTTTTTATACCATTGCGCCTTGTCGGAAATGGTTAAGAATTCACCAGACTGGCGAACAAAATATTCACCTATAATCTAGCACCTAGGGTTACAACGATATATCGGTCAACTGATATTATCGATAATATCGGTCCAAAAATATTTATATTTATATCGATATTATTAAATGGTCTATATGATAATATCGATATGATGCAGTGAAATATCGAAAACTACAAACCCCTTCGAGCTAAGAAAAAATCCTGCAAATAAATGTATGGGTGAAAGGGACCAAATTTGACTATTCTAAACTCTGATGTAGCTCGATAACCTCCTTCGCTACTCTGCGGCTCTATTCCGTTTCGTATTCGTTATTCTTCCCCCTTCATTTTAGTTCACCGATTTATTATTTCTTATGTTGCGTTACGTTTGCGTTCGATAGTTCTTGTTTCTCTTTGGGGCGTATTACAATATTCTAAAGGGGGTAAAAGATGTGACCTCCTGACCAATACATTTGCTTATTTTATCAGTGTTGATAATAGAACTTTTAATGCAGTTGAAGATAAAGGTTTAAAGTTTTAATGAAGCACTTAGCACCATTATACAAAGTCCCTTTCGTGAAACTATCAAAACAAGAATCGATGAAAAATAATAAAAAAAATTGCAAGTTTTAAAGGAGGATTGAAAAGTTTGAAGCATTTTTTATTGTTACGTATAGAATAACACTGATTATTTGGAGATTACGGTACATTTTTTGCTGAAAATTAAATTAAAATCAATTATGATTGGTATACTAGTTGGATTATAATATGTTCAAAATTGCAATCATTCACTCAAAGTAGCCTCGTCGATATCTTCTGAACGCCTTTTCTCACAGGCAGGAACCACTGTCACTCAAACTAGGAATACATGGGAAAAGGTTAAGTAAACTACGTTTTTAAGATCTGTTGACGCTTAATATTTGCAGACCTATTTTTTTTTCAATAAACTACCTTAAATTTATTACTTGATTTTGATTTACATACTTATTTCCAATTTATAAAATAATATATACAGATATCAGAAAATATCGATATTATCGATATGATGCTGCCGATATTACCGATTATTGATATCTTCCTGGCGTCGATATAAATATCGATATATTTATCGATATTACCTTCCATCCCTACAGTGGCACCCCAATATTTCCTCCCGAATAACTATAGAGTTAGCGGCCATTGCGTGGCGAAACTTCACATCCGCATACATTAAATGAACATATTCTGCGATTTCTTTAATTTCATATTTTTTTATTATATTTCATTGTTAAACACTTTTAATTGATTCATCTCATGCTTCCTATCCAATATGTGAATAAATCAAGTAAAGCGTAAGTTATATGTTAATGGAAGGAGCTTTTGCTCATTACAAGTTGCGCAATATTATGCAATTTTATAATTTTTTATTTGCTTACTGTGAAAGATTTCTTGCGAGCTTTACGCATAATTTAGTTCTGTGAGTAGAATCATATCATTCACTGACACTCAGAACAATCTGTGAGGCTTGTCCCTGTTAATCTATTCTGACCTGACTCTTCGCATTAACGGTCCGATCTGCTCAAGTCCGGAGCTCTCCAGCAAGACTTGACCGTTGTTGATCTGTCGCGGGGCGATCTTCAGGACGACCTACTTTGACCTGATCTGACCAGACCGAGCAGTGAGAATGCTCTCATTGGAATACATGTTTAGTGATTTTGATCTCTGTCCAGACCTGACTTGATGTGAACTGGCTTCAATCTCTAGTATGAAACGACCTTAATTTTCGTCACTCCGATACACTCCTCAATGAAATATGAAGCCATCTGAAGTCATTCATTTATCTGTCTGTCTGAACTGTTAAATGTAAAAAAATTGTAGCGGCACTCTATTATAGTTCCTACTACTACAAACATGTGTTATCTCCAAAACTATTAATGTCAAAGTTTTTCATAAAAGGCCGTTGTGGTTTCTTATAGATTAGAGAACAAGTATAGAAATCTTTGGATCGTTGTAAAGATTATAATTTCCAAAATAATAAGCCATACATATAATTCCATAGAGATTTCCATGAATTTGATAATAATTATGTCATCAAACTACGCTTTTTGAAAATTTCAAAGTATATTCAATGGAATTATTTTTGTGTTTGAATTATTTATACCATTTGAAAGTCAATTTCGCAAGGCGAATAATAAACTCGATATAAGATAATGTTGTTGCAGGCCATGTTTCCACAGTTGCTTAATTAATTACAAGTTGAAAGATAACGCCAATGCAACTGTTTAATTTATTTATTGTTGCGTCGTACGCGTTTCACCTCTCATCGAGGCATCATCAGCGACGAATCTGTGTTACAGTTTTTAAATACAGTTTTATATAAATTTTTACGTAATTATGAGCATGGGATATTTTTATAGCTAATAGTTACTTACTATTTACATTTGATAGTATGGTATCGAGCTGCGCATCTCCGTTTCCTCATACAAAGCATGTTTTGCCTGTATCAAATTTACACAATTATGCCTTCTCATCATTCGTCTGTTGGGCCAGCTGGTTTGTTTATGTCTTGTCTCTGGTGCACTTTTGCGTCCTTCGGTTGTCTGCTGTGGCGATCTTGTTTGTATATGTCATGTCTCGTGCCGATAGCGCGAGTTTTGAAAAGTGCGTGTATGCGTGATTATCGTGTTAGTGTGTTATTTATTTATGTGTGGTGTATATATGTATGTTTTTTTTTATTTTTAAATAGAGTTTGTGTTTATTTGTTTTGTCTGTCAAGTTTGTGTATATTAGATGGAGTAACGTTTTATTTGTGAGGTTTACTTGGTCGTTTAGTACGTGTTTTCCTTCATTTTTTGCTTTTTGAATATATAAGTTTTCCTGTATAGTGAGTGTGTTGTGTCTGTGGTTGTTTATAGTGAGAATTTGCATATCTGTGTTTATGTTTGTTGGTGAATGGTCATTTTCTATGAGGTGTTTGGAAAATGTGGAATGGTTACTGTATTTTAATGCTCTGATGTGTTCTTTGTATCTGATTTGGAACTGTCTTCGTGTTTGCCTTATGTATATTGCTTCACATTTTTGACTGGTGAGTTAGTAAATGCCTGAATTGTGGTATTTGTTTGTGTCTGAATGGGGCCTACTTTGTCTTTGCAGTGAGTTGTCAGTTCGCAGTGCAATGTTGATGCCTTGTTTTTTGAAAATGTTTGCAATTCGGCGTCTGTATTTGTTAGAATATGTCTTTTCATACCATTTCCTTTTGTTTCCATTGTCCTGTGTGGTTTGTGCGTTTGTTTGAACTGTGTGTGTTGCAGATGTGTTTTTTCGGGTGGGATCTGTGTGGTAGCGGTTTGGTTGTATTGTTTATTATTTGTTATGTTTCCATTTGGTTAATTGTTTTTCTGTTTATTGTGTCAACTGTGTGTGGTTCATATCTATTTTTTGTTGCTATTTCCTTTATTGTGTTGAGTTCTACTTGGTAGTTGTTCTTTCTTTGTGGGATTCTGTTTAATCTGTTTAGCATGAAACATATTGCAGCTTGTTTGTGTGGGTGGTTTGATGTTGAATGTATTATCTGGTCTGTTGCTGTAGGTTTTCTGTATACTTGGAATTAGTGTTTGTTTTCATGTTTTGTAATGGTGAGATCAAAAAAAAAAAAAAATTTTCTGATGTCTTCTTTTTCTTTTGTGAATGTAATTTTTTTGTCTATATTGTTTATGTCCTGATGTAATTCATTTATTCTTTCATCTGATTCATTTATGAGGCATAGAATATCATCAACATACCTCCACCAATACAGAATCTTGTATCCTTTCTCGGGGATTAGTTTTTGCAGTATTTCCATTTCTGTGTTGTCTATGAATATATTGGCTAAGGTGCCTGAGATTAGGGATCCCATAGGCAGTCCTTCCTGTTGTAGGTAATATGTATTATTAAAAGTGAAATAATTCTGAGATGTTAGTATTTCTATTGTGCTTTTTATTTCTTCTATATGGTTGCTGGGTAGTATTTTGTAAGTATTCAGGTTTGTGTTGATTAGGTCTATGGTTTCTTTGATTGGGATATTACTGTAAATATTTTCAATATTAAATGATACAAGTGTTTCTGTGTTTGGGATGTGTGTGTATTTTATGTTCTGAATGAGTTCTGTTGTGTTTTTTATGATTCTGTTCTCCTTTAATGTGTAGTGTTGGTTTAAAATGCTGTTTATGTGTTTGGCTACGTGATATGTTGGGGCTTTTCTAAAATTAATTACTGGTCTTATTGGAATTTGTGGTTTATGTGTTTTTGGTTGGCTTCTCAGTGTGGGAGCTGAAGGATTTGTCTGTGTGATGTGTTGCTTTTGGCTGTCTGTAAGAATGATATTTGTTTTTGTCAGTAGTTTCTTCAGTTCTTCTTGATATCTATTCGTTGGATCTGATTTTAGTTGTGTTATGTTGTTCTTTTCTATAAATTCTTCTGTTTTTGTTATGTATTCTGTTTTATCCATTAACACTATTGAATTGCTTTTATCTGCCTTTGTAACTATTGTGTTTTCCAACCAAAGTTTTTCTTTAAACATTTGAGTGTTTGTGTTTCTTTGTTGACATCAATATTTATGTTAGCCTGTGATGTGATTTGTTTCAATTCTTTTGCTATAAGTTCCCTGGTTAATCCTATGTTTATTTTTCTTTCAGATTTTTGTTCTTGGATTAGGATATATTCTGCTTCTATTACTATTTTTTCAACGAATTTGTCTACTGAAGTGCTAACTGTGTTGAATTTGAGGCCCTTTTCTAAGATTTCTGTTTCTTGTTGACTGATGTTTGTTTTTGATAAGTTTATGAGTTTTGGATAGAAGGTGTGGGCATCAGGTGTTGTATTTAATCTGTTGCAATTGTTTTCACTATATTTTTGTCTATGTGATAACTGATATAGCTTTTTGATAAGAGTTTGCTTTATTTGATTCAGTATCTGGTCTGTATAGTTTTAAGTTTTTTCTATTAGATATGCAAGGTTTGATGTATTATCTAACGATTTGTACAGAACACATTTAGAGCTTTCCGTGAAGAGACCGTCGTGATATCTGTAATATATTCAAAAGTCATTCTCTTATCTGAACCGGAGTGTTATGCAGAGGGTCAAGGTTACGATGAATAAGCAGAAGAAGAATTCCATGAAAATCAGTCGCCACTGACACAACGAATCATTCTGTTACTGGACTCGTATTCGGTGTTTTTCGCTTCTAAAAACGTTTCTGCTCGCATTGTGTTTAAGTTTGGTAAAATGTCAGTGATTCTCTTTAAGTACAGCGGTTATTTCAGTTGAAAGAAAATACCAGTATTGATAATGAAACAGACAGAATTATAACTTTGATTATTATGATATAGTCTTACATATATGTTAGGATCAAGGAAAGAAAAGGCGAGGAAAAAAAAAAAAACAAAACACACACACACACACAACGCGTTGCGGTCGCTTTAAAACATCCGTAACACGTTATTCATGTTATTATAACACTTACAAAAATAGCCAGAATACGTTGTGGCTAACTCAAAAGAACACAATACGAAGTTTACCTCGTGGTTCTCTTGATATTTGACCGGTACGATTAGTGGTTATTAATAAAAACCCTGACACGCTCTAAACCTTAGTCCATGCACCCACGATACAACGGACAGGTTGTAACTACGTCTTCTGGATGTTAACTAATAATCAGGTGACGTTAAGAAAATAAAACATTCTTTCTCACTATCGTTTCTTTATTTTAAATCATTATCTGATGTATGTCGACAGTAAAATATTAAAACAAAGAAAGTTGGTAACAAAATTATCGAGAATGTTGCAGAGTTTTTTACTTTTACAAGAACTATTACCGTGACATTTTGAGTTACATTTCTTGATCTTTGAGCGACATTTGAATTTCTTATTAATACAATATCTTTTGAACCCTTGCCGACTTCCAGATGATAAAGTGCCAAAAAAAAAAAGTTACTACAATTATAAGAAATAATAAATACTAGAAAGAGAAAATGTCTCAATTCCTTCCTCAAATTTATTTACCTCTTGTCCGTTTGTGTCAGACGTTTGTATGTGCCTTTTCCAGAAGTAATACATCTTTGAATCACTAGTGCTGTCTGATCCACTTTTAATCAATTTATCGGAGTCATCACTTTTTAAGATATCATATAGCTTGAGACGGCGATACTACTATTTCGATAGAGATTACTAAAAGAAAGAAAAAGAGAGAGAAAAGCTGAGCCTGTTTTGATTCTTGAAGTAACGTTTCGTATGTTTATTATTTATTTATTTATTTAAAGGTTTATTTACCCTGGCAAGATTAGGGCTGTCAAGCTCTCTCTTACATCATACCAGGTGTTTACAATAAATAATATGCACCTTACACAAACTAACAGTATACAACACTAATGTAACATTTGGCCTAAATCAAATTCAAGAGTAATACTAACAAAAAAAAAAACTTAATAATATTTATGAATAAAATACTAACTTAGAACTTAATAGTATTCGTGTTTAACTAGTTAATAATTTAATGGTATACACTAATGCAAGTGGAAGTTAAAAAAGTAAACGGTACAAACTTAATACTAGTAGGATGAAGAGACAAGACTCAAACTAATAATAGGGAAGGCAGAATAAAGAGGTGGACACTGTATACATCAATATTATTCAAATCTAAAATTAGGTTATATATGGAAGGAGATATCTTTTAGCTATTGCTCCAATAAATAATGCTTTCTCAAAAGGGTTTTAAATGGGCCGATTTTTTGGGTAGTTCTAATTTTTAGGGGAAGATCATTCCATAGTCTAGCCGCTGAAATGAAGAAGGAATTGGCTAGGATTTCCGAGCTGTGGGAGTGGATGGTTAGTATGTTTGAGTTCAGGAATCTTGTGTTAATATTATGGGAAAGTCCTAGGTATGAGATATTGGAACAAAGATATGCGGGAGTTTTCAGATGTATGAGGCGGTGAAGGAGACATAGAGTGTGGAATCGTCGTCGATCCCAAACGCGCAACCACTGCAATCGGTCGTATGAAGGTGAGACATGGTCGTACAGTTGTAGGTCACAGATGAACCTTACACAGGAGTTCATAACAAGTTCAAGTTTCCTTATGTCTGCCGAACTCAAATTTTGCTGAACAATGTCACAATAATCGAGATGTGGTAGTACCAGAGTCTGCACCAATTGCTTTTTCAAGTGAGTGGGGAAGAATTCTTTACATTTATACAGAGCATGAAGAGAAGAGAATGCTTTGCGACATACTGAAACAGTGTTTTCAGACCAGTTTAAATTACTATCTACTAGGACACCTAGATCCTTTACAGATTCGCTATAGTTTAACTCTGTTCCCTGAAGTTTTATTTTTGGGAGGTTTGTTTTCAATCCAAGTCTCTTTGCCCAATCACAAAGATTCTTAAGGTCTGAATTTATTTTCTGTATTATCGTGAGTATATCATTTGGTGATGCACTAAGGTATAGTTGTAGGTCGTCAGCGTACAGATGGTAATAACAGTAACGTAAGATATTAGCCACATCGTTGATATATATAGAAAAAAGAAGTGGCCCCAGGACTGAGCCCTGGGGGACACCACTGTTTGCAGTTTCCCATGGGGATCTATTTCCATTGGGATCCGTAACACAATGCTGACGGTTCCTCAAATACGCTTCGAACCAGTCAACAGTGCCGCTGGAAAAATTTAATCCCCTCAGTTTGGACAGGAGTATGTCAAGGTCGACGGTGTCAAATGTCTTGCTGAAATCAAGAAGTATCAGTATTGTTATTTTTCGTCTGTCCATAGCAAGTCTTATGTCGTCTGTTACATTTATTAGTGCAGTCGCCGTACTGTGGTTTTTTTCGAAAACCGGACTGAAAATTATCTAGTTTGTTGTGCACATTAAGGTGCTTAGTGGTTTGGTCATGGACTACGTATTCAAGAGCCTTTGAAATGGTTGGTAATAAACTTATTGGACGATAATCTGACGGTTCAACAGGCGAGGTTTTCTTTGGTAATGGTTTGATTAAGGCCATCTTCCAAACTTTTGGATATGTTCCAGAAAGGATTGAAAAATTAAAGATATGTGTTATAAATGGGATAATTACATCCAATATATTATTAAACATTTTGATATCAATGCCATCTACCCCTTTTGCATTAGATTTTATCCGCGCAATAGCTTTCCTCACCTGTTTTGTGGTCGCAAGTGACAAGTGAAATTGAGGGGTGTTGTTTACTATCGAATTTTGGTGAATTATTACTTGTGTTTTTAATGCGGGGTCAATTTCAACTGTTCGAGTGGAAAAGTGGCTGTTAAGCTTGTCTAGTGGCATATGAATATCTGAGACGTAATTTCTTTTGCCGATTTCAAAGGCGCGAAGGTTCTTCCACAAAGCAGTAGGGGTTGTGCTTTCAGTAATGACCTTATGAGCGTAACGAAGTTTAGCGTTTCTCATGCCTTGCTTAGTGCGATTGCGCAGTTTTCTATAGTGTTGATAATTATCGTCTGAGGGGTTTCGTCTGTAAAGTCTATGAGCGGTATCTCTTTCGGTCATAAGTTGTCTTATGTCTTCAGTTAGCCATGGTGCTGGAGCTCGTTTAACTTTCTATTTCTTAGGTGGGGCGTGTTTGTCATACAGTTTAGTAATCAAATCGGTCCGTTCAACACAAATTTAAAAAAAAAATAGTGATCAGTACTAGTCTTCATTAAATCGCTAAATTTATCATAAAATATGTTCATTTTATTAGTCATGATTAGCGCACAGATGTTCACACTTGGAAATAGCATTCAAGAATGAGCGCAAACACCGGTGTTTGCAATGCTATCTATCCATCGTGTAGTGGTTGCATCAGCTAACGTTCAGAATGCGTTATGCTTTTCTTAATAATCGCAACTCACTGTCGTCAAATATAACGAAAACCAAGACGCTAAAATTTCGTACTGTGTGTGTGTGTGTGTGTACATGCGGGTTTTTTTTTTTTTTTTTTTGGTTATTCTTTTAATAGCCATATTACAAATAACGTTTGATGTAAAACCAAAAACGCTAGGGCACAACACGAAATTCGCGCCGTGGATCATATGTTTGACCATTACGCGCTGTACCGGATAAGCCACGTAGCAAGAGTTAGCAAATGCTACAGGCATCATGCGTAAGCTTGTTAATGATCTGGCTTTAATGAGTATAGAAAATGATTTACTCAGAGTATTGATTTGGCTACTGCCATCTTTAAATTTGGCCACATTAAATCACGAAAGGTAGTTTTGTAAAGGTGGTGCTTCATTTCACATCATAAACTTTAATGCCCAAAGCAAACCAGGAGCCTTTCGTTCGCATTTGCTACAGGCCCCGGTTTTACGACACGTCGACGTCAAGGTAATTAGAGCCGGGAAATGACTGGGGAGGAAATGAGCGGGAATCAATGTGGGCATGGCATTGTTAAAGGAATCAAACCCGCATTTACCTGGAGTGGTTTGGGGAAACAATGGAAAACTCAAATCTTGTTAGCCGTATGGGAAATCGAACTCGCGTCCTCCCGAATACAAGACCAGAGCTTTCCATCTCATCCACCACGCTCGGTAAAGTGCGCGGTAGTGTTTTTTTTTTATAATAATAAATAACTGAAATATTATTGGTAATTTTGTTACCAACTTTCTTTATTTTAATAATTTTACTTTCAACTTATTTCAGACAATTATTAAACACAAAGAAACGGTAATGAAAACGAGTTTTTTATTTTCTTAACATCACCTGATTATTAATTAACATTCAGAATGTATTTACAACCTGCCCGTCGTGTCGTGGTTGCATCATTTAACGTTCAGAACGTGTTGTGACTTTTCTTAGTAACCAAAACGCATAGTAGTCAAATATCATGAGAGCCACGACGCGAATTTCGTGTTGTGCCCTTTTGAGATAGCCATAAAACCAAACAGCTTTTTCCAGTAATACGTTATTCAGTTATTGCTTCTTTATTTTAACCGCTTTTTTTAACCGTTAGAAATAGCGTACAGTTATTTTTTTCGACGTAATATCTGTGGAGACGCCATTAAAATCTTTGCTCAGAAACGCTCTTCTCTTGTTGAAAAAGCCGGAAATGTCAAATAACCGGCGAAATTAGCGGCCACGCCCCCAAATAATAGCGAAATAGCTCTGACGTCACGAAAAGTCGCTTATTAGCGTTATTTAGCGTTTCAAATAAGCGGCTTCTATAGTAACTGTCAGAGACATTATATACGCCTTCGACTTTTATTTATGTATTCGTTTAATAAGTGGCAGTGATGCCTTGGTAAATTAATACAGAATTTTAACACCGCCAGATTTAGCGGTTAGTGTATGACGTGATCAAACAGGAGGAAATGAAGTATAAGTGATTTAGGGATGTACGATATATAAAAATAATCCAAAGCGGGCAGTTTTGATTACGTGTTAATATATTTTTCTGTTTGAAACTAAAGAACTTGTGGTAGGAGTTTTTATGAATATATGTAACAAATACAGAATTCCGCGTTGCGTACTCGTAAAGAACAGAAGATTAACTTTGCTGTAAGTAAACAATTTTTTCAGTCTGGATATTAATTCGCATTAAGTTTTGTGTGGCTATAGTTATATGAATAGCATACTTTACATAATATGTTGTAAATGTGTCCCAGTAACAGACCAGCTGCAATTTAAATATGTTGTTCAGACGTACATAAAAGTAATTTGAAATGTAAATATGATTTGTTGTTTGAAACTAATTGACTTGTGGAAATACTAGCGCTTTTCGATGGTTTCTCCATCTGTTGGTTTAAATCGCAGTTAATAACGCTTAAAGGTATTAAAAAGCGGTTTACATAGGTGGTGTCCTCTAGTGATCGCTATTGAAGTTAATAACGCCTTCAACTGGCAAAGACGCTATAACACGGGTAACAAAAAGCATAATCACGTTGTTTACTATGGAAGGATGGATGCTGAAAACCCATTTAATGGTCATTAAGTTGTAGAAATATGATAAATTTTGGACCCCATCACAAATAATATCTGCAAAGTAGTATTTGACGTCGTCAGTGGTAGCGACATCTGTTGGTCGCTATCGCGATTAATAACGGTCAAACGTATTAAAAAGCGGTTTACATAGGTAGTGTCCTCTAGTGGTCGCTATCGTAGTTAATAACTATTATTTTGCGATGGTAGTGTCATCTAGTGGTATCTATTACAATTAATAACGATGAGAGAAGCAATAAGCGGTGACTGATGCACTCGTAGCGGACGGTCGACAAACAATTACAGCGCTGTCAGAGGGAGGTGCTGACAGTTATTTGAATAACTCCAGTTATCGTTTTGGCCGTTACTTGCTAAACGGCGTTTTTAAAATAACGGTTATTTGTAGTCGTTTAGTTATTTGTGACCCATCTCTACATAAAACGTTCTCTCTGTTTTTGTCAGCGTCACAACGCGAATAACGTGCTGTGGCCGTTTTAAAGTGTTTAAGTATCGTTTGTTTGTCTTAATTTTATTAGAATTACCTCCTTCAGTATTTAACAATATCTCTGTTGTATAATTTCCTAGCTATTACCCGCGACTTCGTGCGCGTGAATTTAGAATTTGATTGCTAGAATTGGATACACAAAATTGAAAGTTACTTAAGGTATGTCAGCATAATATGACTGGAACGCTATCGATAAATCATTCTACCGACGAACCTGTCTCATTTATTCATATCGGAAAAGAGTATCCTATTTCGTTCCTAATGATACAAAGTATATCGGTGTAAACATATAGTCGTCCCGATGATTAATTAATTTCAATTTTGGGGAATTAATTAATACGCCACGTTGTACACGCCATATTGTGTTTTGCAACGTGCTAGAGACCAAACGTTTTTGCGCCATATTGTAGCGTCTTACAACGTGTTATCCCCAGCGTTGGGCTCCATATTTTAATGGACCTTCCGTTGGAAAATGGGGGGGGGGGCAGCAGGGGGACCATTACCAAATTTTATAGAGAAGATTAATATTAATTTGTTAAACAGGTTAATCTGGTGAACCAGAATCTTGAATGCTGCAAGAATTACAGGTAAATAAAATATTGACTTTATTTGATCTTCTGGCTTATACACTGCCGGGTATATTTAATTTTAACGTTAAGCACAAGATATTCAAAACAAGCAAGCATTACCCGGCGTTTACAATTTGCCGGATAAATGCAAACATTAATAGATTTAATTATTTCAGAGATTTGCAAAGTGAATGTAAAATAATGTGGCATCGCAGGCCAACAGATAAAACTTAAAAACATTTTACAAAATTCCCAGGGGCTCCAATTAAAGTGGAAACAACATCATTTGAATTATGTTATGATGAGCAAGATGCTTAAAAGTTCAATATTGGTGAATATGGAATGTTAGCTAGCTCAGCAATATTTCCATGATCAGAGCAGAGAGCATATTCACAGGGATCGCTTATGGGTCTGTAAACCTCGTCAAAAACCCATGGAACCAATGACCTTGCGTCAGTACACTACGGTAGTTGCAACTGCTTGAAGATTGCGACACGCTGTGTCGCGGTCAGATGCAGATCCGTGGATAGCCCATGCGCGCTAATTCATCAGTGGCGATGGCCTCTACAAGATAAGACTCTATGCCTCCAGCAAAGTCTTAGCCAGAAAGGGACTATCTTCGACCATGGACGAACAGGTAGTCGAGTGTGTCGGACCACACCCGAACAGTACGTCTGTACTCCAGTTCGTCTGGACAGCAAGTACCTCGTGATGGCGTCTTTTCTGCCGCCATGAAGAAAGAAGCTTTGCATCAATAAATGTAGACCCCGTGGCTATATACGATTGGTGAGTCGGCGTATTCCACAATTACGTGTGTCGCGGCGTTGCTATCATTCGCCGTTCAGTTTTGCACACAGTTCCTCTCACCCCGCATCCTCGGGATCCTCGCCAGGGTGCGTTGCCCTTGCTCGGCTAACGGGAATTATCCGCTCTCTACTGTCCCCTCGCGCGACAGTCTGTTGCCAGGCAGGCATTATCTGCTGTTTGCACGTTCTAAACTGCCACTGAGCGCTAGCATTTTCGCAGTTTAATTCCTTTTTTTAACAACAATCTTGCAATAAACTAAAATTATACACAATAAATTCGGCCACCCGGGCTTAATACATAATTACCTATGAATTGATTAGCCTTAAACAATTTATACTTGAATAAAATAAATATAATAAATTTGGATAATAATTATGAATATATTAATATTCATTGGGGGATGACGCTGTCATACCACAGACTGAAAGACTCACTGGTCGAGAAAACTACTCTACCTGGAGATTTGCTGTAAAAACATATCTGGAACACGAAGAATTATGGAACTGTATTGAAAATGCGAGTGATGATCACATCGATTCCAAACTCGATTTAAAAGCCACATCAAAAATTATTCTGCTAGTAGATTCCATCAGATACGTCAGCATTCAAGAACCCAAGACGGCGAAAGAAGTTTAAATTAGCAAGCGCCTTCGATGATTCTGGATTAACACGTCGAGTGGGCTTACTTCGTGATCTGTGTACAACTCTAGTCAGATATCAAAATTTAGAAGAGAAAGTTAGCAAAATAATGACCACAGCACATAAGTTGCGAAATACTGGATTGAAAGTAGACGACGAGTGGCTTGTAACTCAATTTTCTCTTGTTTACCAGATGCATACAAATCAATGATCCCTTCTAATGTTCCGGTATGAAAATAAGTGCTGAATCCGTAAAATTTAAAATTTTACAAGATATAAAACAAATGATGGTGACGCATCAGCTTTTTCCGTAAATAATAAGAACAACAAAGGCTTCAAGAAACAATTTCAAAAGGGACCTCGTTGCTACACCTGTAATAAGCATGACCACATGAGTGCACAGTGCAAGTCTAAAGCAAAGAAGAAACACAAAGTTGAAAATCAGGAAAGCTCAAGCTATGCCACTACATTCATAGCTTCAGTGAGTAACAGTGATTCCTTTTACATAGAATCTGGTGCTTCTATGCACATGACCATGCACAGAAATATATTACAAGAAGAAACTGTACCACAAATTAACTCAGTTAAGATAGCAAATGAATGTTTATAAGTAAAAAGTCAGATAAGCTGAGTTTGAATGTGTGTGATGCTAATGGTCAATGTAAGAAAATTTTGTTTCAAAATGTCCTATATGTACCAGAGTTGTCAACAAATCTACTATCTGTCAACCAGATAATAAGAAATGGTGGTTAAGTAAAGTTCAACAGTGAGGGCTGTATAATAATTAACAGTAATAATGAAATAGTTGGATCAGCCAGTTTAATCAACAGTATCTACAGATTAAATGCATATAATCATCAAGCATACATATCTGATGTTGATGAGCAATACATTTTCCTATGGCACCAACGAATGGGTCATTTGAACTTTAATGATCTGGAGGAAATAGTGGAGAATGCAGCAGGTGTAAAATTGTCCTAGAAAGCAGACAAATTAGTTTGTGCAACTTGCTTAAAAGGAAGACAAAACAGATTACTTGTAAAATACAATGGATGAAAAGCTACAAAGGTACTTGAGCTAGTATACTCTGACATTTGTGGTCCAATGGAAACCATGTCATTAGGAGGTGCAAAATATTTCATGTACATTCATTTATGACTATTCAAAAGAGGTATTTGTTTATTTTCTTCATAAAAAGTCAGAAGCTTTTGAAAAATTTAAACATTTTAAAATGCAAGTTGTAAAACAATTAGAATGCAACATAAAATGTTTATGCACAGACAATGGCCTTGAATATGTTATCAACAACTTTTCTCAGTTCTTACAAGGTGCTGGAATAATTCATCAGACAACCACACCATATACTCCAGAACAAAATGGTGTTGCTGAACGAATGAACCGAACAGTAGTGGAAAGAGCGAAATGTATGTTAATCAATGCTAATCTCACTAAGCTATATTGGGTTGAAACTGTAGATACTGCTGCTTATTTCATCAATAGAGCACCATCTCAATCACTGACATTTAAAACACCAGCGGAAATGTGGTCAGGAAGAAAACCAGTTGTGAGTAATTTAAGAATATTTGCTTGCAATGCAATGATACCTCTCCCTAATAAAAACGAAGGAAATGGGATCCTAAAGCACATAAAGCTAAATTTATTGGATACTGTGAGAATTCAAAAAAGTTATAGATTTATAATCCCTCCTTCTTACATAGTGATTAAAAGCAGAGATGTTGTTTTTCTGGAATCTGCTATCAAAAGAAATTATCTCCCTATTGATATGAAAGAACCAATGTGTGATACATCATCTGAATTAAATGACAATCACACATAAAATAGCTCCAGTGACAAATCAGATTCCACAATTACTACCGCTAAATACTTCTCTGATACCAATACCAGCAGTGAGTATAAACCAGAAGTGACTGCTGAGACACCTTTACCCTCAAATATGACTCTGAGACCTAGACATAAACAAGTGCTCTCGAAAAGGATTACCTGTGCTACAGTGTAAATACAATTATTCCTATTCCACAAAACTACAATGAACCAATAACATCATATGATTCAGAAAAGTGGAAGATATCTATAAACAAGGAATTAAAATTTTATCATCAAAATGGAACATGGAAATTGGTAGAAAAGCCTCGGGATGCAAAAGTAATAGGCAAAAAATTTTGTAACGTACACGCTAAAATAATATAAATGTTGAGGAACTTTGGTTCAATTTAAAAGAAATAATATGGAACGGTTTAAATCAATTTGTTCCTAAGAAGCTTATTAAGGTTAGTAAGAACCTTTCGTTGTTCAATAGGGAAGTGAAGCGATTTCTCAGGAAGCAAAGGCGTTTATATGCCATGGTAATGAAATCGGGGGACTCGTCTAATCGTACTAAATTAGTCCTGTTACGAGTGGAAGTGCGTAAGGCAACGCGTGATGCGTTTAAAGAATTCCAAGCCAGGAATTTATCCGAAGATCTGATTACTGATCCAAAAAAGTTCTGGTTGTATGTAAAATTACTAAGAGGCTCTAGTAAGGTTATGCCCTCACTGATTAAGGAAAATGGGGAATTATCCGAAACTAGCGTAGAGAAAGCAGAAATCTTGGATAGTATATTTAAAAAAGCTTTCACGACAGAAAACTCAGAGGAGATTCCGACAAAATTGTGAATGATCTCGTTCTTGATGTCGAGAAAATAATTAAACTGCTTATGAATGTAAAAACCAATAAGGCTCCCGGACCAGACGGTATTCCTATAATTTTCTACTCCAGGTACGCAAAGGAAATTGCACCGTCTTTGATGAAATTAAATACCGCCTCCTTGGATCAAGGAAAAATACCAGCCGAATGGAAGACCGCCATCGTAAGGCCAGTGTTTAAATGATGTAAATGATCCTCAAAATTATAGACCGATCTCGTTACTATCAATATTTTGTTGGATTTTAGAACACATCATCTATTCAAATGTCATAAGATTTTTGGATGAAGATGAGCTTTTAAACCCAAATCAACATGGATTCAGAAAAGGCCGATACTGCGAAACATAGCTTGTACTTTTAGTTCACGACTTGTGCCGTATTATAGATGGGCAATCCCAGGTTGATATAGTTCTATTAGATTTTAAAAATGCTTTAGACACTATGCCTCACACTAGGTTGCTTAGGAAACTTCGTGGCTACGTCATATCTAGACAAATATGCGACTGGGTTGCAGACTTTCTGAAGGGCCGGACACAGTTTGTAGTTCTCGACGGTGAGAGTTCATCACGTACCGAGGTGAGGTCTGGGGTTCCTCAGGGAAGCGTGATAGGGCCTCTGTTGTTTCTCATACGCATTAATGATTTGTGTGACATAATTATTTTCCCATGATGCCATTATTTATCGTGAAATCAAAACCCAGGAAGACAGCGCTTTGTTACAAGACGATTTTATGAAAATAATTGCGTGGTATAAGGACTGGCAGTTGGAGTTGAACGCTAAAAAGTGCCAAATCATGCGTATAAGTAAAAAGGTGACACCATTTAGTTCTGAATATACAATTAATGGTACTGTCCTTAGAACTGTAGATTCCGCTAAATACCTAGGGGTAACAATTCGTAATAATTTGTTGTGGAATGAACATATCGAGAATGTAATTGGGAAAGCAAATCGTATGCTCTGATTTCTAGGTCGTAATTTGAAACAATGTACTCCGGAAGTTTAATCGATTGCATATAAGTCACTAGTGCGTCCTCATTTGGAATATTGTTGTTCTGCATGGGGTCCCCATCAAAAGGGGTTAATGGAGGCACTAGAGAGGGTCCAGAGAAGGGCCGCCCGATTCGTGACAGGTATATATAGTTGGAGGGAAAGCGTAAGTGCGATGTTGAAGGAGTTAGGTTGGGAAGACCTGGAACACCGAAGGCGTTGCCCTCGATGGAAGCTAATTGAAAAATTCACGACTGACATCAGAATAACACCAAACGAATATTGCTACCAGCAACATTCGTATCTCGGAATGACCATGAAAATAAGATAAGTGAAATCAGGGCCAGAACCGATTATTTTATGTATTCATTGTTTCCACGAGCGATTAGGAATGGAATAGAATGGATCTACCGGGCGAGTATAATTAAAATCCGACAGGAGTAGCTTTCGATATAGCTCTCCGGCCATCCTGAACTGGGTTTTCCATGGTTTTCCCAGATCACTGCACGCAAATGCTGGGATGGTACTTCACTCTATTCGACTGTTACTGTCTATTGCAGCTCAACATAACTTAGGGATCATGCAATTTGATGTAACTGCAGCTTTCCTTTATGGTGAATTGAAAGAGAATATACTTATGACACTATCAGAGGGACTATACGGCAAACCTAAAATGATATGTAAACTCATCAAGTTTTTATATGGCTTAAAACAAACACCTAGATGCTGGAATACAAAGTTCAATTCAGTTTTAAATAAATTTTATTTTGTGAAAACCAAAGCACATCAGATTTATACTGGACAAATCTATGACTTCAAATGTTATCTTTGTCTGTATGTTGATGATGGTCTTTTGATCTGCAGAGATAAGAAGTATTTAATGTCCTATAAAAGAATTTTGATTTGAAGATTTACCCTCTTTTGTTGGCATGCAAATAGATAGATTTAAAGACTGTATCTTTATACACCAAACTAAGTATATAACACAATTGTTGAGAAAGTTTGATGTGATTGGTACAAATCCTAACAGTATTCCTGCTGATCCACATGTGAGACTTTCAAAGGCTAATGGAGTACCTGAGAAAAATCACCCCTACAGAGAAGCGGTGGAATCATTTATCCATGCAGCAATAGTAAGCAGACCAGATGTTATGTTTGCTGTAAGTCAGGTGAATCGATTCCTACATTCTTATGATGACTCTCACTGGATTGCTGTCAAGAAAATACTAAAATACTTGAAAGAAAGCAAGAATTATGGATTGTGCTACGTATCCAACACAGACACTACTGACTCAGTTGGATACAGTGATGCTAACTTTGTCAGTGACATTGTATTTCTTAAAAATACAGCAGCTGTTACTTGATCAACAGTGATATAAGTGACTATAAGCCAAAACATTGATTTGTAATTGTTTGAAGAAGGCTGTAATTCGGTAGGAGTGATTGTTTAAAGATGGCTGTAATTTGATAGGAGTGTTAAAGTATCATTTATTTGTATTCATTTATTAGAATTTACCGCCTTCAATATTTAACAATGTTTCTGTGTTATAGTTTATACTCTGACCAGCGTATAAACTGTTTCATTTGTTATTCTGTGCTAGCTGCTCTCAGCTACATTTCTGTCATCTAGTTACATGTATTTTTCTTACAAATATATACTTCTCGTGTTAAATAATTGCTTATACCATATTTAAAACTTCAACATAAAGAAACCACAACGTGCTCTGGTAGGTTTTTTTTCGCTCACTGAGCGTTTTTGGTCTTTAAGACTAAGGCGCAATTCACGAAGAAGAGACGTGTTGCGGACGTCGGGTGGAGACGTGGCGCGGACGCTCGGTCCCAACGGAAGAGACGAACAAGGGACCCGCAAGCGACGTGGCGTCGGCCATAACATCGTCTGCCGATCAGGCTCTTCTCCATAAAAATAATTTCCAACATTATTTTTCTAGTTGGTCCATTACGACCGAAGAAGGGGATAAAGTATAGGATTTTTTTACGTGTTTAAACATTTGGAACTTTTTTAAAACTTTTGCGGCATGTCCTTTTTTAAGTTATGAAGAATTTCTTGGTCGGTATACAGAAAAGTTACCACCTCGAAATCACCAGTTTTTCCATAAAAAATGACGTTTACATAACGAAAATAGATTTTTTTTAAATCTAAAATGAATGAAGTCATTGGATGTATAATTAACCGTTCTCGTATCAGTTTCTGTGTTTTAGGTGTGGAATATTTCTACGTGGACTGGAAGAGTTGATGGTAATGTAACATAGGTTGAAGATTATTTGCTGATTCGAGTATCAGTTGTAAGCGTTTAGTCCAGTCAGTAGGTGCTCAAAAGGGCCCCTAGCTGGAAAGCTGTGGAGTAGTTTTGATTTCTTCCATTCTATCTAATTTTTGGAGTGATGAATCCGAATCTGAGGTTTGCTAACAAAATTTCACGACGGAATATTGAAAAAAAAAAAAAAAAAAAAAAAAAAAAAAATGGAAAAAATGGACAAAAAATTTTGGGTGGATTTTTGCTTATAATTCTAAATGTATCAACTTTTCGTAAATAACCTCCATATTCAAAATGAAAGCACATAAAATTTCATACAAATTTCACCATTAAAGTTTTTTCTCGGAAGAAGCGTTCGGGCTGAAGCGCTAGTTGAAAATTGGCGTATTCTGTCAATTTCCGCAAAACCCAACTTATTCCACTCCAAAACTCAATTTATTGCTAAAGGCTGTCAATATTAGTGAATTCCTCCTAGTTTTAAGTTGAAAACAATGTAGCCTAGTTTAACATCAATTTTAGGACGTCGATATTTGCAGGCCTAATTGTGGGTTGTAACCACGTATTCTACTGTTACATCTAACGTGTTTATTCAATATCTTGACCTTCTTACATAACGTACGACACCTTCATATTTTCTGTAAGTTATCACAAAATGATTCATTCATTTTTATTTAATCCTGTAAATGAGGCAGCACTGATGAGTAGGCATGTGCGCAGGTGAATGAATAGGGCTCATCTGCCTCTCCCCATCTGTAAGCCAAATGCAGCCACCTTTACCTCCAGGACATGCATACCTTGAAAACCGCAATGCCATCTGCAGAATGCGAGCATTTCATCGCCAATGGACAATTCTCCACTCCTAGGAGTGAAATACTTTGGTGTGGCACCTGGAGTGATATGGCCGTTTAGCAAACACTAATGAAGTCAATGAAGACAAGTGGAGGCCTCACCCATGGCCGTGAACTGCAGGCGTTGTGGCAAGATGGAAAAAGAGATGACAGCATTGCATTATGTATGATAAGAGATTGAGCACTTTACGGGAGTGGAACTAGAAACGTCAGAACAACACGTTGACAGCAGAGATGCTAGGCAAACGCGAGACACCACTGATCCAGATAAATTGCTGGATTGGTTCCACGAGCATCCTCCTTTCCCAGAGAGCACTGAATGTTACTAAGTACAGGTGTTGTCGCAGAAAAGCGTATTAATTGCCACTTGTCTAAGGAGATGGGCATGTGAGGTATACATAGCATTGTTTGTGGTGATTTTCAAAATGTAAAGTTCAAACGAATCGAAAGAGTGCAGCCTCTTGCGATCATGAATAGCTCTATTCAGACAGAAGATAGGGCTGTAGTTATCAATCCAACCACTCGTTTTCAACGAATGACCATAGTGAAACATTCAGATGAAGAGCTGATAGAGTTTCTGTTATGAACTTTGCCCCTACCCTCTCTCTCTTTTTGATTAGCATGGAATGAGGAAAGGCACAAAATCGAGCTTTGTGCCAACTGAACAGGCGGACTGGAGTAATACAAAATATGTTTCTGACGGAGGGTTTTTGTTACATCGGGTCAAAAGGCACCACGGCCAAAAATATGCAGAAATTTGCAGCAGTTATGTCTCCTACATTAAGTCACACTATAAACCAAATGCCATTGTCATTTTCCATGGCTACGCTGACGAAGCTCTTGAAAGTACCAAGCGCATAGAAAGATTGAGAACAGAGCAAATAAAACAAAGTGCTGGGGTATCATTTAGTAAATCGATGGTCCCCCCCCCCCTTGTCTCATAGCAGAGTTTCCTTGCAAATTGCATAAACAAGAGCCGGTTGGTAAATATGAGGAGTTAAAAATTGTTTCACAACAAGCAGTTGAGGGTGCTGAAATCCTGATTATCACAAAAACTTTAAAGTTGGCCTGAATGAATCTGTGACAGAGGTTGGGGAAAATATCGATTTTTTTGTTGTTGTGATTTTGATTGGCCTGTGTAGCCATAACATAAAGAATATCTTATTTATGTAATCATGACAAGGAAAGATATCTCAGACCATTTACAATCCTCATCGTACTGACAAAACCATATTATGTTATATTATATCATTATATTGTACCTGCACTAGTGTTGCAAACTGAAAAAAAATACTATTTCTTTTTTCAAATTTGTGAAAAAAACCTAGCACCCTTGTTTTTTTTTCTGAATTTGGTTTTTTTTTTTTTTCCATAAAACAGAATATTTGATAAATTATAGTTTTATTTACGGAACTTACATTTTACATGTGTGTTTTAAATCTTACTAAATCATACAATGTCTTACATAATGATTCATAAATGTATCTATATAGGTAACATAATTTTATTCATCCTCTATGTTAGTACAACATTCACTACTATTAGTACTACCAACACTAGTTGTTTCGGAATTTTCTGTTTCTTCTTCTGTCTCCTCTAGATCCATAACTTCAGAAATAGTTACATTTTCTTTTACTGGTTGATCTTGTATTGTACGCAAAAGATTTTGAGATTGCAATATCGTGGGCGTATCCAGCGAGGGGCAGGGGGGGCTGCTGCCCAATTCCCCCCCCCCCCACCCAGAGAAAAAAAAAATTAAGTTGCCTTCAGTACGCTTCAGCGAGTGAAGAACTGGCTCATGAGCACTTTGTGAGAGGAAAGATTGACTTGATTATGCCTGATGAGCGTGTATCGAAATTTCGTGAAAAGAAATCATCATTTTTCAGTCCCACACCATACTTCCTCGAAACCAATATGAGTTGCCCCCCCCCCCCCCCCCCCCCAGATCAAATCTTGCCCCCCTCTAGTTCTGATCCTGGATACGCCCTTGTTGCAATTTTAAATTGTGAGCAAAGTACACACTGTGCATAAAGGCTGTACCGATGATTCTGTATTTCGGTCTTTTAAGTATGAATTTAAATCTATTATCATACAAAATAGGAGCTTATTTCTTTTTAAATCGTTGGTTTACGCCAACAGTTGCAAGGAAACGATTCATAATTACTGACAATTTAATGACTCAGGGAGAGTTTAACAAGTACACGAATATAAGGAAAGCACAATAAGTAATAAAAAGAGGCTAAAAACCATAGATAAATTTAAAATTCGCGCAACCTACCCTCTTCGGGAAGTCCCCGTTCGTAAAAGAAAACTTCATTCAATGTTGCCAATATTTTCGTAATTTTCATTTCTACTGAAACAGAAAAATATAGTAGGTTTAAAAATTAAGATAAGTACTTAGTATAAACTCTAAAACAGTCATATTAAATGATAAGTGCCTTACAAATTTGAGATTTAGTAGTTATGAAACAAACATGTCCCAGAAAAAAAAACGTGTTTTTTTTCATAGATTTTTTTTTTCATGTTTTTTTCAAGTCAGAAAAAAACCGTTTTTTCACAACACTAACCTGCACGCGATGAATGATTGTGACACCACTTCTACCTTGTTCAGTCAGGTACATTGAAATTTCTAAAAGTGCTGCAGAAGTACGATGACTTGGTACCAGTCCTTTGATGATTTCAAAGTTCGCATGTACATCAGGGCGACATTCCAAAGCAGGAAACATGTTTCTCATGGCTCTGTATGCGAAAGGATCAGAAGCTAGCCTGAAACGATTTAAGATAAGGGCAATACGTATCAATATCGTACAAGAACAAACTCAATTTTGCCTCTGTAACCCCCCCCCCCCCCCCCCACTGAAGATGTCGCACTACAACATTCACGAAGAGTTTACTTTCAGGTGCTGAAGTGGTTATCGGGTCGAACCATACCCGATGATCAACATGACCAGACCAGAATGAATGGGGTTGGAAGAAAACAAAGAGTGGTCTCGTAGCAGTCCAGACCACTTCAGACCCTGCACCAGACTCATTTCTTGCAAATGTAAAAAAAAGGATGCCAACGAAATTTTGGATGCAGGAAAGCAGGCATACATTGTTCCCCGATCTGCACATCATGCGAAGCTCTTTGTGAAAACGTCCAGCCTCCGGATTGACATGGATGAAGAAGAGACTGAAGAAAGAAACCGAGAACAGACTGAAGGACACTTACACGATGCGGAAGGTATGCCTAATCTCACAGTCTATGTCGTAATCGTTCATCTCTCCTTGTGATATCGTGACAATGTTTTCTCACCATCTCTTTCATTTTCTAGATGAACAAGTGACGATGTTGTCAAAACAAATACCGGAACCTGTGCCAATACCATCTGCCTTCAAAGAACCTCAGTCAGTACTTCCTAAAAGGCAAAGGTATATATAATGCTCATCGTAGTATGTAATATAATTAATTATTAAAACATGATAAAGAATTTTGTTGGAATTTAAAATTTTTATTATTTGAATAACTTCGTACTCCTTTAAAAAATTTCAACATATGTAATTTTTTTTAAATGACCTTTACCTTTCCATAATATATGATCTAAGTAAGATATGTTCAGAGAATTGTGGGAAATCTCTAATGTTAACAGCTTTTTTTAATAATAAATTTGAGTTTTGGAGTGGAATAAGTGAATTTTTTGGGAGATACGCAAATATGCCAATTTTCATCTAGCGCTTGAGCCCGAATTCTTCTTCCAAGAAAAAACTTTAATGGTGAAATTTTTAGGAAATTTTATGTATTTTCATTCTGAATATGAAGGTTATTCACGAAAAGCTGATAGATTTAGAAATATAAGCAAAAAACCACGAAAAATGAGATTTTTGACCCTTTTTCAATGTTCCATCAGGAAATTTTGTTATAAAATCTCAGATTTGGATTCAGCACCCCAAAAAACATATAGAAGAAAAGAAAACTACCCGACAACTTTCCAGGTAAAAAACACTATTTGACTGGACTAGTTACCGTGTCCTCGGAACAGCCTTCGCGACGAGGAAGAACGAATCAGTCTGTTCAAGAGTAGTTAAGTAAAATTCATATTCTGATTTCACGATTTTGCTGTGCATTCATAACTTTCAAATTTGTCACTTTGCAAAAAATCTAGATCAAGTTGGCTGGATAATTTTATTTAACAACTTCTGTTTCCCTTGAAAATATTTCAGAGCAATTTCATTTAGTATTATAGTTTTTGAATCCCATTCCAAATAACGTTGTAGTCAGCAATTATATGGTTGGAGTGTATGTTGAAGATGATGGGTTTGGATATAAGCAGATGATGTGAAGACGGCATTTGCTGCCATGGCATGGTGGTCTTCATCAACAGAAACATTATTTTCAGCCTCTTTGTCCGCTGGCTTCTGTTCTTGGAAAAGCGAGATTTTAAGAAATTCTAAAAAATAACAAATGTGGTGTCAAGTAGTAATATTCCTGCCGAACTTGATGGTAGAACGTTTTTATTTTCACCTTAAAAAAAAAAAAAAAAAAAAAAAAAAAAAAAAAAAAAAAAAACTTGTGCTAGTAAAAATAATCATTACTTTTTTCTAGTAGTATGGAATTGGATGTTCATTCAAGCATTATCTTCTTATTATCTGAAAGGACAATTCAACGAATTGTATACGAAAACTCAATTGTTATGAGAAGTACTAGAGCTCCATTGAAACAGTTCAACGTTTCTACACACTTTGGAGTTTAGCCATTTGTAATTGCGATATTAATTAGAGGCATGTGATAATTAAAGCGCCGTTAAAATCAGTTTCCTCCTATAAAAATTATAAATGATATAATATAGCGACGTCGGCGGGGACAGGTGCGGATGGTTTATTTGTGACCGTAGACACCGGCGAATACAGACGAAACGGTTTTGGTAGAACTTAATCATGGTAGCTGTACAATTACAGGTCCCCGGTTAATCCGACTCGGCCTCACTTCCTGGAAATGACGTGCGGATTAATACTAGTAGCTTTTAAGAATATTCTCCTTTTTGAATAATTAATAGCAATATACTTAATGACAAATTTGTGACCTTATCTGTTTCATTTAATTCACTCGAAATTATCTGGCATTCCTTGTCCTGTACCCAGCGATGTCGATAATTTTATTTTAAAAATCATTTAATTCAGGAAAAATTCTCAATGGCTTCAGAAAAACATACAGTCCCTGACCATATTAGACGCACTGCAAATCTTTAGTATTATTTGCAATAATTACGTGTTGAGTACTATTTCTCATGCAATTAATCATAAAATTTATAACAGTTATTTAAGGCACTTAGTTCATTATTGAATTTTATGTCTATTGTTGCTATTTGACATTGGATTGTTGACTTATTGTGGCTATCAGTGTGCAAAGTACAGTGTACAGGTACGGACCTGTTCAGTGGCGTTCTCTCCTGTAACTGCTCTGTTTCTTTGTTCACTTTTATTGTCATTTGTGTAATATCGACATCACTAGTAATTGTTTAATAACCAGATATTACTGATTGTGACCTTTAAGAATGGGTAAAAGAGAGGAGATATTACACCACGTAAAAAGTCAAAGCCGTCGTTAATGCAAAAATGTATTCCAATCGGGAAATTTCGCGAAGTTTGAAATTATCCGACGCTAGCGTGAGGCACATAAAGAAGAAAATTGATTCAGGTGAAGAATTGAGTCCCAGAAGGAAGAAAGCCAATTTTAACCCCAAGGTCAGAAAGATTTCTCAAAAGAATTTGTCTAGAAAACAGATTTGCAACAACGAAACAGATAAAATCTCAACTGGAAGAGGCTAATGTGAATGCATGTGAATGCACTGTTCGCAGAAAGTTGAAGGATATTGATTTCAAGGCTTGTCGACCTGCTAGAAAACCCAAGTTAACAGCCGCAATGAAAGCAAAATTTCTGAAGTGGGCTAAACAGTGGTGTGATAAGGATGTGGACTTCTGGAGATCGGTAATTTAACTTATTATTTACGATATGATGGATGATATGTAGATTTATTCATAATATTTTAATTAAGTTTCTTGATTTTTACAGATATGCTTCAGCAATGAAAGCACATTTGAAATTTTAAGTAACAAATGTCAGCATGTGCGCCGTCGAAGAGGAGAAAAATTCCATCCCGACTGCATTATTCAGACCGTAAAGCACCCAGCAATGGTGATGATTTGGTCTGTCATCAGTGGCAAGGGTACAGGACGTCATTATGTGGTTAAAGGCATAATGAGGCAAGACCAGTATAAAGAAGTCTTGCAAAAACGGTTAATACCGCAGGTCAGAGAATGGTTCCCGAATGGGGAACCATTTATTTTCATGCAGTATGGCGCTCCCTGTCACACAGCCAGGTCGGTAAAAACCTTTCTGAAGGAATAAAATATCCCTCTGTTGGACTGGCCAGGTAACAGTCCCGACATGAACCCCATAGAAAATGTATGTGAACTCATGAAGAGGGAGATGACAAAAGATGTCATCACGACAAAAGATCATCCATGTGTGGTATCATCATCTACAACTACAGGACACTGTACAATCCTGTACCAACAGCATGATGCGTCGTATTAAGGCTCTCATAGCTGTGAAAGCTGGCTCAACAAGATATTAAAACTAATGTTTTCATTTTCACAATATTTTAATATTTTGTTGTGATTATTTGAAATAAAATATTTTCAACAAATACTGTGTTTTTTTTTTTTATATATCACCTGTGTCATGAAGCAGACTACACATAATAATTTTATTGCAATTTATGTATTAAAAAACTTATTTAGTTAGCCACAAATCAAAATTTGCTTAAAAACTGTAGTGCGTCTAATAAATTGGCCAGGGACTGTAAGTTGAACTGAAAATCGCCGCGCCTTTCGATAGTCAAGAGAATGCGTCGCTTGGTGGTCCGCGCCACACGCCTGTTCACTGCGTCCCTCGAGACTTCGAAGAGACGCGGCGCGGACCTCCAAGGGGCGCGCCGCTGCCCCGCCGCCTCTGTGTGAATTGCGCCATGTGTTAACATAGCAGCGACTTCAAAATGCGCCGCTTCCACGCCACGTCTCTTCTGTGTGAATTGGGCTTAACATGTATGTATTCAAGCGACCACGTTGTGGATTTTTTTTTCTCTCAGTGAGCTTTTTTGTTCTTTGAGCATGTATGTATGTAAGACTAAAGGGTTATTATATAAAGTAATATGGTAACTGAACTGCCGCCAAGAAGCAATTTTCTAGAAAAGTGGAATGTTGGTAACCGAAACACTTCATCACTGTGTCCGCGCCCAGCAATATCGATTTTTACTTACATGAACTCATCGCAGCATGTACCGAAGAAAAGTCTTTCTTCATTATTTACTAGTGAAATAAGAGACCTTGTTTATCTATTAAGTAGCAAATTTTCTTTCCTGGAACTCTAATAAATTTCATATGAAAAACATAAAGAACACAATAAGCACTGTGTTATCTGATTCATGTAAGTCTAGGTATTCAACATTCGATGGTAGAACGTATACCTACACAATTTAGTTGAATAATAAAATCAGATATGTTGATGAAATAATTAAGAACATATTTAGACATTAGTTTTGTTTCGAGAATTCGAATTTTATTACGTATTCTTTTAATCTTGATTATAAGTTCCAACACTGTTTCGCATTTATTTGATTTCTTGTGTATCTATTGTAGAAGCAATTTTAACCTTACATGAAAAGATTATATGATCTTGAAGACTTTGTTCCTAAAGTAAAAAAAATTAGGTTTTGCGTTTGAATAAATAAAACAGAAGATTTCTGACCCCCTGGATAAAAAATCCAGACCCGAAATCAGGTATGGATTAAAACTTTGTATTACAAGGGTACCCACTTCGTATTACAACGATACCCATATACTAGGTCTGTACAAGCAAATATAATTCTGTTTGTGAAAATTGCAACATCCACAAGAAATGGTCTGAACCGCTAAAAACTGGAATATTTATTGAACAGTGGAACCATATTAAGTGGCGACAATCGCACGTAGGTCCAACAGCGCTCCATGCTCGGTTGGTGTAGAGCCATAATCGAAACGTGCAAACATGTGCCCGTATACCTCTTCGAGGTCAAAGGGCGCAATATCAACTTGTGAATTCGAATGATTGATCTCTGGGAAACAGGTTTGCGTACCGTGACATTGGACTCATACAGAGCACGCTGCTACTGCAGTGAACGTATGTGGAACCAGAGTATAGAAGAGGGTCGTACACAGTGAACAGTATGCACTGGACCACAGGAGCAGTGTGCGCAGGCAATGAAAACCATGTCACCAGGTCATTACGGACACACGAACATTCTTATGCTGCTGTTAATTGTATGACGAAAGCAGTACGATGTTGGTGGTAATGTGAACCACACAGTTGTTCAGTGCCCAAGTAATAGTCTTCATTTCTTCGGATACATTTTGGCCTTTCATCCTTTATGGATGCCAGGTGTGGGGAACAGCAGCAAATAGCAACATCCTCCACTTACAGAGAGTCCAAAACAGGTGCCTGAGGACTATCTTCCGTGCATCCAATTACACATCGACAACGTCCATTCACAACCAAACTAACATCGAAACCAGAAATTTTCCAACAAACAGAGAAGTTTTACAACAGAATCGAGAAATTCAGAGAAACTGACGAGAGGCTCCATACCCTGGGCACAACAATGCCGAGGCACTGGCACTCCCACCGAGTACCATTGAGTATAATATATCAGCCAGAGTAGAACTGATATGATATAAGAAAACTGTAGGGGTTTTTCACATAAGGTCGCCATAGACGACCATAGTCATGTTTTCTCCTCAAAGCGCAAATAAAAAGAGTCCCCAAAACCAACCTTATCCAAATACAAGTGACACATAGCAATAGAGCTACCTAGGTAGCGGTACATGCACAAACACGCCGTTGAGGCAGCGACACACACACACACACACACACACACACACACACACACACACACAAAAAAAAACTTTCTGTGGACTCTTATGCATCTAAAGATTGTTATCCATGTTAATACCGGTTTTCAGAATACACTTTTCAACTTTCAGATCAAGTAGCAAGATATAAATTGTTTTTCCGATAAAACCACCTAGCACGATCCTAGCGTATTAACAAATATAAAATCTTACGCATTGTTTTAGCTGAAGTAATAATATCAGAGAGAAATAGTGGTTGCATTTAAGGCGCTTACGCACCGTGTGAGGCATTGTGCGGCGCGCACCATGGGACGCACGCTTCGCACTATACGTATAGTCGTCCCGAGGCGAGCTGTTAATTGCTCCTTATATTTAGGGTCTATCCTTAGGTCAACTTTCGGACCGTGGAGCTGGATCATTATATTCATAAACTTTAACTTTAAACAATGATATCAGATAATAAAACACTCAGCATTACTCCTTTCTACTTCAACGCATTGAAATAACTATATTTTTAATACTTCATTAAATATGCATGTTTCATTACTAATGATCTTTTTCTTCATAAAAATATTCAAGTATTTTTTTCCAAGAAATTAGTATGTTTGGCCCAACTGAAAATTCTATTTATAAAATTTTGCCCGGCTGCAGAAAAGGTTGGTCACCACTGATCAGGATCGTCCAAAAGAAGGGGGTGTTCGAAAAGCTGGAGGGGGAGAGAATGCCAGTAACACATCTTCTCACGTCATAAGGATAGCTATAGAATGGAATAGATAGCCTAGAATGAAAGGTGTGAAGTAAATAAAGCAATGCTTTGTGAAAATAGAATGGGAAAAGCAAGTCCTAAGTGAGACCGACGGTTTAGCCTGTGACGATGGGAGAATTATGCAGCTCGCCTATGTTTTGAAGCCATGACTGTCTATCTTGCATTATAGCATGAAACAATTAGTTGAAAATGTTGTTCTAATGGTATTCCTCTTTAGCATTGTTTAGTGAAACTTTGCACTAACTTCATATTAACTTGGAAAACACACAGCTGTAACTACACATACTGTAATGTGACTCAAGAAATTAATGGAATGTACAGGAAGTTTAATCTCATTCCATATTACATTATTTGTTAGGAGTTTCTACGTTTTTATCCTCATTTGAATTTTGCTGATGTCGCAAGTTTTCAGCAAACGTAATACCTTACAGTTTCACGAGATTTGCAAAAAAAGGGGTTCCTTTTTTAAATTATTATTCATCTTACTTACATATGACAAGTCAAACAGTTGCTATAAGAAGATAATCTTTTTCACGAATCACCCGGCGAGGGTTTTTTTTTTTTTTTTTTTTTTTTTTTTATTTGTTCATGTCAAATTATTTCATCATGGCACTGTTTTACTTTTCTGTATATTAATATTTTTCATTCATTCAAACAAGGTCCTGGTAAACTCTTTTCGTGTTGTATTTCAAGTTGTCAACCAAATACATGACCCTTAGAGCTGAATATGAATCTAATTTAGGACAGTGGATTTTATGAATGATATGAAATGTAAACATGCTTAACAGAGAACGTTAGTGATCAAATAATGATGATTTGCAAAAATACAAGGCCTTTTCTTTAAACGCACTTCTCGTTGCGCAAGAAGAGGCTATGACTTGCATATACCGTGTCAAAGAAAGACCGAAGTAATATCTGACGGCTTCTGCCACTCGAATATCGTGCATTAAATCAATCATTTCCAATAAAATACAAAATTAAAGCCACAATAAAAACAATAGCATAACATTTTCGTGTTGTTCAGCCGGTTCGGTGATTGGAGTTTAAAAATTTCCTAGAATTTTAGAAAAATTACTTCATGAAACAATTAAAAATATATTGCAATAATATACAGGATTATTTAAGTACTGTAATTCATCATTTCTAAACTTTGCATTCCGTCATAGGTGCTATAGGATTTGCCAGTGCTGGTGAACAAATATTTCGGCTTTTATCAAATAAGGCGTAACAAACATGAAGCAAACTGCAACTAGCAGTTGAATTGCTGTGATAATTTATAAGAAGCAAATAATTTAGAAAGTTGACTTTCTCTTGTGAACAGAGGTGCGCTTAGTTTAGGAACGAATATCTGCTATATAATTTCGTAAGGTCACTCATTCACTCGATAGCTATTGGCTGGAGAACGGTGTCACGTGTTAGCTTTCGCTCGCAAAACAGTGACCAGAAATACCATTATAAAAATTAATTGTCATAATACAGTCTTTAATTTAGTTTTTCGTAGCCTTCCGTAGTTAACAAATATATTTATTCTTTACTGTTAAAACATCGTGGAACTACTTTTTACTAACATGTCGACTTTAAGAAACTTAAATTACTCATGGTCTCTGCTGTAACAGCAAATTCCAAAAACACAGAGAGGATCACACTATCGTATTATTGTTTCAAAGGTCGTGGTTGCTAGACCCAACCTTGCTGAAATACAAACTTAAGATGTATTTGACAATAAAAATCTATTCAGCAAAATTTGAAGAATTTCTGTTTACAGTGATTGTTCAATTACTTCGAAAGCATCACGCTGTTTTTGATTGATGCTGGGCAAATATTCATAAGGTGATCTTGGTCATAGTGTCCGTAACGGCCAGAGAACTTAAAACAGATTATTAAATAGTTAAGCAAAACCGTAGAAATAAATTGCCAGAATGCTAGATTCAATAACATATTTGATTTGATATCCACTTTAAATAACCTAACTCAAGCAGGTAATGTTATAACTGAGGCCATGAGTAATTTAATTTTCTTAAAGTCGACATATACTTAAAAGTAGTTTCACTTTTTTAACAGTAAATTTTATCAATTTTTAACTATAAAATGATACAATAAGCAAAATTAATCACTGTATTATGGCAATTAATTTAATAGTAGTTGCTTGGGTATATAAACAAGAGTGAAGGTTCTCTGAGGTTGAGCAACTGGCGGCGTGAGCTACTGAATTTATAAGCCATCTATTAAATTTCTCACCACGAATACCGAAGACGAATAGCCCTGCATGGAACTGAGCAACTCATTAAGGCTGGCTGTCCAGTGGATGCGTATTCTGGCGAAAAATGTTCGCGTGAATACGCCTATATACGCGCGAACTGTGTTGGCGCGAAGACATCCCGTCCACTGATTAAAAGAGGTAGTGACTTCCAGTACAGAAAATGTAGATAGTTAATTAGAGCATGACATTGTAGTTGTATTTTATTTCGAACCAATCGAGGATGCGACAGTAAAAATTTATGAAAATTCATCAAAGTAGTAAGAGAAGTTGTTGGCAAGTGTACTCAGTGGCCCTATGATAGGTTGCGGGAACGCAGCGTCATGCTCACTGAGACGACAGATACAGCTCGTTATCGTCACGCCACGATTTAATATTCATGGTTACGGAATATTACACAAGAGCGTTGACTTCTTAGATAGAACGAGTGTCTGAGCACGCTGCAAACTTGCGTGGTCACTGTTTTAAAACTTATTGGTTACTGAACTGAATTTTAATGCGATGTAGTGCATGCTCCGTTAGCAATTACCCTAGTTATCTATTTACCCCTTTCTTCTTCTTATTTATTATTATTATCTTATATACTTTAGGCGAAAAATTTCACAACCCATCTATTTTTTCTATTTACGAATTTTAATTTTAAATTCCCTCAGCGTTAAGGTAAATTATTCATCACCTCCCGTGTTAATTTATTCCAATTGGTAACAGCCTTAGTCACAAAATAATTTTTTTCCACTCCTTCTTCCATAAAATTTAGTTCCAGCCAGTGTTGATACTCTTTACGATTCACTACTCCTAATTCTTCGACCAATGTCTTTCGCAGTCTCAACATTAACATACCACCAAGCGCGGTGGGTGAGCGGTAACGCTAAGGCCTCGCGTTCGGGAGAACGTGGGTTCGAATCTCCGTCCGACCATTTAGATTTAGTTTTTCCGTGGAGAATGCCGGAATGGCTTCTTCATAAGGCCCTGGTTGAATTCCTACCCGTTCCTCGCCCCAATTCTTTCCCTGCTCTGATGATGTCATCAAAGCTTAAGAGGGGGAGGGGGAGGAAAATACCCCTTGTGCAACCTCAGCACTCTCTTCACCCTTCTGCTGGTTGACGATGGCATGATCGGCAAACCATGGAAAATAATTTCAGAAATATTCTGTCATTATTATTCTCTGTAAATAAATATATTTCTTTAAACATTCTTTAAATCTTATGCTTATCTTTAAAATTTATTGCAATGCCTGCATCAGGTACTGAAAAATATCGAAATTTTCCCCTGGTTTCAGTAAAGAAAACTTTACTGAAAGAAAATCAAAAACAGGATCGAAGACAAATGAAATAATATAGAGCACCAGAGCAGTTTTGGATTTGTTAAGATATTACAGACAATGTTTCTGTTCAGCCATTCTGCACGTATGCCATGAATTTGGAAACTCATTTTGTATTCACAATCTTTTTATTTATTTATTTATTTTAAAAGAAGAAGCAGCTGAATAAATGTGACTATTGAATTCGTTGGACCAAAAAATAAATAATCTTGAAGCAACAGCTGGCAGGTAATTAACTGGGAAGAATTTGCGATAATTTATCAATCAAACAGGTAGCAGTCTGAATTCTCCTGAAGGCGTTCTGGAAATCCTTATACCTTACTTACCGGTAAGTTTCCTTGAATTTCCTACATAATCCTTCCTTGGTAAATGTAGTATTATTAGTATTGATTACGTCATTCGGTTCATATAAAACTGTTTTTTATTTCAAAATTGAATCTTCTCAGTTATTATGAAAATCCACCGGATATAGTCAAAACGCTTTACTAGTTATTCAACGTCTAAACCATTACTTCTATTTACAATATTCTAGTTGAGCAACATTATTCTGAAAGACAAAGCATTTACATGCCATAATATTTTTATTTGAACTTTCGATCATTTATTATTACTAAAGATCCGATGACTTCCCGTACCGGTATGTAGATCAACGGAACGGCACTTAGACGCTGGTATGGTCATCAGCAAGGCTGTACGTTTCTGGCAGCGACTAAAAAATAGGTATCTACCGAATATCGGAATCCAAACTAAAACTCGTTGTTTACACTTGCACTTCAATTTCTCGCCAGTGTTTGCGTGATTAAACGTGAATGCCCTGGCGAAGTGATGCGTTGATAGTAACAGAGGGAAGGGTGGTGGAGAAGGGAGGAAAGAGGGGAAAGGAGGGCCTTGACAGATGTGATTTCCTTGGGCATCTCTGTGAGTGGATCGAAGAAGTAAAACTGAAGAACAGCTTTAAGAATCTGCCCAGTATCAGTTGGATTATTGATTTATATGTTTCGCTTGTATCTACCATTTAAAATAAGCTATACACCAACACTTAAATGGATTGAGGTACTAAAAATTTTAGCTATCGAAGTGGAACACTTCTCACTGGAGAGCTCCCTCATCAATCAGAAAGTGAATGTGTCGGCCTGCCTTAAGGATATCACAGATTCGATTCCAGTGAAGGCAATGGGTTGTTTTAAATCAGTGGTGCACCAGTTCTGTGTTGTCCACACATTTGTCGTTACGAAATAGGTGACAAAAGCTTCATGCAATTGAAAAACAAAAAGGCCCAAAACCATTTAAAAGTCCCTTGTGAGCTTTATCAGTACAGATCTTCTTCTGGAGTATAATAATTCCCTCGCCAACGACTCATCGATACATTCAGAAACACATCGCACGATGAGCAGCGACGATTCTTACTTTTGTATTAGAGAACACAGCGTTCGTTGATACATATTGTTAGGTTGGACGCGTATTCGCGAGAAAAATCTTCACGCGAATACACGCGATGAGATCACTCCAATCTAAAAAAAGGTAATTTAATGTGACTGTCCACCGCTAGCGCTTGAGTCGCGTGAACTTACGCGAGGGCGACGAGATCCAAAATCGATTAGGTTTGTTCGCGCGAACACACAGTTCGCGCGATGGATATAGACAAAATGGTTGCTCTTGTACAAGAAAGAATGTCCAAATGAAGATGCGAGAACAAAATTGGAAATGAATTTACCAGGTAATTAATTTTATTATTTATTCATTTATTTAAACAAAATGCAATTTTACATATCTATTATTTTATCATATTGTAGGCTTTCTTTTTTTCTTGATGTCTACTGGTTTGAAGTGATAAGTATTTGATGATTAAATAGAATCTTCCTGGCAACAATTACGGAAAAAATATTAATCACACAAAAACAAAAATTACTGGAAATAGTCAGTAAACGTTTTAAAAGTGAAAATAGAAAATATAAACAAACATTCAGCAGCATATTTACCAAATTAAACGTTTCAAAACATTTAAAATCTCACTCATAACATCATAGGTCGCATTATGTTCTTAATTGCCTTCTTTTAACGAATATTTCTTCCACTGTACTGCTTTTAATAAAAACAGTAATTCAGTTCATATAAACCACTCTCATCCATTAAAACACAACATTGATTGAATAATCATATCTATAGATTTACAATCAATCATTTTGTTTTCCTCTTAAACAAAAATTAAATTAATTACGTGGGTTGTAATTAGTGGCGATTAACCTTTGGTTTGTAACAGCACGAATAGTATTTATATATTAAGTTTATGTTTGTTATCGTTTCTGATAAAATCACAAAATTACTCAACATTATGCATAATATTACGAAACAATCCACCATCAATTTATAACGATTATTTGCGGTGTAGTTTAGCTTGGAGTCGGTTGTATCAGACGCCCAATAAAATAACTTTTTTTGTCTATCATTTTCAAATAATTATTTTTCTCTTCAGATGAAATTATTTTTAAGTTTATAGTTATATTTTAATTTAACGTTAAATAATTAATGGGTTACAAGATTAAAATGAATTAAAAAGACATTCTTAAGCTGCAGATATTTTGACTGGAATACTCCATTTCTTTGTTTTAGATATATATAACTAAACTGAATATTGGCCGACGACAACGACGATAAGTAAACTGAAAGGTGGGATTTTTTTTACAAATAAAAATGAAGTTTCAGATTTGGATAACATACGTCCTATTATATAGTTGCGTACATATATTTCGCTCAATCTATTTAAAATTATTATTTACAAAAAAATTTCATCCCATTATTTTACACTGCTTTTTACTGAGCGTTTCGCCGAAGTGAAGTAGTGAGCATAGAAATTTAGCCGATCTAGGACCTATATTTTGGAATTTACGTTTACTATTTCTCCATTAAAAAACTAAACAAATATGTACTAAGGAGTTATCATATAGCCTATATTATTTCTATAATTTTTTTTTAACATACCTCACCGAAATCAATCAGTGAGGTGTCATATTAAAGCTTATGGTCTCAACTTTTGTCACATCATATTAAAAAACTAAACAAATATGTACTAAGGAGTTATCATATATATTATTTCTATATTTTTTTTTTTTTTTAACATACCTCACCAAAATCAATCAGTGAGGTGTCATATTAAAGCTTATGGTCTCAACTTTTGTCACATCATATTTTAAGAAAGGATTTTTCCGGAATTCGACCCTTAAAGGGCAAAAATTTCAATATTTCCAAAATGCTGTTATTTGTGTTATGAGTCATTTATCAACCTGGATACCAATCTGAATTTGTTTAATGCAGTATCATTTTGAAGATTAAGATTTCCACATCGGTGGCGTCATATATTAAGACAGAAATTTTTCGGAATTCGACCCTTAAAACGCAAAAGTATTAATATTTTTGCCAAGCGTTTTTGTGTCATGAGCCATTTATTTCCCTTCCTATCTAACCGATATTGACAAATGAAGTATCATATTAAAGATTAATGTCTCCACCGTGGTAACATTATATTGTAAGAATGGAATTTTTCGGAATTCCAACCTTAAAGGGCTATATTTCCAAAATGCTGTTTTTTGTGTTACAAGTAATTTATCTCCCTGGATACCCATCTGAAATCATTTAAGGAAGTATTATTTTAATAATTATACCTCCACTTTGGTGGCATCATATATGAAGATAGGAATTTTTCGGAATTCGACCCATAAAGGGGAGAAGTATCGAAATTTCTGCAGCGCGTGTTTGTGTCACGAACCATTTATCTCCCTTCATATCTAACCGATATAGATGAATGAGGTATCATATTAAATGTTAAGGTCTCCACTGTGGTAAATTTGTATTTTTAGAATGGATTTTTTCGTAATCGACTTTTAAAGGGCAAAAATGTCAATATTTCTAAAATTCGTTTTTTGTGTCTCGAACCTTTTATCTCCTGGATATCTAACCGAAATCGATAAATGAAGTAGGATCATGAAGAGTAACGTCTCGGCTTTGGTGACGTCAGATATTAAGAAGGAACAGAATTTCTCGTTACTTTTACAACTCTAGCCTAATCTCAATAATAAACAACCTGATGCTTTCTAAGCAAACAGGATTTTTGTTTTGTTTTAAATTTTGCACAGTGAACTTTAAGGGTCAAATACAAGTCAAGTTCGTATTTAAGCAAGTTCGAGTTTATGATCTATGAAACAGTTACACGATAGCGTGACCGTTACTGTCCGTGTTTAATACCTACCTCTATTAATGCTTCTGAGTTCTTCAAGCTCAAGAGATTTTATTGATCCTAAGGGCGAAACACAGGTCAAGCTTATATTTGGCCAGATCAGATCAAGCTGTCATAATCTTTAATCGTAGAAACTTGAACTATTCTAGACCTGTGACGATACGCAAAAAACAATCACGGGCTTTCACTAGTACTTTATAATACCTGCAGTATCTATTCATAACAAATCCATCTCTAACTCCACACAATTTGGGAAAATGGATATGCTATCCTTATTTCCATCAGTGAATGAATGTTTGAATTCTGCGTTAAGTACGTTAGCTCTATTGTGACTTTCTATAACATCAGAAACATCCTGAATTAGTACTGGCGAATTGTCTAGTACGAAAAATTGGAATTATCACCCGGATTTTCATTATACCTAATCCATAATTACACCTTGTTGCAATGGAGATGGCAAAAAATTTAAAATGAAAATTTGGAAAATATTAAATATTCTGTACCCATCAACAATAATTTTGAAATTTTTTTAAGGCCATATTGATTAATTTATTATGGTTTGCAAATGGTCCCAGTAAGAAATCGATTTAAAAATTAGCATTGAATTGAATGAAACAAACAATACTTCTGTAATACAGTTGCTCACAAAATCGTCGCTCTTACTACGGCCATTATTACTGCATATAATTACAGAAAACTAGTTACAAATCCTCCCATAGTATGTTTGTCAAAATTGTGAGCCAGAAGGTAAAATCACCTGGAATTCTATTAAAAAATTGGGAAGCATGAAGTCGAAACAATCATGAATTGAGATCTATGGACTGCAATACGAGGCCCCAAGGGTCTGCAAGTAGATGGCATTTAGTCGAAAACATTGAACTTCATCCAACGGTGTCATAGGTATCCGTCATATTATCATCAGCATTTCTTGGATGCGAGTCTTTACCTCATTATGTGCCGAGATGTGCTGTTTCAATATTCACTGGAAAAGCCCCGTATTCGAACTTTGGTTCTCACTTCTTACAGATGTTACGTATATATGTGTTTCCCTCGTCCCTAATGTCTCAGACTGCGCTAGGACAGTTTACACTCTAGAAATTCATCTATACAGAATTATAACATTGTCTGCTACCTTCTTCACCAGATGTCACAGACACTAGTCACATAGTATGTCGAATAATTCTCTTCCGTGATAACAGATTTTGTTGTGGAACTGATTGACTGACATTTTTCATTTTTGTACTGTATCCTCAGGGTTCCAATCTTGCATGCATTAGCAACAGCAAGTTTCCCAAAGATTTTAAGCTACTGTACTGTATCTCTTTCTCTGTCTTTAATCTCAACCATATTAAGCTGGTTTGATTATCCATGTGAAAGTCTGTTCATAAAGCAAGATCTACTAAATAATCTGTATCAACAAGTTCCTATTTGTCCAGCACATTGTTGTTTAAACCTTCTCCATCACACAGTGTCGCTACAGTGTCGCTATGTATGCCATCAATCGATAAGCTCTTTCATCTGAATTAAAGAATTTTTTGAATTGAAAACTTCTATAGGTGCGTTAATTGATTTTTGGAAGGAGGGTAAATCTGTGAGTTCTAGTCATCGACATGCTATGACGTGTTACGCGTATCATATGCACGTTTGACGCTTTTTCGATGGTAAAATCTAATGAGTTCGCGTCACCAACATGCTGCAACAGCAGTATATCTATAGCTATAAGTATGACGCCATGCGTTTGGACAGCAGTGAAATTATAAATTATATTTGTATCTAATATATATAAATGAATGTTTGCTTGTTTATATTACCAATGTTTTCCATACAAACACACAGTTGATTTGTTCGTCTTCTGTGCTTTCCTATACCATTCATCCGATTGCAATGAAACTTGTATGTGTTATTGCGTGCGTGATTGGGAAAGTTTCTGCCACCCCCCCCCCCCCAAAAAAGAATATATATATATATATATATATAGTTCCTCCCCCTTCTCCTATACACCCCTCAATTTTTCAAACGATATTTATACAATCCCACAGGTCTTATACGATTCTGATAGTACTTAGTACAGGTATGCCTCAAAACAACGCGGTCACAGTGGTTAAGGCGCATACTTCCGAAAGTTTCTCTCTCCGATCGCGGATTCAAATCCCGTGGAGAGCAGGGGTATTTGATTATATGAGCTAGGCCGGAAGGTTCCGTGGTTCTGATTCCACGTTATAAGATGTAGGCTCCTGAGGAAAGCCTCTGACACCATACCTTTTTACGTCTCTTTAGGGAAGATTCGACTAACCTTCGGGTTGTGGACTAAGCTGGATTTTGAAGTGGAAACTTCTTTAGGTGCGTTGGTAGATTCTTTGGTGGGTAAAATCATATGAATTCGCAACGCCAACAGGCTAATGTTATCAGTGTATCTGTAGCTATAAGTATGACATGCTGCGCAGTCTGCTGGCTCAGTTGTTACGGTGCTTGGGTGGGAACGGAAGGTTCAAGGTCCGAATCCAGATCTCGGATGGAATTTTTTATTTTATTTTTGATATTTAACCTCTGCAATACAAATTCTATACAATTTTATAATAATTGGCTATTTGACTATTTTTTGAAAATGGTTTTAATTACTTTATTGATACAGGTTATTTACCGAGTACTAATTTTTTTTGACAAAAGTGCTTATTTTACATAAAATTCAACGTTAAAATTTAGAGGATTTGAAAGCCCGCCAAATCGCTCCTGTGCTGCCTGGCTCGGGCCAACGACACTCGTGACGTCACAAGCCAGCAGGCGCTCACTCTACGGTACGTAAGTAACGTTTGGTTTGTTTCTCTGAATTTGTGTAAAAATTGTTGGAAATATTGTTTATAAATAGTGTGTAGTACATCAATCTACAACCACAACAATAAAAACTCTCCAAATAAACGTAAGTGTTCCCGCATTAGCTGAAATAGGGAAAAAAGGTCACTGCAACTTGCTCATAGAAACCCAGACGGCATTGCGACTAAGTCGCATATCATTTACTGTAAATATAATTTGCACCATAATTTCTTTGAGATAATGTAGTACGCTGTTTAAGGCGAGTCTCTGTAAAGTTAGGGTTCTTAGATTCGATCCTCGCTTTGGAATATGTTTCGTTATTTGTGCGCGTTTTCTTTAGATACTAATTGCTGTTGGTAGCGCCGCATATTCTTTCCCTAAAATCCACCAAAACATAATTTTTTTTTCAGAATGTTTCACAAATTTTTGGATAGCAAGAGTATTATAAACGTTTGAGACATAACCAAAAAAGATTTCAAAACTGAAACTGGACGTTACTTGCACACCGATAAAAAGTTAAAAAAAAACAAGAGTGAAGGTTCTCTGAGGTTGAGCAACTGGCGGCGTGAGCTACTGAATTTATAAGCCATCTATTAAATAGCCCTGCATGAAACTGAGCAACTCATTGAGGCTGGCTGTCCAGTGGACGCGTATTCTCGAGAAAAATGTTCGCGCGAATACGCCTATATTCGCGCGAACTGTGTTGGCGTGAAGACATCCCGTCCACTGATTAAAAGAGGTAGTGACTTCCAGTACAGAAAATGTAGATAGTTAATTAGAGCATGACATTGTAGTTGTATTTTATTTCGAACCAATCGAGGATGCGAAAGTAAAAATTTATGAAAATTCAGCAAAGTAGTAAGAGAAGTTGTTAGCACGTGTACTCAGTGGCCTAGTGATAGGTTGCGGGAACGCAGCGTCATGCTCACTGAGACGACAGATAGAGCTCGTTATCGTCACGCCACGATTTAATATTCATGGTTACGGAATATTACACAAGAGCGTTGACTTCTTAGATAGAACGAGTGTCTGAGAACATTGCAAACTTGCGTGGTCACTGTTTTAAAACTTATTGGTTACTGAACTGAATTTAAATGCGATGTAGTGCATGCTCCGGTAGCAATTACCCTAGTTATCTATTTACCCCTTTCTTCTTCTTATTTATTATTATTATCTTATATATTTTAGGCGAAAAATTTCACAACCCATCTATTTTTTCTATTTACGAATTTTAATTTTAAATTCCCTCAGCGTTAAGGTAAATTATTCATCACCTCCCGTGTTAATTTATTCCAATTGGTGACAGCCTTAGTAACAAAATAAATTTTTTCCACTCCCTCATCCATAAAATTGAGTTCCAGCCAGTGTTGATACTCTTTACGATTCACTACTCCTAATTCTTCGACCAATGTCTTTCGAAGTCTCAACATTAACATACCACCAAGCGCGGTGGGTGAGCGGTAACGCTAAGGCCTCGCGTTCGGGAGAACGTGGGTTCGAATCTTCGTCCGACCATTTAGATTTGGTTTTTCCGTGGCGAATGCCGGTATGGCTTCTTCAAAAGGCCCTGGTTGAATTCCTACCCGTTCCTCGCCCCCAATTCATTCCCTGCTCTGATGATGTCATCAAAGCTTAAGAGGGGGGAGGGGGAGGGAAATACCCCTTGTGCAACCTCAGCACTCCCTTCACCCTTCTGCTTGATGACGATGGCATCATCGACAAACCAGCGAAAATAATTTCAGAAATATTCTGTCATTATTACTCTCTGTAAATAAATATCTTTCTTTAAACATTCTTTAAATCATATTCTTATCTTTAAAATTTATTGCAATGATTGCATCAGGTAAAGAAAAAAAATCGAAATTTTCCCCTGGTTTCAGTAAAGAAAACTTTACTGAAAGAAAATCAATAACAGGATCGAAGACAAGTGAAATGATATAGAGCACCGGAGCAGTTTTGGATTTGTTAAGATATTACAGACAATGTTTCTGTTCAAGTCATTCTGCACGTATGCCATGAATTTGGAAACTCATTTTGTATTCACAATCTTTTTTTCTAAAAAAAATAAGAAGAAGTTGTATAAATGTGACTATTGAATTCGTTGGACCAAAAAATAAATAATCTTGAAATATATACGAGCAACAGCTGGCAGGTAAATAAATGGGAAGAATTTGCGATAAATTATTCAAAAACTGGTAGCAATCTGAATTCTCCTGAAGGCGTTCTGATAATCCTTATACCTTAGTTACCGGTAAATTTCTTTGAATTTCCTACATAATCCTTCCTTGGTAAATGTAGTATTAGTAGTATTGATTACGTCATTCGGTTAATATAAAACTGATTTTTTTATTTCAAAATTGAATCTTCTCAGTTATTATGAAAATCCACCGGATATAGTCAAAACGCTTACTAGTTATTCAACGTCTAAACCATTACTTCTATTTACAATATTCTAGTTGAGCAACATTATTCTGAAAGACAAAGCATTTACATGCCATAATATTTTTATTTGAACTTTCGATCATTTATTATTACTAAAGATCCGATGACTTCCCGTACCGGTATGTAGATCAACGGAACGGCACTTAGACGCTGGTATGGTCGTCAGCAAGGCTGTTCGTTTCTGGCAGCGACTAAAAAGGTATCTACCGAATATCGGAATCCAAACTAAAACTCGTTGTTTACACTTGCACTTCAATTTCTCGCCAGTTGTTTGCGTGATTAAACGTGAATGCCCTGGCGAAGTGATGCGTTGATAGTATCAGAGGGAAGGGTGGTGGAGAAGGGAGGAAATAGGGGAAAGGAGGGTCTTGACAGATGTGATTTCCTTGGGCATCTCTGTGAGTGGATCGAAGAAGTAAAACTGAAGAACAGCTTTAAGTATCTGCCCAGTATCAGTTGGATTATTGATTTATATGTTTCGCTTGTATCTACCATTTAAAATAAGCTATACGCCAACACTTAAATGGATTGAGGTACTAAATTTTAGCTATCGAAGTGGAACACTTCTCACTGGAGAGCTCCCTCATCAATCAGAAAGTGAATGTGTCGGCCTGCCTTAAGTACATCACAGATTCGATTCCAGTGAAGGCAATGGGTTGTTTTAAATCAGTGGTGCACCAGTTCTGTGTTGTCCACACATTTGTCGTTACGAAATAGGTGACAAAAGCTTCATGCAATTGAAAAACAAAAAGGCCCAAAACCATTTAAAAGTCACTTGTCAGCTTTATCAGTACAGATCTTCTTCTGGAGTATAATAATTCCCTCGCCAACGACTCATCGATACATTCAGAAACACATCGCACGATGAGCAGCGACGATTCTTGCTTTTGTATTAGAGAACACAGCGTTCGTTTATACATATTGTTAGGTTGGACGCGTATTCGCGCGATGAGATCACTCCAATCTAAAAAAAGGTAATTTAATGTGACTCCGTCCACCGCTAGCGCTTGAGTCGCGTGAACTTACGCGAGGGCGACGAGATCCAAAATCGATTAGGTTTGTTCGCGCGAACACACAGTTCGCGCGATGGATATAGACAAAATGGGTGCTCTTGTACAAGAAAGAATGTCCAAATGAAGATGCGAGAACAAAATTGGAACAGACATGAATTTACCAGGTAATTAATTTTATTATTTATTCATTTATTTAAACAAAATGCAATTTTACATATCTATTATTTTATCATATTGTAGGCTTTCTTTTTTTCTTGATGTCATCAGTTTCGCTACTGGTTTGAAGTGATAAGTATTTGATGATTAAATAGAATCTTCCTGGCAACAATTACGGAAAAAATATTAATCACACAAAAACAAAAATTACTGGAAATAGTAATCGTTTTAAAAGTGAAAATAGAAAATATAAACAAACATTCAGCAGCATATTTACCAAATTAAACGTTTCAAAACATTTAAAATCTCACTCATAACATCATAGGTCGCATTATGTTCTTAATTGCCTTCTTTTAACGAATATTTCTTCCACTGTACTGCTTTTAAAAAACAGTAATTCAGTTCATATAAACCACTCTCATCCATTAAAACACAACATTGATTGAATAATCATATCTATAGATTTACAATCAATCATTTTGTTTTCCTCTTAAACAAAAATTAAATTAATTACGTGGGTTGTAATTAGTGGCGATTAACCTTTGGTTTGTAACAGCACGAATAGTATTTATATATTAAGTTTATGTTTGTTATCGTTTCTGATAAAATCACAAAATTACTCAACATTATGCATAATATTACGAAACAATCCACCATCAATTTATAACGATTATTTGCGGTGTAGTTTAGCTTGGAGTCGGTTGTATCAGACGCCCAATAAAATAACTTTTTTTTATCTCATTTTCAAATAATTATTTTTCTCTTCAGATGAAATTATTTTTAAGTTTATAGTTATATTTTAATTTAACGTTAAATAATTAATGGGTTACAAGATTAAAATGAATTAAAAAGACATTTCTTAATGCGCAGATATTTTGACTGGAATACTCCATTTCTTTGTTTTAGATATATATAACTAAACTGAATATTGGCCGACGACAACGACGATAAGTAAACTGAAAGGTGGGATTTTTTTACAAATAAAAATGAAGTTTCAGATTTGGATAACATACGTCCTATTATATAGTTGCGTACATATATTTCGCTCAATCTATTTAAAATTATTATTTACAAAAAAATTTCATCCCATTATTTTACACTGCTTTTTACTGAGCGTTTCGCCGAAGTGAAGTAGTGAGCATAGAAATTTAGCCGATCTAGGACCTATATTTTGGAATTTACGTTTACTATTTCTCCATTAAAAAACTAAACAAATATGTACTAAGGAGTTATCATATAGCCTATATTATTTCTATAATTTTTTTGTTAACATACCTCACCGAAATCAATCAGTGAGGTGTCATATTAAAGCTTATGGTCTCAACTTTTGTCACATCATATTAAAAAACTAAACAAATATGTACTAAGGAGTTATCATATATATTATTTCTATATTTTTTTTTTTTTTTTTTTTTTTTTAACATACCTCACCAAAATCAATCAGTGAGGTGTCATATTAAAGCTTATGGTCTCAACTTTTGTCACATCATATTTTAAGAAAGGATTTTTTCGGAATTCGACCCTTAAAGGGCAAAAATTTCAATATTTCCAAAATGCTGTTATTTGTGTTATGAGTCATTTATCAACCTGGATACCAATCTGAATTTGTTTAATGCAGTATCATTTTGAAGATTAAGATTTCCACATCGGTGGCGTCATATATTAAGACAGAAATTTTTCGGAATTCGACCCTTAAAACGCAAAAGTATTAATATTTTTGCCAAGCGTTTTTGTGTCATGAGCCATTTATTTCCCTTCCTATCTAACCGATATTGACAAATGAAGTATCATATTAAAGATTAATGTCTCCACCGTGGTAACATTATATTGTAAGAATGGAATTTTTCGGAATTCCAACCTTAAAGGGCTATATTTCCAAAATGCTGTTTTTTGTGTTACAAGTAATTTATCTCCCTGGATACCCATCTGAAATCATTTAAGGAAGTATTATTTTAATAATTATACCTCCACTTTGGTGGCATCATATATGAAGATAGGAATTTTTCGGAATTCGACCCATAAAGGGGAGAAGTATCGAAATTTCTGCAGCGCGTGTTTGTGTCACGAACCATTTATCTCCCTTCATATCTAACCGATATAGATGAATGAGGTATCATATTAAATGTTAAGGTCTCCACTGTGGTAAATTTGTATTTTTAGAATGGATTTTTTCGTAATCGACTTTTAAAGGGCAAAAATGTCAATATTTCTAAAATTCGTTTTTTGTGTCTCGAACCTTTTATCTCCTGGATATCTAACCGAAATCGATAAATGAAGTAGGATCATGAAGAGTAACGTCTCGGCTTTGGTGACGTCAGATATTAAGAAGGAACAGAATTTCTCGTTACTTTTACAACTCTAGCCTAATCTCAATAATAAACAACCTGATGCTTTCTAAGCAAACAGGATTTTTGTTTTGTTTTAAATTTTGCACAGTGAACTTTAAGGGTCAAATACAAGTCAAGTTCGTATTTAAGCAAGTTCGAGTTTATGATCTATGAAACAGTTACACGATAGCGTGACCGTTACTGTCCGTGTTTAATACCTACCTCTATTAATGCTTCTGAGTTCTTCAAGCTCAAGAGATTTTATTGATCCTAAGGGCGAAACACAGGTCAAGCTTATATTTGGCCAGATCAGATCAAGCTGTCATAATCTTTAATCGTAGAAACTTGAACTATTCTAGACCTGTGACGATACGCAAAAAACAATCACGGGCTTTCACTAGTACTTTATAATACCTGCAGTATCTATTCATAACAAATCCATCTCTAACTCCACACAATTTGGGAAAATGGATATGCTATCCTTATTTCCATCAGTGAATGAATGTTTGAATTCTGCGTTAAGTACGTTAGCTCTATTGTGACTTTCTATAACATCAGAAACATCCTGAATTAGTACTGGCGAATTGTCTAGTACGAAAAATTGAAATTATCACCCGGATTTTCATTATACCTAATCCATAATTACACCTTGTTGCAATGGAGATGGCAAAAAATTTAAAATGAAAATTTTGGAAATATTAAATATTCTGTACCCATCAACAATAATTTTGAAATTTTTTTAAGGCCATATTGATTAATTTATTATGGTTTGCAAATGGTCCCAGTAAGAAATCGATTTAAAAATTAGCATTGAATTGAATGAAACAAACAATACTTCTGTAATACAGTTGCTCACAAAATCGTCGCTCTTACTACGGCCATTATTACTGCATATAATTACAGAAAACTAGTTACAAATCCTCCCATAGTATGTTTGTCAAAATTGTGAGCCAGAAGGTAAAATCACCTGGAATTTATTAGGAAGCATGAAGTCGAAACAATCATGAATTGAGATCTATGGACTGCAATACGAGGCCCCAAGGGTCTGCAAGTAGATGGCATTTAGTCGAAAACATTGAACTTCATCCAACGGTGTCATAGGTATCCGTCATATTATCATCAGCATTTCTTGGATGCGAGTCTTTACCTCATTATGTGCCGAGATTTACTGTGCTGTTTCAATATTCAGTGGAAAAGCCCCGTATTCGAACTTTGGTCTCACTTCTTACAGATGTTATATATGTGTTTCCCTCGTCCCTAATGTCTCAGACTGCGCTAGGACAGTTTACACTCTAGAAATTCATCTATACAGAATTATAACATTGTCTGCTACCTTCTTCACCAGATGTCACAGACACTAGTCACATAGTATGTCGAATAATTCTCTTCCGTGATAACAGATTTTGTTGTGGAACTGATTGACTGACATTTTTCATTTTTGTACTGTATCCTCAGGGTTCCAATCTTGCATGCATTAGCAACAGCAAGTTTCCCAAAGATTTTAAGCTACTGTACTGTATCTCTTTCTCTGTCTTTAATCTCAACCATATTAAGCTGGTTTGATTATCCATGTGAAAGTCTGTTCATAAAGCAAGATCTACTAAATAATCTGTATCAACAAGTTCCTATTTGTCCAGCACATTGTTGTTTAAACCTTCTCCATCATACAGTGTCGCTATGTATGCCATCAATCGATAAGCTCTTTCATCTGAATTAAAGAATTTTTTGAATTGAAAACTTCTATAGGTGCCTTAATTGATTTTTGGAAGGAGGTAAATCTATAAGTTCACGTCATCGACGTGCTATGACATGTTACGCGTATCATATGCATGTTTGACGCTTTTTCGATGGTAAAATCTTATGAGTTCGCGTCACCAACATGCTGCAACAGCAGTATATCTATAGCTAGAAGTATGACCCCATGCGTTTGGACAGCAGTGAAATTATAAATTATATTTGTATCTAATATATATAAAAGAATGTTTGTTTGTTTATTTTACCAATGTTTTCCATACAAACACACAGTTGATTTGTTCGTCTTCTGTGCTTTCCTATACCATTCATCCGATTGCGATGAAACTTGTATGTGTTATTGCGTGCGTGATTGGGAAGGTTTCTCCCCCCCCCCACCCCAAAAAGAATATATATGTATATATAGTTCCTCCCCCTTCTCCTATACACCACTCAATTTTTCAAACGATGTTTATACAATCCCACAGGTCTTATACGATTCTGATAATACTTACTACAGGTATGCCTCAAAACAACGCGGTCACAGTGGTTAAGGCGCATACTTCCGAAAGTATCTCTCTCCGATCGCGGATTCAAATCCCATGGAGAGCAGGGGTATTTGATTATATGAGCTATGCCGGAAGGTTCCGTGGTTCTGATTCCACGTTACAAGATGTAGGCTCCTGAGGAAAGGAACAGGCCTTCTTGCCTCTGACACCATAGCTTGTTACGTCTCCTTCGGGAAGATTCGACTAACCTTCGGGTTGTGGACTAAGCTGGATTTTGAAGTGGAAACTTCTTTAGGGGCGTTGGTAGATTTTTGGGTGGGTAAAATCATATGAATTTGCAACGCCAACAGGCTAATGTTATCAGTGTATCTGTAGCTATAAGTATGACATGCTGCGCAGTCTGCTGGCTCAGTTGTTACGGTGCTTGGGTGGGAACGGAAGGTTCAAGGTCCGAATCCAGATCTCGGATGGAATTTTTTATTTTATTTTATTTTTGATATTTAACCTCTGCAATACAAATTCTATACAATTTTATAATAATAATTTGACTATTTTTTGAAAATGGTTTTAATTACTTTATTGATACAGGTTATTTACCGAGTACTAATTATTTTTTGACAAAAGTGCTTATTTCACATAAAATTCAACGTTAAAATTTAGAGGATTTGAAAGCCCGCCAAATCGCTCCTGTGCTGCCTGGCTCGGGCCAACGACACTCGTGACGTCACAAGCCAGCAGGCGCTCACTCTACGGTACGTAAGTAACGTTTGGTTTGTTTCTCTGAATTTGTGTAAAAATTGTTGGAAATATTGTTTATAAATAGTGTGTAGTACATCAATCTACAACCACAACAATAAAAACTCTCCAAATAAACGTAAGTGTTCCCGCATTAGCTGAAATAGGGAAAAAAGGTCGCTGCAACTTGCTCATAGAAACCCAGACGGCATTGCGACTAAGTCGCATATCATTTACTGTAAATATAATTTGCACCATAATTTCTTTGAGATAATGTAGTACGCTGTTTAAGGCGAGTCTCTGTAAAGTTAGGATTCTTAGATTCGATCCTCGCTTTGGAATATGTTTCGTTATTTGTGCGCGTTTTCTTTAGATACTAATTGCTGTTGGTAGCGCCGCATATTCTTTCCCTAAAATCCACCAAAACATAATTTTTTTTTTCAGAATGTTTCACAAATTTTTGGATAGCAAGAGTATTATAAACGTTTGAGACATAACCAAAAAAGATTTCAAAACTGAAACTGGACGTTACTTGCACACCGATAAAAAGTTAAAAAAAAAAAAAAAAACTGAAAATTACTTGCGCATTAAAAGTAAATACCTCTTCAATACATGCATTTATGTCAGAAAGGCAACATACTGTTGTATTGTCACGTGAAAGTTCCAACAAAAAGTATTCAAAGCGTTCCGGAATTGTTGTGAGATTAGCGTGTCATTGTTAAAATAAATCCTATTATTCACCGCCGAGTACTTGGGTTGTATCTCTGGTATATTTTAAAATTAAAAGCAGGAGGTAATCTTTTTATAAATGTTTTCTTGTATGACAGCAATTTATGTTTCAAACTGTTGCATACTTCTTCTAATAAAAACATGATTCTGTAAAGCAACAAACGGCAAACAGGGCCACTTGTTTCTATATGATCAATGTTTCTTTACCGCTCTCGTTCTCTCTCTCTCTTGTGTTTATTACATTTTTTTACAACTATTGAATTTCTTACATATTTATTGGGCTCTCATCTGCAGTTTATGTAAACTTTTCTTACAAGTGCGAGTCTTTCAGTTTGTTCACTTCAACCCTGTTTTGCCTGTGTGTGCACTTTAATTTCGGTGTGCATTTCATAACTATCTAATTCTGCTCAGAGATTATATTACCACACGAGCATTTTTTACAGTCTAGAATCAGAACGGTCTGGTGGCTCAATGGTAGAGGCGTGTGACTGGTGAGCTAAAGGTCGTCGGTTCGAAGCCCTGTCTCGGCGGGGAATTTCATACCACGACCTTCGCCTATGCGTGTGATGTGAAATACGCCAGAAAGTTTCCATGGTTCGGATTTCACGTTAAACTGTAGGTTCCCCATATCCGGTAAGATAGACGGTTCTGATACGGGCAGATTGCGCAGCCGTTAAGAAACACTGTCGCCAGGTAATAACAATAACGCGAGTTTAATTATTAGTTTAGAATCAGATTTTTGAATCTCTGTTTAACCATGATATAATGCAGACTATATACCTGTATCTTCGCATGCTTTTGGGTGTACATTATTCCAAAATGATTATTAAATTGCATGTTAGCTAGAATCTAACATCCTACATTTTCCATCATTTCTTTTTCCAAGACCGAATTTCCCTACAATTATTCTTTTCATTTCTTTTCCTACTATCGCATTCCATTCACACATTACTAGGCCTACTAAAGTTTTTTCAGATTCTCGCATTGAAATAAGTTCCAGTATACGTTTTATTTTTACTATGGTAATGCGTTCTTGTGTGGTTGGTACATATAATTAATTATGTATGGTTCTCGTCTAAATAATTTTGTCGTAATTGTTCATCTGTTGTCTTGTTCATTAAAAATCCCATTCCAGAAACTACACTGACATCTTGTTTACTACTTAGCCTGTATTCTCTTGAACAGTGGTTCCTAATTAGTGGTACGCGTATCCCCAGGAGTACGTGAAGTTGCTTCAAGGCGTATGCACCGTAAATATCTTGGCTAATGTAAAAAGTAAGACAATTTAAAAAAAAAAAAAATTTATGCAAACATTACCATTGACAAAATATATTTTAAGACAAACTGTGTGTGTGTGAATTATGTTTATGTAATGCCATGATTGTGCGAAGCACTCGACTGGGATGAACGCTTTTATTTTTTTCCATCATTTCAGCTATAAGGGGCATGCGAGTTTGAGCTCTTTCGTGAAGTGGTACTCGGGAAAAACTAAGTGAGAACCACTGCTCTAGAGCATAAATCTTGTACGTCATTTCATTTAATACCACTAATACAAGTGACATCTAACTTGAGTTGTTCTGTCTCTAATCTACCTGCCCTATTCAAACTTACATTTCTCGTTCCGACTTGTAGAATGTTTCTATTAATTCTGATGACTTCTCCTGGAGCAATACTATTATATCTCCGGAATATTTCACCCAGGAAGAAGCCAACAGTTCATATGTAACATCACTTCGGGTTATGGTTTGGGTCTTTAACTCAGTGGCCTTCTGCAACCCCACACTGTTGATAATTTCAGCTTCGTTAGCCTTTAGGAAATAAGAGATTCCTTAAGAACTCCACACTACTCTCCCTTCTCTCCGGCAGCTGTTTGCGAGCGGCCGGTGATTGATTAATCCAGAATTCATTTAGACCTCTGAACCTCTTCCATGCAAACAGGGCGCACCACGGGAAGGGTAAGCTGACATTTCCATTTTTGACACTAATATGCTTTCTCAAAAACGTTTGCATCATCTACTAATTTTACCTACATGTAGCTTATTAAATACACTCATTAGTACTAAATTTATTTCGTTTACAACATTAGCCGTTCCTGTGTGAAAGTGTAATTATTGTACGAGGTTTCACTTGCCCGTTTCTCTGCTGCTCAGTTCATACTTCCGTTCAGTCAAATCTAGCTTCCCTTATTATGTTACTTCGCCGGCTATAGGTGCTGCTATCTTTCTGACCTCCTAGACTCCTCCAGCCTCCTCTGTTCAGTACCTGGTGAGCATAAACCTAGAGCTACGATTAATGCATTTGTGACCACTGTTCAGCCTTTTTAGCAATTGCGTTTTCGAAACTCCGTTTTTATCATTTGGTTATACACTTACTAAGTAGCCTGCTTTGTTTACAACTGCATTTTTATTATATTATTAATTGCTATGGAATAAAAAATTTTCATCGATCAATGCAATTTATTATATTAGCGGCAGCTACTGTTCCTAATGCAGCAATTTCCATATGGGCTTAAAAAACGTTAATATATTCCGACATTATCCAATAGCAGTAGTTCGATAAACCACTCCGGCCATCCTGATCTGGGTGATCAATGGTTTTCCCAGATTGCTTCAGGGGAGAGCTGGGATGGTTCCTCAAAATAGCCTATGGGCGCCTCCTGCCATATTCCGTATATCCCTTCGAAACTATTACACAGTCCGGTAGGGGCAATGCCCTCTCCGCCACCCGCTTAAAGTGAATCGCGGAGTAATCCTACTATATAAAAAGCTAACGTGTGGTCTGCGTGCGTCGTCTATAGCTGCTTCTCCTATTGGCTAACGAACGGCCAATCATCAACCACCATATTGCATTCCTTCATTTTGGATTTTGTTTATTTACTACAGTTAGATGCAGAAAGTCGTGTAAGACGAATGGTGTTCGATGTTTATGTTATATTATTTGTATCAGTTATACGCCAAAATTCATGTAAGGAGAAGGGATTAAATATTTACGCTATTTTATCTGTGTCAGTTATAAGCCCTAGGTCAAACCATAACCTAAGATTTTTTCGGCAGACGGTAAGAAACTGTGAAGTGTATTTAAAACTCGGAGAAACATAATGATGTATTGGTCAAATAAATAACAGTTATCCGTTTTCGAAATTATAGTCTACATTTATTTATGCAAAATCCTAACCAAATACTCTGATAATCTAACCAGAGTAACGTATTCATATAACAAACGATATCATTAAAAATGACTAATTGATTTCTCCTTATAAGCTTTTCCAGAATAAATTCTTACTACCATTATATATGATACCATTAGTTTTTGATACATTTGTTAACTATTAAATGAGATTTAATATAAACTTTTGATTAGATTTAAACAGTGAAGGATATGACTATTTACAGTATAAGCGATATGACACTCGAAATGCAACAACGATATTATTGCCGCAAAATAGCAGTGAGCAGAGATATTAGAAATACGGAGAGCAGGGAAAAAAATTAATGCGAGGCAATTATGTGTCACAAAGTTACAATTAGTACGTTCGTTTAAATTTACATATTGCTTTTTATTTATCTACGACAACCAGAAGCAAAAATTCATGTAATGTATGTATGTGTACGTTATATTACCTGTATCAATAATGAGTACTAGGTTAAAACACAGCATACAATTATTTTTTTTTTCCGGAGATAAGAAACGATGAAGTTTGTTAAAAACTCGGAGGAAGTTTACTTCCCGTCATTTAAAGCAAAATAATGTAAATAAATCGGTATTACCGGAGATCGCGATTCTGCCAGGAATTGGTGTGGTAAACTGCAAGAATCCACTAGAAATATTTTCCGTAGTACATTTAACTGTATTATGCCCGTCCAGAATGTATTACAACCTAATTTCTGCTTGAAAATAATGGTAGTCTACAGGCTGTATTACAACGGAATCACTGCTTAAAAACAATATGTCTTGCGATTGACTACAGCATTTGAGAGTAGTAGAAGTTATGATTTTCGAAAGCAATATTAATGGAGGGTTGTGGTTGAGTTGACGAGAAAGCCCACCGACACATTTGATTACAGCGTAATTCACTCTGAAATGAGTTTTACAAACCAATTAAACTGCTTTCATATGCGCCAAGTTACTGAAGGTATTAATAAATGCGGGTGAACGTAGTTCGTACCTATCGTGCTGAAGTGTGCCTGGACTAGGAATAAAACTGATATTAAATGGATAGCAAAAGTTTCTGGATTCCTAATTTATTTTTCATTTTATTGGTTTTATACATCCGCCCTCATTAATTCAGTAGAAGTTACTACTGTATTGCTGTGTAGAACATTATCAAATCAAGGCCACTAGCATTATCTAATAACAATCCCGTATAATTAACCAACTGCAAAATAATAATAATAATAATAAAACGAACTGTCATTTTTGACGGGCTAGAAGCTAGTCCTATTATATAAAACGCTAACGTGTGGTCTGCGTGCGTCGTCTATAGCTGCTTCTCCTATTGGCTAACGAACGGCCAATCATCAACCACCATATTACGTTCCCACCACCATCTTGCTTTTCGTTTATTTACAGCTAGACGCTGAAATTCATATAAGGAGAAGGAGATTCAATATTTGCACTATTTTATCCATATCAGTTAGACACAGAAATTGAGAAGGGGATTCAATATTTACGCTACTTTATCTGCATCAGTTATGAGCATAACCTAAGAATTTTTTTGGCAGAAGGTGAGAAGCAATAAAGTTTATTAAAAACTAGGAGAAATGTACATAATGCGAAATGTATTTGTCACATAAATAACAGTTACACGTTTACGAAATTATAGTCTCCGTAATCTAAAGTGAAATGCATTTTTTTATTTCAAAATCCTAACAAAATACTCTGATAATCTAACGAGAATAACGTATTCGTATAAATAAAGATATCATTAAGGATGACTTATTCGTTTCTCCTTATAAGCTTTTCCATAATAAATTCCTACTACCATTATATATGATACCCTTAGTTTTTGATACATGTGTTAGCTATTAAATGAGATTTAAGATAACTTTTTTTAATCAGATTTAAATCATCAAGGATATGACACTCGCAATTCAACAACGATATTATTGCCGCAAAATAGCAGTGAGCAGTGATATAATAAATACTGAGAGTAGGGAAAAAAAATTAATACCAGGCAATTATATGTCACAAAGTTACAATTATTACGTTCGATTAAATTTACATATTGCTTTTTATGGTAATGTTGCGCTTTGGCGTTCGCTAACTTTCATATAGCAATGACTGTACACTCAACGTAAACAACCAGAGACATTGTATACATGGTTAAGTATCAAGCAGGCCGTGATTTATTCAATTATCAAGTAGGCCGTGATTTATGGTTAAGTATCAAGCAGGCCGTGATTTATTCAATTATCAAGTAGGCCGTGATTTTTTACGTAACGTAATCCATTATTCTACAGTCATGTTTGATATAATGAGGCCTGGACCATCTCACTGTACGCGTACGTCTTCCCGAAACTGCTTTCAACAGGCTAATATCTCGCCGTTATTATGGTCCAGGCTTCATTTCGCCGTAAATCGGAAAAAAATAATTGTAAGCGATATTAGATGACCGGCATCTGAGCATTTACGCAAAGACACATATTTTTTAATGTGGCGTATGGCGTAAATATAAATTACTCGTATAAACGTCAAGATCCAAACGTCTCTGGTTCTTTGCATCAGTCTCTGGTTGTTTACGTTGAGTGTACAGTCATTGCTATATGAAAGTTAGCGAACGCCAAAGCGCAACATTACCGCTTTTTATTTATCTACGACAACCAGATGCAGAAATTAATGTAAGGAGAAGGGTTTTCATTATTTACGCTATTTTACCTGCCTCAGTTGTAAGCACCAGTTTAAACCGTAAACTAAGAATTTTTTGGCACACGATAAGAAACAATGAGGTTTATTAAAAACTCAGAGAATCGTACATACGTAATCGCGACATGTATTAGTCAAATAAATAGTACAGTTATTTGTTTCCGAAATTGTAATCTCCGTCATCTAACGTAAAATGCATTTATTTATGTGAGATCCTAACCAAGTGCTCTGATAATCTAACCAGAGTAACGTATTCATATAACGAAAGATATAATTAAAAAATATTATATTTCTTACAAGGAGAATGAATTCCTACTACCACCATAGGTGATACCCATCATTATTCATTTGAGAGTAATAGAGGCTATGATTTTCGAACGCAATATTACTGGAGGTTGTGGTTAAGTTTACCAGAATCGCAGCTGACACATTTTGTTACAGCATAATTTAATTGGTTCTTTACTTCCGGCGTCATTAATTCAGTAGAAGTTACTACTGTATGGCTATGTGAACGGCAAATGAAATATGTAGAACTTTGCAAAATCAAGGTCATTAGTATTATGTAATATCAGTTCCGTTTAATTAACCAACTGCAAAAAAAATGAGCTGCAAGAATATTGCGTTCAAACCGTCATTTTTGACGGGCTCGAAGCTAGTCCTATTATATAAAACGCTAATCTGGAGTCTGGATACGTCGTCTATAGCTACTATAGCTATTGGCTAGAGAACGGTCACGTGGTAGCCTTCACTCGCCAATCAGCAGCCACCATATAACATTCCTTCCATCATCTTGCTTTACGTTCATTCACAGCTAGACGCAGAAAATCCTGAAAGGGGAAAGGAGATTCAATATTTACGCTATTTTATCTGTATCAGTTCTAAGGACCAGGTTTAACCTAAGAATTTTTTTGGCAGACGGTAAGAATCAAAGAAGTTTATTAAAAACTCGGAGAAACATAATGCGAAATGAATTAGTCAAATAAATAACAGTTATCCGTTTTCGAAATTACAGTCTCCGTCATATAAACTAAAATGCATTTATTTATGTAAAATCCTAATCAAATACTATGATAATCTAACCAGAGTTACATATTCATATAACGAAAGATATCTTTAAAAATGACTTATTCGTTTCTGCTTATAAGCTTTTCCATAATAAATTCCTACTACCATTATATATGATACCCTTAGTTTCTGATACATGTGTTAGCTATTAAATGAGATTTAAGATAACTTTTTTATTAGATTTAAATCATTTACTGTATAAGCGATGTGACACTCGCAATTCGACAATGATATTATTGCCGCAAAATAGCAGTGAGCAGAGATATTTTACATACGGAGAGCAGGGGAAAAAAAAATTAATGCGATGCAATTATATGTCACAAAGTTACAATTATTACGTTCGTTTAAATTTACATATTGCTTTTAATTTATCTACGACAACCAGATGCAAAAATTCATGCAAGGGGAAGGGTATTCTATGTTTACGTTATATTACCTGTATCAGTCTACTAGGTTAAAAAAATAAGATAATAAGATAAGAAACAATTAAGTTTATTAAAAACTCAGAGAAAGTTTACACGAAATGTACGAATTGCGAAATATATCATTCAATTAAATGACAATTATCCGTTTTTGATATTATACTTTCCGTCATTTAAAGTAAAGTAAATAAATCGGCATTACTGGAGATCGCGATTCCGCCAGGAATTGCCGTAGTAAAACGCAAGAATCCTCTTGAAATATTTTCCGAAGTACATTTAACTGTATTATGCCGGTCCAGTATATATTACAACCTAATTTCTGCTTGAAAATAATGGTAGTCTACATGCTGTATTACAACGGAATTACTGCTTGAAAATAATATGTCTTGCGATTGATTAAAGCAGTATAATAACGACATTACTGAATTGTTATTTTGGCGGAATCGCGATCTCCAGTAGACCTGATCGTTATTCATTTTTTCCTTAGAAAATTTTCCTGATTAAATTCCTACTACCACCACAGGTTATTCATATGAGGGTAATAGAAGCTATGGTATTCGAAAGCAATATTAGTGGAAGTTGACCAGAATTCCCACTGACACATTTTGTTACAGCATAATTCTCTCTGAAATGAGTTCTACAAACCAATTAAACTGCTTTCATAAGCGCCATGTTACTGAAGGTATTAATTAATGTGGGTGAAAGTAGTTCCATACGCATCGTACTGAATTGTGCCTGGACCAGGAATAAAACTTATATTACATGGACAGTAAAGGTTTTCGGGATTCCTACTTTGTTTTTAATTTTATTTGTTCTATACTTCCGTCGTCATTAATTCAGTAGAAGTTACTACTGTATTGCTATGTGAACAGCAAATCAAATATGTAGAACATTACCAAATCAAGGCCACTAGCATTATGTAATAACAATTCCATATAATTAACCAAACGAAAAAAAAAATATATATATATATACGAACTGCCAGAATATGGCGTTCAAACCGTCAATTTTGACGGGCTCCAAGCTAGTAATAATAATAATATGCCCAGTGAATGCCCTAGAATTGGCTGCGCGACGCGGGAAAACACGCTGTTGGGGCAAAACAGTCCCTAGCAGACGAACAAATGTCAGATGGGTTTTTAAGGAATCTGAAGAACTTGGAAAGTCGATCTCACGAACCAATGCCAGGATGTTTGATGACTGGTCAATGAATGAATAGTTGATAATATTTAATACTAACTAAAATTTGAATTTTTCCTTGTATCCTAGGAACATCCCAGGAAGAAATTGCGCACAATGGGCGGTTTTCTAAAAGTGGGGGAAGGGTAAGGGGATAAGGAGGGAAGGAAGACTAGCATCTACGAGTGAGCCAGATGTAAGGCGAGTAATTCTGATTCTCGTTCTTGATCCCGGCAGCAGTAAACGACGGGGAGATCCAGCTCTGAGCAGTTTTAGGTATAAGCTCACTTTTCAAGTCATTGTGAAAACAGTGGAATTTTCTGCTAACCCATGGACATTTTTCTGAGTCCTCAACCTATGTTATCAGTTACAGGTGATAATGATATAGTGCTTCAATAATTAATCAACTACAAACTACAGTGAATTCACCGCGATGATGCTGACAGTATGATAAGAGTCACAGTTAGTGATTAGCATTCTTCAGGCTCCAAGTAAATAACATATACCGTCGGTAAAGAACCCACAAAGCAATCTTTATACATAGATGAATTAATATGATTACCTAATTATATTTCTTAACTAATAAAGTATTAATCGGATTTTGGAGAATCTAACTAGCTCCTGTGGCTTCCGTATACTTAATCATTTGTAATCTTTTAAATATCGCAAATTATGATGACAATAACAATATTTGAAGGAATAAATTGTAAAGATTGGACTTTTTAAATTTTATATCGTTTATAGATAGATAAGAAAGTTAACCCTTTTCATACGGTGAGAAAAATAATTATAAAAAAAAAACCGCCCACAATTGACGATAACATACCAGGAGTCAAAACTGAAAAGTCACACTATACAGCAAATTTATTCACTTTCATTGCGTTTGTTTTCACCCAAAAATTTAATTATTGTTTATTGGATTCATTCCTCCATCCCATTATACTGGACCGCAAACAGGGACCTTCGTCACAGTGTTAGCAAATGACAAGTTCCTTCTTGAAACTCAATGTTGTAGTTTTTCTGAAGAAGGACCTGAACCAGTAATAAACCTTCTCTGATACCGTTTTCTTCACAGCAGATTAAGGGGGGTAGGCTTCTTAGAGTATCAAATGTTTTGACATGTCAAAGAAAATGAGAACTACATTTCTCATATAGGTTAGATGATTTCTATTGATAAATTTAAGGCATAATCTTTAAATACAGGTTTATCTGGTTAATTGAATTCGGTTTTTATTTTATTACCTCAGGATTGAAATTCGTACGTTTGAAATTCTTGCTGACCCTTCGGATTTCCCTTCCCACACTTCTGCAAAGAACAAAAAAGTTAAAGATGATTACTATCGGTCATTCTGAAATAGTAAAATATCAATACTCTCTGATATGTAAAACATTTATTTTATAGGTTTTTCTACTTTTGTTCAAACTTTTATGGAGAACAAGTTTCGTAGATTTCGTGATATGTAACCTACTCGTCCGATGTAGCATTGAACTTTTTGTAAGCAAGTGGCTTTACGACCACTTACATTTAAGGATGCGTAGAATGTATCTGGAAAAACTATGAAGTAAAAGATGTTTAATTAAACAAGAATTTTAATCAAAGTGACTACATATAGTGTACATAAATATATCTGGAATACATATTGGTTGTAATTTACAAGCAAAATAATTTAAAAGCGTTGAAACATCATACATACATACATACTTACACGCAAACGTACAAACATAACACTCATAGTTTCTTGAGTTTTTGTGCTTGCCATAGTTTAGCCACCACGAAGGTGAAAGCCTTATACACTGCAAACACTGCAACCCCCACCACCGCCAGCACGAAGGCGACCACGTCTAGTAGCAGGTACTGCCACCAGTAGAGGTCTAGCGCCGCGCTGCGCAGGTGCCGGGCTCCGTTGTGTCGTATCACGTACTCGATCCACCAGACGGCTTTGTTCAGAGACTCCTCCTGGTGCTCGCGGAACACTGCAGAGAAGCGACGCATGTTCTCACGGTAGCTGCGAAAAGGAATTAATACCGCTATTAAAAATTACCATGATTATAGTAACAGGTTTACTTAGAAACAGATCGTAATCTATTTATAGTTAATAGGTTTCTTCTTTATTCAACAACATTAAAATACGAGATCAAATTTTTACAGAATCATTAAATTTAAGATCCGTAATAATTAGATACGAATACTATCAGTGACCAAAATATTTAAAGGAACATATTCTATGGGGAATATCATCTTGCATGATGGAGTTGGTTATTATGAGCAACTGTATGTGATGAAGCTTAATTCATTTAGTAGAAAACTAGTCATACATTTTAACATTCCGGTGAGTTGAATTTGTTATATACATCAACTAAGCCTTTCTGAAGTTATAGTACGAGTAATTACGAGAGATTTGTCTCAATGCAGTAGAAGGGAACTGTTTCAGTTAGTAATATCAACTGATACTAACGGTTAACAACGTAAGAGCATTAATAATACCTGGAATCCCCCAGCACTGTTTGGATAGCATTAAGAACAGAATGTTTCGTGACGTCCTTGAACAACAGTCTGTATCCGATCCCAGCAGACACCATCTTTGCCACGTTCTGAGGCTGATCCCCAATGAACGGAATGCCAATAAGTGGAATCGCATTATATGCTGCCTCATTCATACTCTGTAGTCCACCCTGAGTAATGAAAAGACGAATCTTTGCGTGTGCTGCAGGGGAAAAAATTAATTAACTACAAATTCAAAAATAAATACTGAGAAAGTTTTAGGAAACTTTTGATTACGGCAATTGCACAAAAAGAGCGTTTTCACTCACCGAGTACGTCCTGCTGTGGCAGCCACTTGGCCACCATGACATTGTCTGGTTGTCCGGGCAGGCTGTCCGCCTCCCACTTCCACAGCACTCGCTGAGGCAGCTCAGAGAACGCCTCCAGGAAGGCGCGCCTTTTGTCCTCAGGCATGGTGCTGCCCTTAACGTTAGTGCCCAGACTGAAGTATATTACACCATGTTCAGCACCATCCAGGAATTGCTGGATATTCTGTTTGTAATTTCGAGACACTGTTGTAAATCGTGAGTTAGTCAACTATTGAAGAAACTAGTAACACTAAAGGCAGTTACCTTTGGAAGTGGTTTCCTCGTCTTTTCCAGGTGTAAACCAGTTTATTCCACCATATTTGGCAAGTAAGGTCTAGGATAGTTCATACTGAAATGATTGTTTATTAAAAGAAGACTGAAATTTTTATTGCCTTCTGATACTGATGGAAGATTAGGTCCAAAATATTTTTCTTTAATTTTTTCTTGAGATGGTGGCATTTTAAAGTTCCATATATACGACGTCCTTAGCAGTAGGTAAGTGTTATACAATCTCTGCCAAAATGACATGTGGTCAGTGTATGGTAGCATAAGATCTGGACAATAAGAAGGATTGTTCGGATTTCCATAGTCCTGATGAATCACTGCAGGTACACCAAGTGACACGAAGCCCACCAAAGGTGGTGAACCGATTTTGTGGGCTAGTCCGTGGTAACATGCATACATGAGATGTTCTAGTATCATTAGATCATATGATGGCTGGGATCTGAAAAATAAGTAACCGTTAGTGTCTCATGGTTTCATCTATGTGTAAATCAATCGCTATGCAACTTATCACAATTTGCTTACTGCAAGAAGGTTTTGAACTGCGCAGACTCAAACTGCACCTCGCATATTTTTGCTCCGGCCGTTGAAAACAATTCCAACATGTCCACTGGATTTGCATCTGACATGGCAGTAAAATCAAACGATGACTTCCAGTATTCATATGTGTGCGAGACATCGATTTCTGTATAGTTGTCGATGTTTTTCTGCGAAATTTGAATGACTGATTACAACTTCTTGATTTCAGACTACGAAAAAAATTTATTTTAATGTCGCTATTGATACACTGATAGTTAAATTACATAATAGTTTTGAGAGATATTCCAGTTGTTATTCTGCATCAAGTGAAGCCCTTTAACTTTACGAGTGCGCACACAATTATTTATTATAGTCAAAAGTAAATGGAATGTCAGATTGTAATAATTGTATAAGATACAGACTAGCCACGATGGCTTGCAGATTCGAGAGTGGATGTATTCCAAACATCGTGTTGATAATCCTGCAGGCAATGTCCAAAAATGGATAGAAACATTCTACGAGTCGAAGCGGTGAATATTGGAAGTCTCAGTAGGACAAGTAGATAACAAAACTTAAAAAGGGAACGATTTAAGTTAGATGACGTTGAGATTAATGAGATTCAGAGGAAGGAGTCAAAGGATTTCTGGTCTGAGGAAAATAGAATAATTAACACACAACTTGTCAGTTAGCGGTGTGGGATTTGTAATGAAAAAAGAGAGTGGGGAAAAGGGTCAGCTATTATGAATAGTTTAATGACAGGATTATTCTGATGAGTGTCGAAACTAAACCTGCACCAACAACAAACATTACAGAAAGATTATGAAGAAACAGAGAAAATATATGATGAAATTGAAGATTTAATCTATTACTAAATGTATAGGGGGAAGAACATTAATAATCATAGGCGATGAGAATGCAGTAGTAAGAGTACGAAAATAGTGCAGGAAATTATGTTTAATGAGAAAGAAATGAGTGAGAAAACAAGTTGTTAGAATTTTGTGAAAAATATAAACTTATGCTGTTAAACAGACTATTTGAGAATAATGAACGAAGAATATACATCAAGAAATGTCCAGCGAATACAGGTAGTAATCAACGAGATTATACATGGTCAAACAAAGACTGTAAAGCATAGCCCGGAGCTGATACAGACTCTGACCACAATCTGACAGTTATGAAGTACATGCTGAAATTCAAGAGAATAAAGAAGCAACATAGGCTGGAAGTGGGCAAAGTTAACATGTTTTGGAAATAATTGGTGAAGAATGCAGTTTGAGGATGAGGCAGAATGATGTGTCAATTTTAAGGCATGTGGGATTGGTTAATTTGTTAGTGAAGGGAACAAGTGGAGGTAAAAACTGTAGAGCATGGCAGAGATTAGAATATATGATGCAGATAATCTAGAATGTAGGTCGCAATGATTATGTTTAGATAGAGAAATTAGCGTAAGATAGGCAGAAATAGAGTGTTGCATCAGACCAGTCGAGAGTCCGATGACAGCAAAAAAGGGTTTGCTGAAAATAAATGATACAAGGGTTACTGGTAACCACTATCACCACAAATGGAAGGAACAACGACACTTGACTTACCGGTTAGAGTTTCGAATTTTGGATCGGCGGTAACATGAAATGTACGCTGAAGTAACTTTTAAAGAAAAAACGTTGATAAAGGAATGTTCCTAAACTTAACCGTGACTACACAGTCCCAGTAACGGTAAATAAACAAATTTTGACGGTCAGCCAAAGTTAACACCTTTGTGACAGAAGTAACTACCAGTTATACAAAATTATTGTCTTGAAGTTGTATGCTTCAATCAAACAATAATATCCAACATGGTGATTGCTCTGCTATTAATTCTTAAGATGTTATAATGCCTTCTTATCAATCGCAGAAAAATGTTATCTCGATGACACGGAAACTGATTTGAAGTCTAAGAATATTTTGTAGTTCATTAAAATTGAAAGTATTAGAACGACGGGTGTGATTAGTGAAATACTGTGCAAACCCTTTTATGGCTGAATTACAGGGTAAGTAAAATAACCGAATACCTCCTTGTGATGGCTATTTTAAGGCTCGGTCACACGGGGCGATTTTTATCGCTGCGACTTGAATAGCAGCGATTAATCGCTTCCTGTGACAATGTAATCGCTGCGATTGACCCTTCTAGCAGCGACAAAAATCGCCCCGTGTGACCGAGCCTTTAGGGATGTACAAAAAACACCTATCAGGCTGACAACAATTTTTTTTCAATGGAAATGCGGTATATAAAACCGTACAGAAGTTTCTGCAGAAACTGATTTCGGCTGTGATAATCATTGTTTGTTAAGTGTGTGATGTTACATCAGCGGAAAGCAGATAGAAGGCTCATGATCCTGATGTCGGAGGAACGAATACATATATCATCAACCGTCATTGAGAAAAATGGGAATTTTGAAGTAATTCTTTCTAATTCTGGAGACAAGGACTTAAATAGACTTGTTTAATCGTTCGCCTAATACTTATCACTAAGATAATTTCGGTGTGCCTATTGAAGAGGTCATAATGCAGTGCATGAGTTATCTCTGAAGAATGCAGTATCAGGCCGTCGTCCCTTGTTCAATTATCAGTGGCATTGGTTTTAATTATTTGTTGAGGAACAACATATTTAATACATTAAACAGATCTGCAATAAAGAGGAATATCAGGACTATTACGTCAGGTATATATGTGTTTATCACCTGGTATACCCAACAAGTATGCCGAATGAGGATCAATTTATAAAATGCGCAAATTGCTTCAAATTTTGACGATACGTTATGATAATGTGATAATGTTTATAACAGCAAACACGTTTTGAAGAAACTTTATTTTTATTATTTTCAGCATTTAGTTTTTAACAAAAAAAATTCGAAGATTAAACAAACAAAAAATTATTTTATCCCTTCCTTTTCAGAGTAGACTTCCAGGACCAAAAAGGGCAAAATTTTAATTTCTATTTCTCTATTGATTTGCTAGGTACTCCACAGAAAAGACCACCTTTGATGCAGATAACATCGCCAATAAGAGAGGATTACGTGCTTCGGTGAAATCTAACGTAGGACAAAGAATGCTGGTGACAGCATACCTATAAGGAGTTTTCGCATGCCAGATATGCCTGTGATTGGTGGTCATACGTTTCAGGACATTTCTCAACGAAAATACTCAGTTATAGAAACAATATTCTGCTTTGCAAATATAAACCAGAAGGGAGTCCAGGTAAAAACATTATTACTATAAAAGTAGAACGAAATACCTCGTGAAAATGGAGGGATTTCAGTAGACATGAGGTATGTAAAATTATTTCTGCACATGTGTACATGAAACTGGAAAAAGAGGTAAATATTAAGCTATGTGGTGTAACTGGTATGAATAAATGTCAATACTCATCAACTGCTAGATATGACTCCAAGAGAGGGAGGAAATGAAATAATGAGTAATTAGATGATATTAATTGGCGATATGAGCAAACTTTACAGTAAATCATGAATGAATAATTCTTTCGTTATGACTTCCGCACAGATACGTGGCATCAAACATAGATTTGCTGCATCATATAAAGAGATATTGCAAGGATAAATGTTCAGAATACAAGTTCCCAAAGACAAACAGAACATTGTTCAAAACAATATTCATTATGGGCAAATCATGCCTACCGCTTCGCTGAAAGGAAACAAGCAAACACAGAAGCTTTACAGAATACCGAGCGACTAATACTTAAAATTTTAATGAGAATTTTTATAACTTTCTGTAGGCATTGAGAGTAAATTGAAGAATTAATGGGACAAACTCTAATTTAAGCACATAAAAATTAGGAAGACAAATCTTCGAGGCGCAACAGGAGTCGTGCTTAAATAAAACATGATCCAAAATAAATCCCGAAAATATAAGTTTTGTTGGACTGAGGTTGAATATATTTCAAAAATATTGAAGACGAAAGATAAGAAACAAGACAGTGTTTGAACGATTATACATTGGGGTGAAAGAAGATGAGGTTGATACGAAGAATATACTGAGCAAAAGTCATTAATACAAAATCTAAGGACAATCCAATGACAAATTGAGAGCTAGGCACAAATAGAAAGGTGGAAAAAAATCTACGGGCTGTAGCCTAGAGACTGTGGTTATATTCATAGAATACAGATACCATTTTTAGAATGGGGTCAAATGGTTCTTATAGGCATTTGAAAAAAATTACAATGAAAGAAGTTAAAAAAATGAGAAAATAGACGTTGCCATTAAACACTGACAGAGAATATCTCATAAACGTGGTTTCAGCTACTTATCCAGCTGATGTTTCAGTGACGATAGAAGAAATGAGACGTAGTTGGGCGTCTAGGTAATCCAATATGCGGGTTACCCAAAAGCGCCCATGTGAAAATCAGCCATTGTCTAAGTATTTCAACAAGTGAACTGCAGAATCGTAGTTAACGTAAAAATGTGAGGAATTCCATTGCCAGAGTTAAATGAATGCGAAGTACCTACTAATTATAAGTTTAAGAATATAGATTCGCTAACCACATTAGTTAAAGCGTATATGCCAGAACAAGATAAAGAAATAGTGAAAACAAATGTTGAAATGTATTCAAAACAGATACCGCACTCTTCCGCGCCTCAAGTCATGCCCATTTACTGAAAAAGTAACACAATAGTGTGCAGATACGTTATATAAACCACATGGGTATCCAAATAAGGATCATTTATATGCAAAAAGTTTAAAATAACTAATTAGCAAACGAAAAAGTAACTGCTTTAACACATTGACTGCCACGTGAGCCAATGTTGGCTCACAGTTGCATGGGTTATGACGCCACGTGAGCCATATTTGGTTCACGTATACATTGTGCAGTGAGCCGCGTGAGCCTTAACTGGCTCACATGCAGAGTTGTGTTTAGAGGCCTCGTGAGTCTCATGGGGCTCACAGATAATGCGTTTCTACTATGGGTTTAAAAGTGGTGGCTCCACTGAACACTCTAATGTTCTTAGCAATCAATATTTTTGCATTTGGTAGCCCTGGTGATTCCTGACTGCAACCGTCAGAGATCAACTTTCGACGACTCAGCTGTAGTACTGTTTTGTTTTGCTGATTGCTCGTGTATGCTATTTGAGGTTACGTTTGTGTATTTGGTTAGTTTCCTAGTTTATTTTTATGGCCAAAAGAAGACAAACTTTTGAAGAACTTGAACAGCTAGTGAATGAGGCTATGCAAGATAGCTTATCAAGTTATCAATTTTATATGTATCTAATATAAGCAAATAAACTAAGAGTTTGAATCATTTCTTGAAAAACGATTTTTTTTATACCTATTGTGTTTTAAATGCGTGGCGACAGATCGTAATTGTTTTAAAATGTAGTTGTTGGGCCACGTGAGCCATATATGGCTCACACCTGTTATCAATCCAGATCAGTCATAACTTTATATTTTATGAAGTAATTTAGTTCTACATGATCAAAAGAAGACATCTGATGCAAAAAATCAATTTGGCCTGACAAGTAATATTTGTGATTTCAATGTGGCATAGCAATACATAGTCCAAGTTTCATCATGGCAGTCAATGTGTTAATATGACTGATAAACTATCATTGTTAAGAATAAATTTTTTTTATCACCACTGAACACATAATTTCCTCATTTTCATTCATAGACATGAAATTTACAAGCAAACTAGAAATATACAGAAAGCGGATGTAACTGAACTTACAAACATTACATTAAGGGCTAACAAAGAACTCTAATATCACATAACTTCTTGCGGTTAATATGTCTACGTTCTTTAACAGTATGTCACTATAAATTCTAATGTAAATACACTGTGTAGGTATGTGAGTCTTACTTTGATGGGGTCTGTGGTGATGAGGGTGACGTGGTGTCCCCTCCTGACCAGCTCTAGAGCGATCAGCCTAAAGGGCAGCTGGTGGCTGATGGAGGGGGTCGGTATGACGGCCAGGATGCGAGCTGCACGGCAGGTGGCCGACAACCACACCACAACAAACAACAGCAGCAGCGACCTCATGGCGACAGTCTGCAAGAAGAAACCTGGTTATAACAGCTGCATCCTGACAGAACAACGTTTCTGTGAAGAACTATACGTGTTTTATTCCCAGTTATTTGCCTCCCAACGTTGGCTGAATATTATGGAGAATTGGTGAGTACATGACTATTAAAACTCGCAGTTCAGATAAATGTGCATTTGGTAGAAGTAGCAACCAAAAAAGTGTAATATATTTAGCATAAAGTCATAATTGCAGTAAAATAAATGGAGTTGGTATTACCAAACAGTCAGCACCTGTCTTGTCAAGTACGCCATGATTGCGAAAAAGCTAGGGATCACTGAATCCAGTGATCGCTATATTTTTCCAATTTGTCTACTCTGTTATTTTATATTTCTCGTAGGAAGTACTAACGATATAGTACGGTATGAATACTATGTAAAATAAAATATGCCGAAATCGGTACCGAATTTATAGTAAAGGAAGGTGTTTCTTATACACAATATAATCCATTTGCTTCACTTAATGGCAGAGATTCTTCAATCTGAAACATCATTCAGTTTAATTAACTAATCTCCGTTCACAACCCGAAGATTGATTGGATCCTCCGGAAAGGAGCCATTGTGTCAGAGGTAGGACGGCCAGTTTCTTTCCTCTGGGATCAACCGTTTAACGTGGAATCTGAGCCACGGAACGATTTGCTGATAGCATCGGTCACTTCCTGCAGCTCTGTACCCTACTAGCTCGCCAGTGGTAGCAAGTGTTTACTTCCGTGCATCCCTACAGTTAAATTCGTTTCTACACCTCGGAATGTTTATTAAAACCATCTCAGGATTCTCGAGGATCACAATACAGGGCTCTGCAATGAATTTTGTTCACAACGTAACGAAATACAAGAGCCACCTTTACAACAACCTACGCTTCAATCAACTATTTCTCCAACGGCAGCTACTGCATCCTGAACTCAATTCACCCTGCCTTCTACATCAGATCTCCTTCAGCATCATTTATTAAGGTAAATGTCAAACGAACAGCTGTTCCAATGGACTCCGATCCCACTCATTTCGAATTTCGACAAACCCCTAAAAAGCAAATTGACCCCGCCTCTTCTGTTAATAGCAAATACGAAGTTAACCTCACAGCTGTGCATAACAAGTTATCAGTCTTAGACTCTGTGGGAGAGCAATGTAATGCCACTGATGTCTCATCTGATGCATCAACCAAAGTAGTGATCCCCATAATCTTCCTACCTGATGTTCCGTTTACCAATAAATTCTGAAAGATCTGTCCACTATAGCGAGTGACAACTTCTCGACTCAACAACTTGCAGTGATGATTAAAATCAATACTACCATTACCACTACCACAACTATCGCACTGTCCTTGACAAGTCCCAGCTACCCTACCACACCTTCAAAGATCCTCAAAACAAAAAGATAGACGTGATCTTTCGCAAATTCCCATTATCATTAACAGATGGTGAAATACTAGAAGAGCTTCAAACTCGACAGTTACGAGCTACAAAAGTAAGAAGACTATTGTATAAAAATAAAATGCCTATGCCCCTGTGCGTCGTTGAATTAGACGACAACCAGTAAGCAAAAGAAATCTTCCAATTAACTAATTTCTTCCATGCTATAATCTCTGTAGGATACAGTAAAAAAATCTCCTACAATTCAACAATGTGCTAAATGTCAACGTTTTGGGCATACAAAAAAAATATCTCTCACATTCCTCCCAGATATGTAAAATGTCCGGAAAAACTACCACTACTGTCCAAAATCTAGACCAAGGGACCTACAATATGTTAAATGCGGTGGTAAGCTCTCGGTTAATTACAGAGGCTGTACCTATTTCATCACAATTAAAAGAAGCAAACAACGTATTCTGCCACCTATGAACAGCCTAGCTTCCACTGCCGCATCCCCTCCATAGGCATCTTAGGCACCACTCCTTGAAGAATGTACTTTTCCCGCAATGCCAGGCAGCTCCCACAACCCCATACTCTGTACCGCAATGCCCTCTCAAACATTCACATCACCGCAAAGAATTTACTAACCACGTTAGCTCTTCCTCTTCTGCAACACTGGAAGGACTGCTAACTAGAGATGTTCCGACTAGTCGGCGACTAGTCGGTAAAGCCGACTATCCGGCCACTTTCATAGTCGGCGACTATTCGGCAGAGAGCGCCGACTATCCGGCTTCTTAGTATGTATATTACACTCTCGTCTCGCGCCTCGTGCACGAGCGCTGACGCGAACTGCCTTTTACACTCTCGCAAGAATTCATTCATGGATGACTAGTGGGCGTGCCAGCTTTCATCTACATCTACACATATACTCTGCAATTCACAAAATTGTGGTTGGCAGAGGGTGCTCAGCACCAAAGCTAATCTTTTTTTTGTGTATTCCAATCCCTAATCGTACGAGGGAAAAAAGAATTCATATAAGAATCAGTCCGGCACCTTATTTCTCTAATTTTATCTTTCCTGTCCTTCCGATTCAGATAGGTTGGTGGAAGAAGTATTTGACTACACTCTAAAGTGAAAGTGGGAGTACGCATGTTTACCAATAAGTTTAAACGAAAAGTGTGTCGTCTATCTACCAGAGACTCCCAACCTAGTCTACTAATCAGTTCTGTGACGCTTTCATAAGGACTGTAGCAAGCGGTCACGAATCGAGCGGCTCTTCTCTGTACTTTCTCTATACTTTCAATCAACCCCTTACGAAACGGGTCCCAAATGGCACAACAGTAGTCCAAATGTGGACGCACAAGAGATTTGTACGCTATCTCCTTTGTTTGTTCATTACAATTTTTCAAGATTCGACCTATGGATCGCAGCCTAGAATTTGCTCTACCTACTAACGAAGTAATGTGTATGTCCCATTTCATGTTCCTTTGCACTGTTACTCCCAAATATTTCATAGAATCGACCATATCAATAACTGTATTGTTTAACTCGTATTTCTGAACAATTGGATTCTTTTTGTTAGTTATGCTCATTGTCTTCCACTTTTTACAATTTAGAGTAAGTTGCCACTTAGCGCACCAAGCCAAAATAACATCCAGATCGCGCTGAATTTCTAAGCAATCGGCCAAATTTCTTACTTCCCTATAAATAACCGCATCATCAGCAAACAATGTAAAAAGGCTTTTCACTTTGTCTCCGAGATCGTTTATAAAAATTAAGAAAAGAAGTGGTCCTATGACACTTCCTTGAGGTACATCCGATGTAACATCTAGGTTAGAATAACTTTCTCCTTCAACGACGACATACTGCGACCGACCTGTTAGAAAATCCGTTATCCATTCACAAAGCTGATCCGATATACCGTACGCTCGAAGCTTCGCTAAAAGGCGGTTGTGTGGCACAGAGTCAAAGGCTTTCTGGAAATCTAAAAAAATTGCATCTACCTGTGAACCTATGGTCCAATAGTGAAACGCTTTCGTTTTTCAACATAAAATTGACTGTTTAAGTTTTTTTTAAACAGATTTGATTATGTTGATTTGTACCTTCAAGGAGCTAATAAAACTCTTATAGGTTACCAAAATGTTCTGTGTGTCATTATTTATTGAAAACGTTTAACTACTGCGTTACAATCTATTGAGAAGAAGATTTCAACAGTTTCCTGAATTATCTATTAGCATAATAGGCTTAATGTAGCGTGTCACACTGACGTCATGTCACGCCATTACGTCAATCTATGACGTTACACTATGACGTCACGCTTTACGATATTATTTGTGGGAATGCCCGATATTTAATATCATTTCCAAGCATCAGTGAATAAATTAACTCACAGAACACTGAAATAAAAGTATGTATTGCGTTAAAATCGATATATCAATCATTAGATGCTTATATTTACGTAATATTCTTTTGATATAATGAAGTATTCCTTAAATTCTTTGTCCATAGATATGTAAGAAAAAAGTTTTGTATTTCGAGCATCAGTGCTGCTAAAAGTTTGGTTAGAGTATAACTAGCATGGATCAGAATTACAAGTTTCATTTGACGTTAACGCAAAGGGCATGAATAATATAGTTTTTTAAAAATAAATTTAAACTGTGTCCTATTACTGAAATTATTTGCGTTTAAATTGGCATATTAATTATCAGGTTTTTTTTTTTTTTTTTTTTTTTTTTTTTTTTTTTTTTTTTTTTTTTTTTTTTTTTACTGAATCATTACATGGTTCAAATGAAAGAAGTATACGGCCTAAACCACAATGAAATATTACATGGCATAGCTTAAGTTGTTAAGATTTATTTATAGCATCCTTCGTTCTATCTGGAGTCACTATTTCAGCCAATGTAAGCTTTCTTAGCCGTTAAAATATCGATCTCCATCATAGGTATTAAGAAAGAAATGTGTCAGAACCTGTGAAGATTTGGGATCAGGTTTATATCGCGATGCATGGAATGTATTAATTTGCGCGTGATTTTCGATCAGAAATTTTAGCGGATATTATGGTTAAGCTGAAATGCAACCTGGACCAAGTTGACAACTGAAGCTTTTTGCTACAGCACAATGAACGATAAATTACAATGAGCTTTATTTTGTAACAATTCTGATTAGTTAAGCAACTGCAGAGAAGTACCCACGTTATTTAATAACATTTCTAGGCATCCACGAACAAATTAACTGACAGAACATACTTATTAGTTGCTTAGATTTATTCAGTATTAGTTTATGTAGAAGCATTCGTTGAAATCACGAAGCATTCGTTGAAATCACATATAATTATGTAAGTTAAATTTCGCAATGTTAGCGGCAGTTTTGATAGATTGTTATTAGAATTGGCACTTGAAGTTACAGCAGAGGGCATGCGTTTATTTTTATATTATTATTAATTTAATTTTTTTATGTTACTTAAATCATTAGTTCGTCTAACGAAAGTGTAGCTAACATTTTTCGGTTGCGGAGCGTCTTCCATTTCCGAAAAAAGGAGGGTGCAAATGTGAAGAAGATACCATTATAACGAAGCAATTGATACAAATTTCAACAGGGCAGTACCAGTTTCCGGCCGGTGGAAAGTATACCTTCCACCCATCAAAACTAATATTACGTTGGAATGACATAAGTTGTTAAGATTTATTTTTAATTTACTTTGGTTTTACTGATGCCTTATTTCAGCCGCATGTAACTGTGTCAGCTATTCAAACGTGTTAGTATACTTCTGAATAACGAATATAAAAAATTAAGATTGAAGAACCCTTACAGATTTTTTATTTGCTTTATTTCGCTATGCAATGTGACCATTGAAATGTGATAAGTATATGTATTAATATGCGTGTAAAGGAAGTATTGTTTCTCTGGCGGCATGTTTAGCGCATGGAGGTAGGAACCCTGAAGCCGCAATTTGTTGATTTGATGGATTCTTATGTAACTCGACGAAAAAAAAAAAACTGAAAGTAGAGAATAAAATGTTTTGATATCTTACTTAATTCTCGAGATATTGTATCTCAAAATTGACGTGGTTAGTTTGAAATGTGGCCTGGAACAGAAGAAAAATTTCGATATTGCCAAATGTGATGATGATATCGTATATAACTCGAAGAGACAAATCGAAAACAAAGAATACATTTTCTTTCCATATCTCGCTTAGTTCTCGAGATATTGTATCTCAAAATTTAGGTGGTTTGGGTGAAATCTGGCCTGGACCAGAAAAAAAACAAATAACCAAAACCGCTATATCGACACGGTGGAAATGCACTATATGTGTTTTATTTTCTTCCTGGTAGTTGTTGTTAGGTTGAAATACGTCCTGGACCAGAGGCAACTTCACCAAAATCACAGTTACAATTGATTTTCAACATGATATCTCGAAAACCAAGAAAGATATCATTGAAATGCAACCTGGACCAGGATAGCAACAGAAACATTTTGTCATTGCGCAAGGCAATAGGAATTATATTATGATTTATTTTTGTGTTTATTTAAGCGATTGCTAAGAAATGATTTGCCAGAACACTGAAGTTGTTATGATTTAATTTAGTATCCTTCGTTTTCACTGTGGTCATTATTTCAACTGTAGGCTATGTAACCTATGTCATCCATTAACACATCGATCTTCATCGCATTATTAGCGAAGATTGTGGTTAGACTGAAATGCGACCTGCATCAAGTTGACAACTGAAACGTTTTGCTACATCACAAGGGATGAGAAATTACAGCACATTGAGCTTTATTTCAAAACAATTCTGTTTAGGTAAGCAACTAAAAAGAAATTAATTGCCAGAATACTCCAAAACCGTCAATTTTGACGGGCTTTGTGGCTAGTTATCTATAAACGATAATAACTCCAGAGGATATTGACAGATTCAGTACCAACCTCAGCAAACTTTAGACATGGAAAAACGATATGAAGATATTTTGAAATTCGAGGTGTATGACTGGATGAAAAATCCTTCTACCGCAAATATTGAAGAAGTTGTTACAACTTGACAGGTTTAGAAATCATATATGACGCAGAAAGTAAACATAAATTCGATAGTGATGGATATGAAAACCTGTGGCAAAATAATAAAAAAAAACCTGTCATATCAAAATGTATGACAACCAGGGGCGTAGCTACTATGGGGCTTGGCGGTGCAGTGCACCGGGGCCCTCACGCTCAGGGGGCTCCCAAGCATACGTCTAGGGGCCCTCAAGAGCAGTTTTTTTTTTTTAGCTCTACCGTCGTCTAAGGGGCCTCTGAGAGTACAAGAGCCCCTCACTAAGGGCCCTCGCTGTGCTCAGGGGGGCCCCAACCACTGCTCAGGGGCCCCTAAAGAATAATTCAAGGGCCCTCATCCTCAGTTCAGGGGGCCCCTACCAGCACACAAAGCAAAAAAAAAAGGTCTCCCGTCTGGCCTGAGGGCCCAAAATAAATTTTTTGCACCGGGGCCCTTGTTGACCTAGCTACGCCACTGATGACAACTGATATTCAGTTTAATGAAACCTTTTCCTTTATATCTCATGTAATCAGGCATTTGTGTTAACCATATTATAGCCAAAAAAGAAACCGAAAGTGGTGACCTCCGTTTGTTCCTTGCAAAACTGACCAAGATATCCAGTTTTTATTTTAGCAGCCTCTGCCTTAGGAATCTCATTAATAAATCAAATAATAAAATCTAATTTCACCAAACTTCGTGCTTATAAATACGCAAAGTATAAATAAAAAGACATGTTTAACTACAGTGAGTGGTTTTATAAAGACTTATTCTGCCAAACGTAGCGAAAATCAGACAAAATATTTGGCAAATTATTATTATGGACTTTAACTCGCTATACGTCTGCTTCATAAGTTATACATTGATACAGAAGTGAGCGGTAGGTAAAAAGGTTGACTACCTCTGCTGTAAACAATGTGCTAGCGCCTTTGACTCGCGCCAAAAAACCGCCACTGAGGCGAGCGGCACTCGCGAGCGACCACGCGAGGCGAGACTACGCGAGTGCACCGTTTACACTCTCGCGTTCGCGCTGTTACGCCTCGCCTTGTCTAAGCTCGCGCGAGAGTGTAAACGCGGCATAAAATGTATGTAGAAGGCGTTACATAAAATAAAAACCTTGATTGTTATTTAATATTTTTATTTTAGAATCAGTCTTACACATTTTGAAATGTAAAGCAATCTTTCCTTTGGTAATCACTCGCTAAAATTACTTACTTGTAAAAAAAAATACTATTACATTTATCAAAAAAATTAGTATCTCAATTTGTAAATATTTCTTCTTATTGAAACGAAAGAACAGGATTTTTTTTTATTAACAGACTAAGTAATATTGATACAAGATTGCATGTACATGATGTACTGTAAAAAAAAATATTAACTGCATCATAAAACAAAAACAATCAGTCTAACGCACTTATATGATTTATAACAGCACATAATCTAATCAAATCAAATTTGTGACAAACAAAAATGTCATCTCCGTATATTTTTTTTAATTCTAACTTATATTTTTTAATTAAAAGTAAATAATGATGTAAAAAGACTAAAGCTTCTGCCCTATCTGGCAGCAATCGATTTTTTTTTCCATATAAGTTTTTTTTATTTTTTATTTTTATTTTATTTATTGGCATCTAGGCATGCGCCCATACAGCCATTTTCATATTACAGGATAGCATCATTTTTTTTTTTTTTTGCTGTCGTCAGTCTTTAGACTGGTTTGATGCAATCCTCCATCCCTTCCTATCCTGTGCTAACCTCTTCATTTCTACATACCCCTTACAATCCACGTCCTCAATTATCTGCTTCATATATTCTAATTTCTGTCTTACCTCTACAGTTCTTACCTTCAACTGTTCCCTCCACTAACAAATTAACCAATCCAGCATGTCTCAAAATATGACCTACCAGCCTGTCTCTTCTTCCTGTAAGCTTCTTCCATAAACTTCTTTTCTCACCCATCATTTCTAAAACTCGTTCATTTCTTACTTTGTCTGTCCACCTAATTTTCAGCATTCTTCTGTAGCACCACATTTCAAATGCTTCAAGTTTCTTTCTTTCCGGTATTCCTAAAGTCCATGTTTCGCTACCGTAAAGTGCTGTGCTCCACACATAGAGTTTTAAGAAGTTCTTTCTAATTCCTAGATCAATATTTGAAACTAAAAGGTTTCTCTTTTTCATGAAGGCTCTTTTTGCTAATGCTATTCTGCTTTTAACATCATTCCTGCTTCGGCCATCGGTTGTAATTTTGCTTCCCAAGTAACAGAACTCACTCACTTCTCCTATTGCATCAGATCCTATTTTTATATTTAATCTGCTAGTATTGGTGTCATTTCTGCTACATTTCATCACTTTTGTTTTACTTTGATTTATATTCAGTCCAAAATCTTCCTTCAGTATTTTGTTCATGCCATTCAATAACTTCTCAATATCCTCAGCCCTCTCTGCTAATAAGACAATGTCGTCAGCAAAACGTAGTATACTGATTTTTTCTCCCTGAAAACTTATGCCACATGGAAATTTTTCTTTGACCTTCTTCAATTGCTTCTTCAACATACAAGTTGAATATTAACGGGGATAGACTACAACCTTGTCTCACACCCTTTTTAACCGATGCATGTCTCTCGTGATTCTCTACTTTTATCACAGCCACTTGATTCTTATGTAGTTTATAGAGTATTCTTCTATCTCGATACTTTAGACCTGACTTCTTTAAAATTTTGAACATCTTGTCCCACCTAACATTATCAAAAGCTTTTTCTAAATCAACAAATGCCATAAAAGTATCTTTGTTTTTCTTGATCCGCCCTTCAAGTATTAATCTTAAAGACAGAATTGCTTCCCTTGTACCGCGATTTTTCCTAAATCCAAACTGATCTTCACCTACTATCTCTTCTACTACCCTTTCCATCCTTCTGTATATTATTCTGGTCAGTAATTTTGAAGCATGTGATGTTAGACTAATTGTGCGATAATTCTCACATTTGTCAGCTTGTGCTTTCTTTGGAAGTGTGAAGATGATATTTTTATTAAAATCAGTTGGAATTTCTCCTGTTTCATAACTTTTTGATATCGGCTTGAATAATCTTTCGATTCCTTCCTCTCCTAGAGATTTAAGAAGTTCTGCAGGGATCTCATCAATTCCAACTGCCTTATTTACTTTCAAGTCATTCAGAGCTTTATTAAATTCTCTCCTCAAAACAGGATCTCATAAGTCATCCATATCGACATCGCCTTCCTTTTCCAATACACTATTGTTCAGGTCGTCCCCAACATACAGTTTCTCAATGTATTCCTTCCATCTGTTAGCTCTATCTTCTGACCTTAAAAGAGGTTTCCCATCGGCAGCTTTAATGTTCATACCTCTTTTCTTCATTTCTCCAAAATTCTGTTTGATCTTTCTATATGCAACATCTACTTTTCCTGCAAGACATTTCCTTTTCTACTTCTTCACACTTTTCTTGTAGCCATTTTTCTTTTGCTATTTTGCATTTCCTATTTATTTGATTTCTAAATTGCCTGTACTGCTCTTTTCCTGCTTCATCCTGAGCATTTTTGTACCTTCTCCTCTGATTGATCAGCTGCAAAATTTCTTCTGTGATCCAAGGTTTTCGGGCAGCTTGTTCCCTAAAGCCTAAGGTTTCTTTGCCAGCTTTCATTATTTCGGTCTTTAATGCATTCCATTCGTCCTCGGTTGAGCTCCTTTCACAGTTAATTCTTAGACCCAAGTCAACCATTTCTGCAAATTTTTCTCTTGTGCTAGATTGTTTCAGGTTTATTCCCTTCCAGTCTGTTCTGCTTATGCTGCTTCCTTATTCGCTTAATTTCAGCCAGCATCATTAACGTACAAATAATGATATATGCAACTAGTCATTTACATTTCACCGAATAACGTCGATTTTATAACAATAATAATAATAATAATAGCATGTCATTAGCCTTCTTCCATTTTACCGAATAACCACTATGGCCTTACAATGGTAGTATACAATATACTTTACAAATCAAGTCCATAATATTACAGTAATGCAGTTAAAACATATTGTTTGAGTTTGTTTGAATTGTGTCACTTAAAGTAGAGGAAAACATCAATAGTATAACAATAGTGATATACCGCAATTAAAACTTCTTACTTGACTATAAACTGTGACACCCAAATGCTGGTATCCAGCAACTTGAGATTTTCATTTTTAAGAATAATTACAATAATATTCTACCAGAAGTATGATACATTTAAAACAAGTTATTTACATTTGTTGTGATTGAGTCGCCCATATGTTTAAATCACAACAAACCATTCATTTCATTTGCAGGATATCTACAATAATGATATATTACAAAATGACATCCAGAGAGTATAATTAAAACACATATCGTATCAGCTTGTTTAAATTGAGACACCAATGTTTTTCAAATGTTGGTATAGGAGCAGATATATGTCGTAGTCTTCCGTTAACAAGAGGGTAGCAGCACATGTGGGGAGAGGGATTCCTTTGTTCTTGAGAGAGTGTAGTAGAAGGTCTGTCTCTACTATGTTTCGGCGGCACCCAAAGAGCAAGTGGTTTGTATCCTCTATTTCCCCACATTGGCAGTTAGGGGAGTCAGTGAGGTGGATTCAATGGAGGTGTTGTTTGTAGCAGCAGTGATTGAATTTCAGTCCTCGCGATACTTATAGTGAAGTTGCGGGAGGCACTTATATATCTCATACCACGGAGAGGGGGTATTTCCGGGTGGATGCGACCGTAATGTAGGCCTTTTATCGAGAGTGAGCTCTTCCACGCCTTATCCACTTGGCTGTCATGGTTCTTTTGATCTGTCGAATAGCTTCGGGTAGGGGGATCGTACTGTTTGCGTATCGCACCGCTGTGTGCGGCTTGTTTGGCGTATCGGTCTGCCATCTCGTTGCCTGGAAGACTGCAATGTGATTTGATCCATTTAAACTCTACAGTCTTATTTGCTAGTTTTAATTCGTGAACTGCATTCACGATGTCGTGTACTCGTGAGTCGTTGTGCACTTTCCTATGGTGGTTTTTTTTAAAAGCAATGCTGACTTTGAATCTGATAGGATTACATGGTTGCTATAAGGGGAGGTCTTTGCGTATTTTAGTGCTTCCAAGATTCCCATCAGCTCTGCACTCATAATGGTATATTCTGTTGGTAACCGAAATAAACCCTTGTCTCCAGATCTTGGTATACAGTAGGCGCATCCAGTGGCATCTGGAAACTTGGAGCCATCCGTATATCTGTTCCATGTGGGATCGGTTGTGTAGGTACTGATACACGTTTGCTCTGTAGTTTCCGCGCTTGTGTCTACTTCCAGATTCGTGACAGTTTCCCAATACGGAGTCTCGAAGGTAAGCATTTTCCTGCTTTGACGTATGCTGGCTCGTATCTTATATGTTTCTAGGTACTCCGCCGCAATGGGAGGCATTTTTTTCTTACTCCAGTAATTGTCAGTTAGGCATTGCATTGAGAGATTGTGTATAGAGTTGAGCAGTCTGGTCCCGGGGTACTGGCTATTCTTGATCAGGAATTTTGCAGTTAAGAAGCTTCTGCGGATCTCTAGGGGAGGTTCGTGTGCTTCCACTAGGAGCGCGTTGGTAGGTGTTGATTTCATAGCGCCAATACAAGTGCGCAGAGCTTTATATTGGACTTTGTCCAGTTCTTTAAGCACGGTGTTAGTTGCAGAACCGTAACATACACAGGCGTAATCAATATGTGGTCTCACCAGAGATTTATACAGCCTTAATAATTGAGGTATCCCCTCCCCACTTTACGTTGGCTATTGCGCGGATGAGGTTGATCGCCTTGTCGCATTTCTTGACCGTATTTTTTATCGTGAGTACCCCACTTGAGTCTGTTATCGATCCAAACGCCAGGTATTTCACAGCGTTTTTAACTGGGATGATAAAGGGTCCTAATTTTATGTTAGACATCGCGGGCGTTCTGTGTCGGCTGTAAATCGATACTGCCGATTTCGCTGGTGATATGTCTAGCCCGTTGCTGAATAGCCATTGATTGAATTTGTCCATTTCGGCGGATAGTACCATAAGGCATTCTTCCCATGTTTTTCCAATGATAAATATGCATATATCGTCGGCATATTGGAGAATGACGATTTTACTGTTCATGGAGTAATGAAGATCATGCGTATACAAGTTAAATAACAGGGGGCCAGAACAGAGCACTGCAGCAGGCCACGATTAGTTTTTCTGCTCGCAAACAGTAGTTCCTCGTTGCGTTATTTCCAACCATCGATCCGAAGTAGTGTGCGATTAGATTTCCTTAAATTGTGTCCGGTATCCCTAGATTGCCGAAGTTTTTGGCTAGGATCGGTACACAGACATGGTCATATTGCGCTGTTTACTATCAGTGTATACGGCCATCATATATTTGTTCTTGGTAAGGCAGGAGTGAATTTCGGAAGTGAGGTGTGCTAAGGTGTCTATGGTGCCTTTGCCTCTTCTAAAGCCGTACTGCGTTTCCGGAATTAATGCGTGGTGTTCCAGCCACCATTCCAGTCTCCGCTTTATCATATGCTCCAGTACTTTGTAGGTGCATGGCAGTAGGTTTATGGGTCTATAGGATTCTGCGTTGTTGCCTACTTTTCCCCGGTTTTTTCACGGGAACTACCCGCGCAGTCTTCATCTCTTTTATTTGTAGCCTTTCGACCATATCCTGTTAAGTATTTCGCATAGCTTCGTTTTTGCGGAATCTGGCAGATTCTTTTAGCATGCCGTAGTGGATGTTATCAGGTCTGGTGATGAGTCCGTGCCTTGCTTTTAATGCAATATTGAATTCGTTCAGCTGGAAGGGTTGCAGGAGGAAGTGTGATTCAGTTGCCCTTGGTTCTGTGAGATTTGTCTCTACCCACGGTGGGGTTAGCCTTTGAAGGATGTTCTCTAATAAGTCGGTTGTTAAGGGGTGATTTTGCTTCTGCCTGAGTGGATGAATACTTCAATTTTCTGACCTTTTGCCATATATCGGATAATGGCGTTTCTTTATTAAAGGTTCCACAAAACTCTCTCCATTTTTCTCTCTTTTTATTCTTTGGCCATCTTTTCACTCTTGCCTGAGCTCTACGGTGTTCCAGATAGTTTTCGATCGTGGGACAGCTTTTGTATGCCCGTAGTGTCTCTCTGCGTCTTTGGACGGCTTCGTTGCATTCTTTATCCCACCAAGGAGTGCTTTTGTTCCTCATAATATGTACTGGTTTCCGAGCAGGAATAGAAGATATGGCAGCTTGGGTTATATCCTTGGTCATGGATTTATAGTCCAGTGCGGGGTTACCGCTACACTTCCATGAAGCTGTCAACCGTTCCATAGTTGTTTGGAATTTATTCCAGTTCGCCTGGTGTATTTTCCATCTATAGGGAGATCTATAGGGAGGGGATATCAACCGCCTGGCTGGGGAGTCAGTCTGGAGGCGAAGTAGGATAGGAAGGTGGTCTGATCCCAGTGTGTCGTCTACTACTTCCCAGGTAATGTCTGTAGCTATGTTCGACGATACGCAGGAGATGTCCACTGCTAATGGTGCTTGCCCCTGGCGCATTAATTCTGGTTGGATTACCGTTGTTCAGTACCACCATATCTTCTTCCTCTAATATTTCCGCAATTATGTTCCCAGTTTATCCGTGCTTTGGCATCCCCATACTGTATTATGTGCATTGAGATCTCCCAACAAGATGACCGGTTTTGGCAATTGTCTGAGGATATTCGTGATAAATTGCTTGGTTGTCTTCTTATTCGCTGCTCTATATACTGACACAATGGTTATTAATTTGTTGGTAAGACGTACCCTGGCGGCACATATGTTGAAGTCTGGGTTTCCAGTGCAGGGTTGGAGTTGTTCGTAATAGATGGCGCTTCTAATTAAGATGGCAGACCCCCCGTAACCGGCCAAGTCGTAGCTTTCATAATAGGCTGGCATTGCACTGTTTACCTGCAAGCCGATGTTTTCGCTTGTCCTTGCTGTCTGTTGGCGCTGCACACTTTCCGGCGGCGTTGTCTCCATGTTGATGTCTGCCGATGATGTGGCTTGTGGTGTTATTCTGGGGACCTTGATGTTTTCACTTCCGCTGCCGTTGTCGTATCCCGGGATGCATGGGCGTTTCTGGGGTGCGTATGTTGACATTTCTTCTTCTCTTAATAGCGGTGCATCTCGTTGATCTAGTGCACTGTTGTCAGCTGGCAGTGATGTAATCGATGTGTTAGACGTTGCAATTATAACGTCCATGGTTGCTGGCGGTTCATCGTCTGCGCTGTGCAGATATTGCTGCACCTGACTACCTGTGTTGTTTTCTTCTACCGCTGGAACCATGTTTATTACGCCATTTGGCTGACGTTGCATCGTTGGCTGCATCAGGTATTGTCCGCCTTCGCCCTATTCACCGCCGTACATGGCGGATGAGGGCTGAGGCTGAGCTGTATTAGATGTTATTTGCTGCTTCTATCACTATTTCGGTGGCTGTAGTGAAACACACGGTTAGAGTCCCGAGAGACTGTTGCGCGGTCTCGGGAAGAGTCAGACGGGTATACGTAAACACTTATCCACACAAGTCACTGCCTCGCGGATACACGGAAGTTATCGCTACGAAGGTTGAGACTCGACTGCTTATAAGTTTTCGGCCTCAGAGAACAATCGCTCACTGTAATCGGAACTTGCGGGACGACTAAGGTACACTTTAGCGATGCGCGACATTTCAGGATACCTAGAACTGTTGCGATTCCACCACTGAAATGGGTCTTCATCACGCTTTATCACCGGTAACGCACAGTAGGACTACAGTTCATGAGCTGCCCTTGACCTGTCATCTTGAATATCTTCTATTTTTCTTGATACAAATTTTTGGTAGCAACGTCAAAAATTTCGTTGTGTTGCTGTTTCTATATTGTCTTCATCGGTGGAAGTGCTGTGTAGATCATCTTTGCCATTGTCGCTCTCGTAATCACTCATGCTATTTTAGAGATACTAGTAAAAATTGAGACCTAATGGTGATGAGATCCTTTGTCTCGAAAAACTGTTGCTTATATCTTGGATCCGACAATGTAGCCAGGGTGAAGTTATGTTCCAAGTCGAACCAACTCTTCAAATCATTTTCCAGCAGGACTTTCATTTCCATGATTTCTTTGTTTTCATCATAGTAAATTACTAGATATTTCTGTAAGGTTTTCAGGTGAGGTATTACTACAGACATCGAAGAGCAACTTGAACTTATAATCTTAGTAATCTCATCAAATGGCTTCAGCAATTCAATGCTTTTTCCGAGTATTTTCCATACTTCAATAAACTAATTTTCGAAATTTACCGATGTTTCAGCCACGTATAAAAAACAGCTCGTTTTGGTTCTATAATGCGATATATCATATAGTGCGTGGAATTCCATCTGGTGCATACATCTTGGACAAGCTGGTGGTATGGTAAATTTAGTTCTTGCTGCAGATCACGAAGTTTTGACTGAGCCTGATTAGAGTGGTTAAAGTGTGTGACAATTTGTCTTGATTTTACAAGTATTTGTGTCATGGTATCATGATTCAAAGCAGTATTGATTGCTAGTTGTAGAGCATGTATGAAACAAGCTACTCCCTTAAAAACTGAATCGTCGATTCCTTTCGTCATATTTCTGCCGTTGTCTCGCACAACGGCGTGAATTTTGGTTGTATCTATATTCCACAAAGTTGGAATTTCTTCTAAACAATTTTTTGTATATTGTTGGCAGTATGTGTTTCGGGGAAATGTTTCATTTGCAATACTGCGTGATGATATTTAAAACTATCGTCAAGCCAGTGAGCTGTAAAACTGAAAAAACTTTCCTTGTTATTTGTGTTTGTCCACATGTCGCTAGTGACTCCCATACTACACTACCATATTCGAGCAGTGGTCTGACCAAAGTTTTGTAACCCAATTCCTTTACTTCTCTCGTGCATCCCCTCATCACTCTCTCCAACAAGTGGAGAATTTTGAAACCTTTTCCTACCACCTGTCCAATGTGTCCTGCCCAGTTAAGCTTGTTATCAAATGTAATACCAAGATATTTACATTTCAAGTCTTCAGCAAGCAATTCTTCCCCCAATAAACTCGTTGGCCAAGGATACGACGGCTGTGCTGCAATGGCTGGTCATGTAGGTGGTGTTCAGAAAATTATTAATGACAAGTATCCCACAGCCCTATTCTTCCATTGTGAAAGCCATATATTGAATCTTGTCGTCAGTGATCTGAACGATGTCAGTGAAGTAAGAAACGTTGCTGGGACGACAAAGGACATCATACATTTTTTTTAGAGAGAGTACATTGCGACGAAATAAAATTCCAAATATACCTCTTTTCCGTGAAACGCGTTGGACCGAAAAGTAAAAGAGTATAAGAAAATTTTCTGAAAACTTTATTACTATTGTACGAGTTTTAGAAGAACTTTCGCACAAAGCACCAAACTCCATAACGAAAACCAAAACATATCAGCTGTACACTACTGCAAAAACTCCAACATATATTGTGACACTATTAGTGATTGCTGCCTATTCCGCCAAACTGGAACCCGTGTGCAACCAATTACAAAAAGTAGATATGAATATAAAGGCAATACACGATCACATAAATAAATTAACGGACTTGCTTCAATCTCACCGTGATAATGCGACGATGGAGTTCGTTGTTATTTTCGAGAATGCTCGAAAAATTTGCGAAGAACTGGAATAGTGGCAAGACAGACCTACAGATCAAATCAACCCTCTGAAAATACAGAAGAATTCTTCAGAATATCTATCTTCATCCCATATTTAGATTCAGTAATTTCTTCTCTGAGAATGCGTTTTTCCTTTACATATAAAAAAGCATTTTCGCTTATCCAGTTACATCCAGAAAACATAAGAAAATTGGACAAACATTCATTTTTAGTCATGGCAGAAAAGATACAGAATTTTTATGGATATTTTTTACAGAATTTTATTGCCGAGGCTACCACATGGTACGAGATGCACAAGACAGGTGAAGTGAGTGATGTCGCCTTAAATGAATCCCTTACTGAATACGCAGATTTGATTGCTCAAGCCACCCCGTTTTACCCAGCGGTATGCGAGGCAATCAAGATTGGCCTAACCATTCCAGCGACAACATGTAGCATTGAAAGGTCATTTGGTACCTTACGATGGGTCAAGACTTGGAACCGGTCAACTATGGGAAACGCGAGGCTAAACGGCCTGTCCATTCTCAGTGTTCACAGGAAAAGGGTAGAGGAGGACACTGAATTTATTAACAAGGTGTTGAACAAATTTGGACAGCAACCTAGACGCCTAAAGTTATTGTTGAAACTGTGAATTTAGTAATAATTTTTTATTCATTAAATTTTTTCTTTGTATTTTCCAATTTTTTTATGAAATGTCAGGGGGAGTGCAAGTGCACCCCCTTGCACCCCCTTCCCGGCGCCCATGGACACGGCACTGTTCACTTCCTACCGAGATATTCATACAGCTGTTCACAACCTTCAAGTGGCCCTTACTTCCTTATCCAACGGCTCAAACATGTGGCTCATCGCACTGAACGCAACTAAGTGCGAAACAATGATCTTCACCCCACATATTTCAATTATTTACAACGCATAAAACAAATTATAGTGAACACAAATATTTCGCAGTCATTCACGCAACGATAACACTTATATCAATGGACATTAATATGGTAAGGGGATCCAACCTCAATTAAAATTTTCAACACACTGCCTTGGAAGAGTTTAAACTTTTTGTTTGCTCGGATAGCTAGTTGTAACATAATTATCAGTTATGACACTAAACTACATATGGTGAATTGCGAACAAAAAATATAGCGATCAAATGGATTATATACAAACGTACATATTAAAAATATAATTTTGGGGACTTTCAGTCGCATTCAGAATGGCATTAATTTCTACTGTGTATGATATCAGAGAACATAATCGGCTGATGTTATGAATTATTTGATTCCTTGATATACAGTTACACTATGAGGAAGCGGCCCTTTCTCGTCTGCGTATAGAGCCCATAAACCATTCATGGTTAGTACGAATCCAATTTATGGTGGTCCAGATCTTAAATCTTGGGACCGAGCATGGTGGGTGAACGGTTAACGTTCTGGCCTCGCAATCGGGAGGACGCGGGTTCGAATCCCCATCCGGGCATCCAGATTTGGGATTTCCATGATTTCCCAAAATCACTCCGGGTGAATGCCGGGATGCTTCCTTAAAAAGGCCATGGCCGAATTCCTTCCCGTTTCCCTGACCCCGGTCCCATCCCGCCTCTAATGACCTTAGCCGTCGACGAGAAGTAAAAAAAAAAAAAAAAAAAAAAAAAAAAAAAAAAAAAAAAGCAAATACAAAGACGATCATTTCTGTACGAAGCGGATATCTGAATGCAATATTACTTTAATGCTTGCGGTAAATCAAAGCGCCAATCAAGCAGATATTTTGCTGTTAGTAGAGATACCGATTATTTTGAATATCACTAAATTCAAACTGGATGGGGAGTTCACAGTTTATAATTTTCTTGTAAATCCTTGCAACGGATTTTTTTTTTTTTTTTTTTTTTTTCCTCGGTGATAGGAGGAGAAAAATTATTTATCACACTAATTAGAAACTTTATCTTTCCCAATTGGATTTTTACCTTGGATCACACGAAACTGAAAAGCGTTAGTATATGATAATTGATAACAAATTTATGTCTTTACTGTTGAGTATGGTTAGCATTTATTTCTAATTGTTTTGAAATGTAACTAATTTGCAAGCAGTTACGTAGAATTAAACGATGCTTTCAAACTTCCCTAGGGACGCCGGGTCACAGCATTAAATGCCGACGTTTCGACCTCTTTTTTCCGCCTTTTGTGTGTCAGTTGTGTTTAATAGTGCGTGTGAAACATATCTCAGTGCAGTTCCTCCCGTAGAAGAAGGCGGAAACAGATCGGCATTTAACACCAGGACTCGGAGCCACCCGAGAAGCACAGAAACTGTTTATTCCGATCGTGGAAACCTCGATTAAAAGTTGTCGCTCACTTATTGATATTAGGTACGGAGAAATATTCAATTACAAAGGCGTTATGACTGAGAAATAGACTCTGTAAATGAAACAGCTAAAGGTAAACTTTCAGTGATGGCTTTCACCACTAACGGGAATGTTAACCGCAGTACAGCAGCCACTAACAGCTAGAAGAGCACTTCGTGTGGAAGATTGTAGGCGGGTGAAGAAAAGCCAAGGCTGTTTGAATAGGACATCGGTCATGGCTAACTACATATACAGTAGCTGCAACAACATCGTCGGAAACTGGGACCTGATTTAACACTGTTTGTTGTCGATACGGGATACAAGATACATTTATTTATTTCCGTGAAAAATATTGTTATAAAATTCCTTTATTCAGATCAATGTGATTTTCATATATTACTCTAAAAATAGAGGTATTGAGTGTTTGATGTTGATAGTGGAGTACTATGATTTGCTGTCAAGATAACTTCACAACAGTATAAGATCTACTATTTTATGTCCATCGGACAAATTACTGCCTAGCTGCCTTATCGTCAAGTCTTAAGATTAATAATATAGGATAATAAAGATTAATGACGTCAGAATATGAAATGTTTATACAAGTAAAAAAAAAAAAAGGCCATATGCATACATACGAAACGGAAAACAGACAGAAACATACCTTTTTAAAGGCAGCTTATTTAATAACAGGAGTAAAACTTTTTCGTCATACACTAGTTGCTTCTGGTTACAAAAAATTTGTCGAAAGCTACATAAAAGGCTTCATTAGTCATGTGTTGGCGGATATTAGTGCTCATGCCGACTTTTATTGTATTTAATTGCCAATAATACGCATTAATTTACTGTAAGATGCATTTAATTTTTTGGTGTTTTAGGCCTATGTTAACTTTCAAGTTATGATGAATTAGGTATCGGCTTACTAATGCAAAATGTTGTTAACGTGGCTTGTAATCGACAAATAGGAACGATGGTTGCAAACACAAGTGCAGCCAGCAATGCCCCCATTTTATTTTCCGCACCAGAACACTTAACGACGCAACGCACAGCGCTGATCACACTTACCAGAAGACAGCACGCGCCTGGACTGTGGTTCTGATTGCCGCTTCACGCGCTCAAGTAGCTTCGCGCCGACCTTGGAACAGTTGTCTGCAACTAGCAGCGTCATCGCAGCCGCTGGAGGGCATCAGTGGAGAAGTCTGAAAAGATCTGAATCCGATTCGAGACGATAAATGCTCACTTCTGGTGTAATAACTCTAAAAGCTTCTTCCAGGATCTCCTTCTATGTAATAACGTATTATTTCGCTACTCATTTTCAAATTATACCGAAAAAATAGAATATTACTTCTGGAGTAATGATCCATTATGATGATTTCATCCTCAGTATTTATGGAGGGTTTGCCTGCGACTTCGTTCGCATGGAACCGGTATTTTGATGAATCAGTATAAGTAAAACAAAAGTTATAATCTTTTTGCATTCGCTAAGTACGTATTTATATTCTGTACTTATTCTAATAACTGTTGTTGTTTTTAGAAAATTCAGGCTCGTCAAAACTGGAGATTGATATAAATTACTCCTGACGTCAAGTATTGGTGAACTAGTAAAATTAAATATAAACTTCGTTGAATGATTAATATTAGCTGATGGCAGAACAACGGCTGAGTTAAATTACGATCAACGCAATGCATTTTTCTGTGGTTAATATCGGCAACTCGGTTATTCCTGAGAAATTAATCTCCACTTTTTAATTATAATTTTTTACATGTACATTCCTGATTATTGCGCACACTATTGTCCTTATAAAGAAAGAATAAAACATTTGTGTCCAACTACAAACTTGCTGTCAATAATTCACCATACTTTTAATCACCTCCGAAATTTGACAGTTTCTGCAAGAACATAATTGGCCACTTCATTACAATATAGTTATCTTTATTAAAAGTGTGTGTGTAATAGTACTCTTTGTAGCACTATTAATTTCTAACGCCAGAGAAATAGGAATCCCACAAAAATAATTCTTGTAAAAATAGGCCTAGTCTCGTGTTCATGTAGTGACAAAAAGTTATGAGATCTTATTCTGAGTAAAGACTACACTTTACAATGTGTACTCACTTCACTTTTTGAAACAGAATGGTTTCTCTCGTTGTCATAGTCAGTTTATTTAGGATAAAAAAATCTGATGACTTGGCCATTATGCAGGCCATGTTTTAGTTAACCTAAATGTGTTGCTTTATCAAACTTATAAATACTTAATAGCCAAGATTTCCCTCGCTATTTTTCGAATTTGACAAGTATATTTTATTCCCTCAATTTCGGTAAAAATTATGACGTGCGTAATGGCCAAGTCATCATATTTTTTATCCTAAATAAACGATCTATGACACCGAGAAAAACCATCCTGTTTTACAAAGTGAAGCGAATACACACTTTAAAGTGTAGACTTGGCTCAGAAAAAGATCTCATAACTTTTTGTCACTACATGAACACGAGACTTGACCTATTTTTATAAGAATTGTTTTTGTGGGATCTCATTTCTTTTTGTAAGTTTATCACTTATTCTGAATCGCCTCTCAAATGTTATTATTCCATTTAAAATTCACTGGATAAGAACATTTTAAAATTTAAGACATCAATATACGTTGCCAACAATGCCCCACTCCCTGAAAACAGTTATTGTGCGCTGTAGCCAAGCAGTTGCCGTTGGTTTCAATACCACTATAAACAAAATTACTAGTAAATTCCAAACTAAGCACATTAATTACTTTGGAATCTCAGGCCAGTTGGGTGACTTTTTTTAAAACTCTTTCAAGTTGCTGGTAGGGGCCCCCCTGAGCTGAGCATGGGGTCTCCTGAGCTTAGCTTGGGGGCCCCTGAGATGTGGCTGGGTGCACCTGGGCTGTGGGCCCCCTGAGCAGTAGCGTATCCAGTATCTAGGTTCACAATGCCATAAGAGATAAAAAAGTAGGTCTCCCATTCGCCTCTGAGCCAAGCTTGGGGACCCCCTGGGCTGCGCTTGGGGCCCCCTCAGCTGCGCTCAGGGGCCCCCTGAGCATGGGGGCACTGCACCGCCTAGCCCTATTGTAGTTACACCCCTGCCTGAACCAAGCTGTAAAATTATGCATTCATGGCAATCAATGGTGAATATGCAGTTTAGATTCGTACGAAAAGAAAGCCAGTTATCCAAGTTGTTTTGTTAGGTTACATTGGCAATCGTATTTCTCAGATGAACAATGTTTTACAATCGCTGCAACGTTCAAACAAACACACACACACACACACATATCCCCGCACCTTCATTTGTTTTACTGTTTTTAAATATGTTGGAAATTCTTCTTGAGACAGATTCGATGGTTTGAGCATATAGCTCCAAATTAATTAACCTGCAAATATGCACCGGATCGTTTGGGTTGCCATTGAATAAATACATGGAAAATCAGCAATACATGGAAAATCAGCAATATCATTACCAACAATGCCCCAATATCAGATTTTTCTTAGGATTTAGGGATGAAACCATATATGTGTACCAAACTATTAGTTTCTAGGATTACTGGACGTACAGTGGAATTTTGATGGCGCGGTGTACTGAAATAAAATTTTGAATTTCAATAACGTCCAAAGTAAGAAAAGGAAAGAAGTAAAATTAAACACATTAGTTAAACATAGTAAGCAAACTCTACAGTGAAAATATGAGGTTTATAAAGTAGTTAGGGTAGGGGTAGGTAAGGGTGTAGGTATATGGAAATTTACGAGTTTCAGACCTTTCTTACAATATGTGGGTAAAATGTTATCTGTGTAACAAATTCAGCACTCTACGACTACTGGAAGTGCCTTAGAATTTTGATTATCATCAGTCAGTGACAAAATAGCTGTAGTTTGCATCATAATAATAACGAAATTAAGAACAGTAACGAAATAAAATTTAGTAAGTTTGCTAAAGTTGTTCATATCTATGCATAACAGAAATTTGAGGCATGTAGCATAAATACTACCGAAAAAAGTGAGGTTCAAAAATGTCCTGAATCGCTTCGAGAAAAGGGTAGGCAGTGCCGCCGTTGACTCGACTTGGCGGGTGCACTGCCGTGCACCCAAATCATAACGGTGCTTAAATAATTTTCTGAGTATCGATCCTTAGCGCAGCAAAAATGATTCAGAACTTGAGCATTGCAGCTACCAATTTTTGATTGTTCATCAAATGCTACGTCTCGAATTACTCCCGTCATCATTACGTAATCTGGGAGCTAAGTCGGTAGGTATTTTAAATCCGAAAATTACACTATCTTCTGTGTCAGAGTGTTGTGAAATCTGACTACGTAATAATGAGTAAACAAACGAGATATCGCATGAATAGTTATCAGCAGACGAGGCTGCAAAAGCAGTAGCGTTACACTTCTATTAGTAACTATTCATACAGTTTTCCAAGTTTAGTATTGTTATCATATTACCATGGGAAAAAAGAGGAGAGAATGTGATCTGAGATAAATAATAGGCCTAAGGCTAATTGTACTTAATACTGGCACAGTGAGAACTATGTGACACATTTTGGAAAAATGTTTTGTAAACATAGTCCTACTATTAGCTGTATCTTCGAAAAAAGATGAAATTATACCAGGACTGTTGCTACGTCTATATTATGTAAGATATTCTCACGTATAAACAGTAGTTTCGATAACGTTATATGTGCAACAAAAGTCATGAGATGCCTTATAATATCGTGTGGGGGCTCCCTTTGCACTGCGAATTGCAGCAACGTGACATGGAATTCGCTCAACAAGGCGTCGAAAGTTTCGTGAAGAAATACTCAATCTCGATTGTTCTAAAGCTGTCCATAATTACGAAAGTGTTGCCGGTGCAGGTTATTGTTCATGACTTCTAGATCATGTCCCAGAAAGTTGGATTGGATTCATTTCTTGTGATCTATGTGACTAAATCATCGCTGAAATGTCCAGAGTGTTCCTCAAACCAATCGCGAATGATCTTGCCACATTGTCGTCTTGTAAAATATCATCGTTTTTGAGAAAATAAAGATCATGAATAGTGTAAAGTGATATCCAGGAAGCTGCACAGAACCATTTCTAGGCAATGGTCGGTCCAGTTTGACAAGAGGCCATATAAACACAGCCTGTACCAGGATGCAGCCACCTCCAGCATTCAAAGTGCCTTCCTGACAACCTGGGTTCATTGCCTCGAACCATACCATAAGTCCTTACCAACTGGAGTTGTGACTCATTTGACCATGTAGCCTTCTTCCAATCACTAGGATCTAAATGCTCACGACATAATGGTAGATGCTATAGCAGATGGCGTTTTATTAGGAGAAACACTCGAGTCGGTTTTCTGCTGCCATATCGCACCAAAGTCAAGTTTCGCTACACTATCTGCACGTCCATAATTTAGTGGTGCTGTACTTTGACACAGTATTACCTGTCTGTCAACGTTGACATCTCGACGCCTCTGCCATTAAGTAGAAGTGGTCGGCCACAGCGTTGTCTTTGGCGGGAGGTATCATCGGAAATTATTTTTTCACGACACTCTCTTCATACTGTTGACCCATAATTAAGTCGGAAAACCTTTCACAAGACTCGGGAGAAAGCTCCGACACTGCACGGCACATTTTTACGTTTCCGCCATCTGGATGTTTGCATCTTCTTTTCCCATGACTTTTGGCACCTTTCTGCTAATCAGGTAAAATCCTCAGAAATAATGAATGAGACATACTGTAAGATAATAATATACCGCTTCAGACACAATGTACGAAGTATTAATTTCAGTTTGAGAATGAATGTCGTCACGATAAGGCACTTGTCTACAATCGTCAGTTTTAACAAATGAGCGACTATGATAAATGTGTGGTAAATGTGAAATGCTATTTGTATTGTGACTGAGATAAAAAGAAAGGAGCAATCAGAAACACGATGTCTTTTTATTTCGAAGCACGTCAAGGACGCCATCAGCATTAACGCTAGCATCTGTCGAGCTATTCATCACTCACAGCGTCACATCTGCTCGCTCGACTGACGAACACCGTTTCCAGATACTAGTACCATAGAGGTCTCGCCACGAATCTTGTTTAGTTTCAATATTAAATATTCATTTTGCTAATGGCGAAATTGTTTCCTCTTAACAGGCCATGGCTTTTCCAAATAAACATTCCGGTATTCGCTTCCAGAGATTTAGGGAAAACACAACAACAGATATATGGATGGGCGAACGGAGATTCGAACCCACGTCCTTCCTAACAAAGGGATATGGACTCCCTGAAACATAAAGCGTTACAAGAAACGTACTTCTTCTACACAAATCCTGAATCCTTCAAGTTTCCATTGTGATAATGGTTCTATGGGTTCTATGCTATAAGCTAAATTTCATGCACCCTGGTCCGGGGTATTCTTTTGTTTCACTTTGTTATCTGATGTAGATGTTAATCATTCTCAGTTTTTGTGACAGAATTGTTTGATGCAGTGTTGGTAGAAAAACATAATTTTTTTTTCTGGCCTGGAAATTGTTTAAGAACCCTGTTTTTGTTTATGTTTACAGCATTGGTAACCTCGGTAATAAAACCAAAATCCATCAATACTAAAGTTTTATCAAATTACTTCGATCTCTCTTTCATCGTGGTGCAGTTCTTTACCTTCTATACCTTCGTCCTTGAAGTTCAAATAAAAATTATGATGTTAAAATTGTTCTCCAAGTTTAGTGCCTTTCATCACCCGTCATTGGTCAGTATTCCAAACTTCACACTTGGACGTGACAAATGGTTTATAATTGTCCCCTACGTTGAATTTAAATAATGTTTTGTGTTTATAATTTCTCTTTACCTACCGCTGATTTTTTTCCATATTGCCATTAAATCCTTTTCCAATTTTGATCTTCACAATGTGTGAAACCATATAATATTTTTACAGACAAGACTATTTGTTAGTTTCTGATATCACTTCAGGAAGTTCTCTAATACGGCAGCAGTTTATTTCAACCAAATAGGATTGAATAGGATTTTAATCAAAAATATTTAAACTTGCACAAATGCTTCCAGTAATTCATTTTTGGAAACAACCAAAATTTTCCTATTTCTTAGAAAATATAGATAGACTACTTATCTATCTAGGTAGCTGTGGGTATTTAACAGCTGTATAGAAAGTAGTATTTCACTCTTCGGTAAGTATGAACAGGAGGAGCTGAAAATTGTTTCTAACTCAGAAATAGTGATAGTAGTTATTATTTTATTACAATTTTACTCTTACTTATATAAGTACGTAGTTATAAGGCATAATGAATCTGCTATAATGAATTTTTTTACGATCTCCCATGATGTAAGGAACAATTTCAAACTTTGAACAATTTATTTGGACTAAACAGAAACTCTATTTCGCATACATTGATCGCCATTTAAAAGTTTCTTTTTTGAGCTATTTTTAAGGTTTAAATACTTGCAACTGTAGTCGAAACAGACGTTAAATTTGTGTAGTTGTACATTAAAATTTTATTTAAGCCTTCATCCCATGGGATAGTAATTCCCGACAAAATTTTATCTATGGATGAAATCGACAATTTCATCTCGAAGCTAAATGTCTTTTCAAACTATTTAGCACGCAATAAAATAATTGCTGAGGAGAAAAATCTGTAAGCTAAAGCCACGTGTAATGACACTCAACAAATCATTTTTCACAAGTTCAGATGTAGAAAGGGAATACTAAGTTTTGTCTCTAACAGCCCCTATCTAATGACTTCAGAGGTCGTCTACAAAGGGACATTATTGAATCTGTCAATCCGAAGCGACAGATTTGACTAAAAGTTTTTACGATCAAAACTTGTTACAGTAAAATCGTTGTGTGCTAACCCACAACATGAACACTCATGATTCTATCAAACAGCAACCAGTACAACACCACAGTCATTCACAATAATTTGCCCAGTCGTTATTTCAGCCAACAAAACTTCATTCCACACGACACTCAAAGAGAGACGAATCATATCTGTACCGCGAAAGATTTGATAAGACTCAGTGGCAAGTTGTGTGTGTTGCCAACTCTGTTTCTTCGGCTGTGTTTCACTGACCTCTGTTAGTTTACTATAAAGCGTTTCAGACAAAAAAAAAAAAAAAAAAAAAAAAAAAAAAGGAAAATCTTTGTGAATAACAGTAGCAGAATTTAGGAATAGGAATTTTAATGGTAGTACACACATCTCGATTACAAATTATACCTAGCAGGTCGGACTGCTATTGGTGGTTGAGCAAAAACTTTGGTGTCTGACATTTGTAAAACACCAGTTCAATATGGGATACAGTCATCCGCATTTCGGTTTTCGATTGTTTCTCAAATTCCAAGCGAATTTCATGATCGGTTCCTTTTCTTTCCCTGCCCGGTTATAACTGCCTCCTCACTGACGAAAAGTAAGGTTCTCTAAAGAAAATATGAATTCTAAAGAAAGGTAAAGGAATAAAATGTAGGTAGGAAAATAATTGGTAAAACAAAGCTCTAATTTCAAGTAATATTCATATATATATTTATTTACTGCACTTAAAGTGAGTAACAATGAAAATCATTACAAATTAAGAGTAAATCTTTTAATTATTCTCTTAAAAATTCTGTCTATAATTATTAAGATCTTGGAACAGTTTTTTTCATTGAGAAGTATCACTCGTTTTTTCTTCAGTTTCATTGGGCGTTGGAGTTTAGCCATTACGAATACCGAAGGCGACCACGTATAGTAACAGCAGCTGCCACCAGTAGAGGTCTAGCGCCGCGCTGGGCAGGTGCCGGGCTCCGTTGTGCCGTATTGTTGCGTCCTGTTGTGCAACAGAGAGCTGAAAAGACTCTGAAACAAGTGGGTATCGATTTTTACAATTCGGGAACTCGGGATAGGAAGAGTTCAGGAGAAATAAATTGAAGAACACAAGAGGTTATGAGGAACACACTTGTGACTCACGAAGCCGACAATCTCCCTATCAGAATGTTCAAAACAGCAGTAGGGATATCCTAGTCCTCATCAGAATCATCAGATTCTGGAAACATCATAATCGCCGGTTCCCCTGTTGCCAGGCTATGCTGGAAACACCAGTTTAGAAGTATCAGAAACCCAAAGGAAAGATACCACCCCTCGGGAGTAACTAGCTTGGGTCCCTCTATCGGTTGGTACGTCATCTACCAAGAACCATGGGCGCCGGGAGGGGGGTGCAAGGGGGTGCATTTGCACCCCCCCCCCTGACATCCCGGGTCGTCCGGAAATTTGGGCCGATAGGGGGTGGGGAGCACCAATTACAGCCCTGGTGCACCCCCCTACAGCCCTGGTGCACCCCCCTACAGCCCTGGTGCACCCCCCTACATCCCGTGTCGCCGTTTGGGCAGTAGTAGAGCTAAAAAAAAAGTCGCCCAGCCCGGAAATTTTTGGGCCGATGGGGGGGGGGGCACCAATGCAGCCCTGGTGCACCCCCCTAGAAGCAATCCTGCCGGCGCCCATGCCAAGAACCATAGACTTCAAGATCCTAACAGTAGCAACGGCGACTACAGTAGCAGAATACCCGTTGTCTTCTCCGCTGCGCTGTTTGCTTGCTGGCTCACCCGCTGACTCTCGAAGACCGAAGACCTCTGAGAAGTAGTCTGGAGAATGCCCCCTCCCACTGAGGCGGGCTCTTTTTTATAGCCGCGCGCGTGACGCACTCCGCTGCCCCGCGCGTCCTTCCAGAAGCTTACGCCCGTATTTCGTCACCCACGCGCCACGCAGCCCTCTTTCTGATGCAACCACACGTTCACTGTTGGCTTCCCTTGCTACCTCATTGCACCATATTAACACTTGGCCTTACTAACACTCAGGCGTTACCTTTATTACTTCGTAACACCTCCCCCCCTTGGGGAAAATTTTGCAATCTCTCTTGAGAGTGCAAAATTTTTTAAGTTCTATGTCGGCTATGTGAGTCTCCTTTTTATTACTTTCTCATCACAAACTACAATGGTTCACATTTTATTACATTACATATCTTTTAACTTGTCTTTTATTATTTACCAAAATTTCCTTTACTTATAATATCCTGAAAGAGAAAATTTCAATTATAATACATCATTTTCTTTATAATAAGTATTTCTTCTACAACACATTATTTTTCTTAATCTTAAAAATCTTCTTTTTCAATGCTCTAATTATTTTCTTTTACATTACCTTGTTTGAGAATTTTTTCACTCAGATTACTACTTTTATTTCTTATAATATCTTTTCTTCTTACTTTAATTTTTCTCACAATACTTTCTCATAGTATGTTATTTTTGTTAACTTTAAAAGTCTTTTTAACATACCTTTTTCTCCTTAAAACTTTCTTTACTCTCTTATAAAGTGAAGCCTTTTTAAAATACATCATTCTTATAATTTTACAAATTCTTTTCATGTAACAGAATACAACAATCTTATATTTTACAAACATAATCACTGTGACCATATCAGTTTCTTAGCGCTTATCCGCTTTATAGTAAAACATTACTGGTGCACTTGGTTCATACTTAACACTCTTTTCCGGTGTTAGTATTCGCTCACTAAGCACCGCACCTTCTGCTTCAGTCACATACCTATTCCTTACAGGACCAAAAGTAATTGTTCACTTTCATCACTGTTCATTCCAGCAGGATGATACCTAACTATACCAGTGTCAGGGTACTGGTTTACAATTTTATTCTTTACACATATTCTGGGGCAGCAGTCATCACCCATTGTTTTACGGAAGAATTTAAAACAATCCTTACAACATTTGCAATATCTGCATATGCAGCATACTACTATTATCATAACTATTCCTGCTCCAAAATAACTCCATATGGGTATCGAATCCAATGAAAACATATTGAACACAGTCCTTTGCTGGTACGCTATTGCGTCCTCTAGCTCGTCTAACTTATGTCCCGCGGCTTTAAGGTCATCTAACTGACGGACCACTGGTTCGATTGGCAAATAAAGAGGGATTTCGGTTATATTTTTTTTTTCTGTCTATTAGACAGCAATCTACCTCCATATTTAAGTTTGGGACTATATCATTAATCAGTGCCATCGATCTAATGATATGTTCGGATTGAATTAGTACTTGTGCACCGTAACCCTTGCATTTACTCAGAAACTTAAGTTTCCCTGTACCATTAATTACTACATCTGTGGGCTTACTGTCATTACATAATACTGTGAGCCCTTCTCCCTTTGGTGCTACAAATAACCATTCATTTCCTCTAATCTGTGTCCATACGCTTTCATTCAATACAATAAATTTTTGAATACAATCATCGGGGATTTTGACTATAGGTTGAAGCATTCTAGCTTCGCAAACTTCATGGTCATAAGTTGAAAGCAGCACAAAGTTTGTTTACACACACTATGAATAGCCTCCAGCTTTTTACACTCCAATTGATCACCATTTATTTTAACATATCGCCTTTTGGCGTTATCCATTAACAAGAATTCTTTTTCCGGAGCTATATATGTAAACAACCGTTTCTGGTGGCTTACCTCAACTGGTAGAGGCCATAATTTATAAATATTATAAGTTTCACTGTCCACTAGTGGAATATTCAGCACATAACTTAGAATGTTTCCCGAGATGAAGACATCCAGGTCGACCACCTTCAGTAACTGATACCCTCCGGCTTCCGTCAGTTTTATTGGCAATCTTTTGTCTTTAATCTCGTCTTTATTAGCCTAGGTATTTAACAACTTGTTCTGGACTAACCAAATGAGGTTGAAGAATGCCTTTTTGTGCATTTACTATGGCAGTAATGATTACATCATATTCCTTCTCTAATTCACTGAAGATTGTTGTCAACTGTATTAACTGTTCATTCAACGTTACCCATATACCGAGTCTATTTATTCTCTTATCCGTACTAGTTTCATATTGATGTATGTGTTCATTTAGTTTGAGTATTCCGGATGTAATTACCCGTTCATTTCTCTCTATTGAATCGACAGTATGATTGAAACTAGTCAACGTTGCCCTTACAATAGTGACTTGCTCTTTTGACAACTTCAATAATTCCTTCTGTTCCTGCTCTAATAGATTTATTTTTGATTTGAAATATGATGCATCATCTTCATCTAACGTCCCAAACAAGACTTTACTTATTTCTCCAACAAAATTTAGGATTCCTCTCTTTCGTCTACTCTGCTCATGTTTAGCTAGCTGCCCAATTAGGCGTTGAGAGGTTTCTATCCTACTTATATAATAATCTACCGCCCGCTTCATAGTTTTACATTCTGCAACACTTGTGTTTATTTCTTTAAGCCTTTGCTGACAATAGTCTACTGCTTTCAACGCTGCATCCTGCGTAGCTTCAAACTTATGTTTTAAGTCATCTAAATTAAAATAACTCACTACTTTCCAAGTGACCGTATACAAACTCACTGTTCCCTTATGATCGTAGTATAGACCTGGTGATGACCGAAACTTCGTTATTTCTAAATCCTGCTGTTCCATTGCCGATGTACCACCTATCATCAAGACGATCACTGCTATCATCCAAGCTGTTGCCATCTTTCCTGCAATTCAGAAGAATTCTTTTAGCCTATTGGCATGTACTTTTGTAAATTTATTTCTCTTTAATTCTATCACAACGTTTGGTCCCTTAGTTTCCACTACCGTATAAGGGCCTCTCCATTGACTGTCCAACTTCTTTGAACGACCCCTTCGTACACTCTCATCATGCAATAATACTTTATCCCCTGGCTTAAAGACTACCGGTTTTTGCGTTCTGTCATAGTTTTCTTTACTTTTCTCTTTTGCTTGTGCTGTCGCTTCTCGCGCACACTGATGCATAGCCCGTAACCTTTCCTTTAGTTCAATTACATAGTCATCATAGTTATATACTACTTCCTCCGGTTTCTTTTGTAATATTCCCGGTAAATTACATATTCGACCAAAGAATAATTCATGCGGCGTATATCCTGTGGCACTATGCGGTGTTGTATTGAAAACAAATACTGCATACGGGATCCAGGTATCCCAATTGGTTTGCTCCCTATTTACGTAATGACGAAGCATTTCCGTTAGTGTACGGTGCGTTCGTTCCAAAGCCCCATTACTTTGTGGGTGATAACTAGTGGTGTGGATTTTCTCTATTCGTAATAATCTACACACTCGCTTCATTACGTCGCCCACAAGATTACTACCCAAATCGCTTAGCAAAATTGACGGTATACCGTCCAGAATTATTCTTCCACTAACACTCTTGCTACCGTATTAGCATCTTGCTGTTCTATGGGTTCAGCCACTAAGAACTTCGTCAGAGCATCTTGAAATGTAAGTATATACTTTTTCCATTTTCTGTCTGTGGTAGTGGGCCTACGATATCTATATCGCATCTTTCAAACACATGCTCAGGTGTCCTTGTAATTTCCATTGGCATTTTCGTTTTGATCTGGGTAATCTTATTCTTCTGACAACTTTCGCATTGACGGATATACTTCTCAATATCGGCCTTCATTCCTTCCCAACTACAGTATTTCTTAATTCTCGCATAGTCCTACCTATGCCCTGATGCATACCTAGCGGGGTTTCATGATATTGCTTTAGGATCTTCATCTTCTCTTCCTGTGTAAGTCCTACCTCTTCTTCCTTATCAGCTGATACACTCTCAGCTGTCTCTACATTATCATTTTCCTCCGCTTCCTTTACGGTTCTTATTCGCGAAAGAGCATCTGCTACTTGATTTCTCTTTCCGCTCTTGTACGATTTCGTAATCGTACTCTTCAAGCTTTAAGCGGAACTTCATTAGTCTAGACGACGGATCCGTAATGCTGTTTACCCACATCAAACGGTTTATGGTCAGTGCATACCGTAAATTTCCTACCGATAAATATGGCCTAAATTGCTTCACTGCCCAACAAATGGCCAACATTCCCGCTCTATCGTACTGTAATTCTTCTCTGCCTTATTCAGGGTTCTAGACACGTACGCAACAGGCAAATCCTTGCCAATTTCGTCTTGACTTAACACGGCGCCAATTGCGTCTTGGCTTGCGTCTGAGGTTACAATAAATCGTTTTGTAAAGTCAGGATACTGTAATATGGGAGGATTCAACAATTTTTCCTTCAATTGTTGAAACGCCTCTTCCTGCTTTGTTCCCCATGTATATGCGACTCCTTTCTTTAACAGCTCATACAATGGCTTAGCAATTTTACTGTAATTGCTTATGAATCGCCTATAGTACCCACTTAAGCCCAAGAATGCCTTCAATTGGGTAGTATTAGTTGGTTGGGGGTAACGTTCTACGGCTTCTACCTTTTTCTGATCGGGTTTCAACCCCTCCTCCGTAAGTACATGTCCCAAAAATGTAACCTCCTTGCGCAAAAACTCACACTTATCGACTTGTAGTTTGAGATTATACTTTCGCAATCTTTCAAAGACATCCTCTAGCCTAGCATTATGCTCCTCAAGCGTTGGTCCAAAAATTATGACGTCATCTAAATAAATGAATACTTTCTCACCCTGTAGTCCTGTCAATACAGAATTCATCAACTTTTGGAAGGTATTTGGTGCTGTCTTTAATCCCATTGGCATTCTTTTGAATTCATAATGTCCATAGGGAGTGCTAAAAGCCGTCTTTTCCTGATCTTTTTCGTCTATCAGCACCTGATAATATCCCTTAGCTAGGTCGAGGGTTGTGAAATACTTCGCTTTACCTAGTCCGTCTAGTATTTCATCGATCCTGGGTAACGGAAACACATTATTTACCGTCAGATCATTTAATCGCCTATAATCGATTACTACGCGCCACTTTTGCTTGCCACTTGCATCCATTTTCTTTGAAATAATTAATACAGGCGAATTCCACGCACTATCACTTGGTATTACAATATCATCTTCTAATAATTTTTCTATTTCGGCTTGCAAAATTTCCTTCTGCGCCTCGGGTATCCGGTAGGGTCTCAACCGAACTATTTTTCCTTCCGCCTCAGGAAGAAGTTTGATCTCATGCTTGACAGCCTCAGTATAACCCAAGTGATCTCCTGGCAAATGAAATACATCGTTATACGCTGCGCATATACCTAATAAAGCCTCTTTTTCCTCTTTGTTTAAATGTTCTACTCGGAGATTTTCTTTCAACTTACTTAAACGCGACTTTACCTCTGGTCGCTCTTTTCTAATACGTCTTACGTATGCTTTTTCAAATTCGGGCACTTCTTAAGCTGTTATAAGGGGATTCTTTATTTTAACTTTCTTTTCTGTGGTATTAAGCATACTTGTAATACACATACCATTTCTTACTGATACTAGCGCTTCGGGCACATATAATCCTGGCTGTAACTCTTGCTTTGGGATGATCGCTTCTGATGCATTCCTTAAGGTAATCCTTACCTTTACAATCTTTTCTTCGCGCGGGCCTACTGTTACCTCATAGTGTTGAGCACCCCTGGCTCCTCCACTACTGTTACCACCACGTTGCACCACTTCTGCGTAAGTGGGCTTCCCACGGCCTCTCGCAACCATCTTTGGTTTGCTTGCCGTTAATTGCGCAACTCCCGTTGCCAACGAATCGACGCGTCTCGCTTTCGATTCAACATACCGCCTTTCTACGGGGCTTACCGTCTTCGAGGCAGACTCGGCTGCTATCGGATACCTTCCGTCTCGTCGCACAATTCCGTTAGTGGACGGACAATCTCGCCTTTTCACGGGGCCTACCGTCTTCGAGTCACCCAGTGCCCTCGGAATCCTTCCGTCACGTCTCACAATTCCTTTAGTGGACGGACAAACACCATTTCGCGTCGGAATCCCTACGACATTTCTCGAGGCAGCGCCTACTGTAATCGGGAAATTCCTGTTCCATCCCGCAGGTCTGTTAGCGGGCGGACACATACCACGCATCGCATTCTCTACGATACGCTTCTTCCCATCCCGTCTCGCAGGTCCGTTAGCAAGCGGGCATACTTCACCTGATGTCGCAATTCCTACGACACCCTTCTTACCGCTTCGCTTCACAAGTCCGTTAGTGAACGAGCGACTTTCATCCGATGTCGCAATCCCTGCAACACCTTGCCTAACGCCGCGCCTCACAGTTTCGTTAGTGAGCGTGCGTCTTTCATCCGATGTTGCAATCCCTGCAACACCTTGCCTAACGCCATGCCTCACAGTTCCGTTAGTGAGCGTGCGTCTTTCATCCGATGTCGCAATCCCTGCAACACCTACTTTCTTAACACAACGCGTCCCACGTTGCGTCATACACGGCCCTTCTTGCGCGGTATACAATCTAATTCGCCTCCCACGAATATTCATAAATCTTTTTCCGTAATCTATTACGGCCTTATTTTTCGTTAGAAAGTCTCTTCCTAACAAACCCTCGAAAGGCAAATCTATGTTTGCCCCAATTATATGAAACTTCTGTTTCAATATCAAACCCTCCGCGGCTTTCAATTCCAGGACTACCGAAGCTTCAGTTTGAACTATATTATTACTTATCCCCTTAATTCTAATTTTTTCTCTATCATTACTTTTTACTGCCCAGTTTATACAATCTCTTTTTACCAGGCTTATCTGTGCCCCACTGTCGGCCAGGAATCTCATCGGATTACGCCTTGCTTTTTCACATTGCATAGTCACATATTCATTTTTATCTGTGCAGTCTACCTTATACACTTTGTGCGATATGGCGCAATGTGACCGCTCCATTACGCCACCTAACAGTTTGCCGATTTTCGATCTTTTTCCTTTCCCGACCATGCATTTTCTCGGCAATCCCGCGCATAATGTCCTTTTCTGTTGCACTTATAGCACGTAATTTCACTTGCATACGGTACCTTTTTCTTAAAGGGTGCTGTTTGGGCCACTTGCCTAGCGCTACTTCTCGTTTCTCGCCGCGTTTCCATCATTCTGACGGCGTTTTCTTTCTCCATCTTGTCTAACTTAGCAAGCACTGCATTTATCGCCTTATTGTCCAGCTCATCCTCTTTATTAATTATTCTTACACGCCTTTGCGCCCGACAATCCTTGGCTGTATGCCCAGACTTTTTTGCAATTGAAACAAAATGGGGAGGTTTTTTTCCCTCTACCTTTGGATTCCTGAAGGAATACCGCGAAACCGGTTTTTCCTTCGCTGAAGCTATCGCACTTTCCTCTGTGGCTGCGATTTCCACAGCTTCAGAAAGGGTTATGGTTTCTCCCCTAGCTCGCACAATAGTTTTTATCCGGTCATCATACAACCCTTGAATAAATACGGCCCTTCCTAGCTTTAAAACTAGAGCTATGCATCCCATCAGCTCCTCTTCCGTCATTACATTTTTTATTGCTTCTCTGAACTGATGTTGGAGAGCATCTATACGCGAACCCCATTGCGCAATACTCTCCCACGACTCTTGCCTACTAGCAAACATTTTACATGCATAAAAATCAAGAGTTCTCTTACTGCCATAATTTTCTAACAAGATTGCACGAACTGCCGGCCAGGTGGTAGTCAGATCTCTGACAAGAAGTTTACTCCTAGGTGCCCCTACAATTTTAGCCTTCACAAACTTTAATAAAATTTCTTTTTGTTCCGGCACAATTAATTCGAATGCTGAATCTACATTATCCAACCACTCATTTAATCTCGTCTTTTCTCCGTCAAAAGAATCTGGGATCAATTTTATCACTTCATTCAAATAAATGTACTGCCTGTGGGTTGACGACTGCGCGCCCTGACTGCCCGACACTGCTTCGTTAGGCATGCTTACAATTTTGTTTTCTCACCTGCTGAAATCAACGTGCTGTGTAGCGATGAGATGTGGCGTTGCTCCCGGCATGACGTCGTTAGCGTGTTGACGCGCGTTGTCCGCTCGACTGCGAAGTTCTGCTGTGCTGGTATCGATCGGTTGCCGGCTGCGGCCCTCAGCTGCTCGGCGACGACGGCTACCTTTTGCTTCTGGCCGGTATTGATCCGCTGCTGCGACGGCTGCTCAGCTGTTACTCGGCGGCGTTGCTATCGATCGGCGTCCCGCGTAGTGTCGCGTGTCGCCCCGGCTGTTCCTCGTAGACGACCAATGGATCCTCTTCTGATGACGCCTCGTTGTGCAAACTTACTAGTTAGCTTCGTGCTCAAAGCCGTCAGTCTTTTCCTGACTTCGGGCTGAATACTTTCGAAAACCCTACTCCTATTTCCTCGAACTGCGGCCTGTAATCGCTGCAACGTACTGACCTTTGGGCCAAGGTTGGCTAAAACTCTGTCAGTCGTCTCACTGGTTTTGTGGCTTTTCCAGCCAAACACTCGTAGCTTTCCCAGGCCTAACCCCACATCTGACACCAAGAAATGAGGGGCCTCTGTTGCGTCCTGTTGTGCAACAGAGAGCTGAAAAGACTCCGAAACTGAAACAAGTGGGTATCGATTTTTACAATTCGGGAACTCGGGATAGGAAGAGTTCAGGAGAAATAAATTGAAGAACACAAGAGGTTATGAGGAACACACTTGTGACTCACGAAGCCGACAATCTCCCTATCAGAATGTTCAAAACAGCAGTAGGGATATCCTAGTCCTCATCAGAATCATCAGATTCTGGAAACATCATAATCGCCGGTTCTTCGGGATATTCCCCTGTTGCCAGGCTATGCTGGAAACACCAGTTTAGAAGTATCAGAAACCCAAAGGAAAGATACCACCCCTCGGGAGTAACTAGCTTGGGTCCCTCTATCGGTTGGTACGTCATCTACCAAGAACCATAGACTTCAAGATCCTAACAGTAGCAACGGGGACTACAGTAGCAGAATACCCGTTGTCTTCTCCGCTGCGCTGCTTGCTGGCTCACCCGCTGACTCTCGAAGACCGAAGACCTCTGAGAAGTAGTCTGGAGAATGCCCCCCTCCCACTGAGACGGGCTCTTTTTATAGCCGCGCGCGTGACGCACTCCGCTGCCCCGCGCGTCCTTCCAGAAGCTTACGCCCGCATTTCGTCACCCACGCGCCACGCAGCCCTCTTTCTGATGCAACCACACGTTCACTGTTGGCTTCCCTTGCTACCTATTGCACCATATTAACACTTGGCCTTACTAACACTCAGGCGTTACCTTTATTTCTTCGTAACAGTATCACGTACTCTATCCACCAGACGGCTTTGTCCAGAGACTCCTCCTGGTGCTCGCGGTAGCTGCGAATAGACCAAAAGTGTTTAATGTATGCTAACACCTTAAATCGTACTTTAAATTTTGACCTTTTAAAAGCATTGTTAACAGTGTTTTATTTTTAGTTTGGATTTTACACTTCGTCGCTGTCGATGGAATTTGAAGCGGGACGAATCAGGGAATTAGTAACTGGAAGGATTTCAGCCTTTTAATTAAGAAAAAAGCCATCCCTGTTTTACCTACAGTAATTTTCGTAAACCATGGAAACCAATATCTTTTATGTGGCAGGTGAGACGACAGTAACATAATACAAAAAAAACAATGCTTGAGGTTAGGTAGCGGCTTTCCCCCATCGCACCACAGTTAATTCCACCGTTCTGTTACAGTAAAATTTACTACGGGCGATTATGGAGGCAAGCACTGTGTATTATTAAGAACATTTTCAGTCCAATAATATTAGCATTTGTCAATGAAGTCTCAAAATAAAAGCTCTTGATTGTTTTGCTCACAAATTACAATATATATCATATGAGCTTTTAGTATCCTAATTTGAATGCAGTGAATGGTCAATTTGCTTAAAAATTTAAAGATAAAAGGTAGAAGTAGGGTGAAGACCGTCATGGGAGTGTTCAAGGCCTATGTTAGTGATGAAGCATGGAAAGATGTTGTAGGAAAAATTAAGAGAGGTGCATGGAAGGGTATAGATGACCATGACCACAAGTTGGCTCTTGATTTCAGGCATAAGAGTGTGATAAAAAAAAATCCTAGAAAATGGTGTAAAGTATTGGAATAAATTACCAAGAGAATTGATAAATAATTTACCAAAAGCACTGAAAGAATTAAAAGTAAAAATTTGTTGAGGACAAAAGTAGATTGGAAGAGCAAAGGAGAAAGACGGGTGTGTAGGGATATTGCCATCGGAGCGTGCGCTCCATCGCAATTTTATCAATTATTATTATATTATTATTATTATTATATGATTTTTAAGAAAGGCCTCGTTTCAAAAGTGGTGCAAAATTAATAAGTTATGGCCAGGCAAGTAGTTACATTCTAGTGGAAAAGTATCTTAGCTCTCTGCTCTTTGTTTTATGTACCGCACACGCTAGGATAGATTTCGTTTTTTTTCCTTACTTTTGATCCACTTTACTTCTATCCAAACCTAAGGGAATACAATTTTACAAAACTCAAGTACCATAAGCGGTTGTGAAAAAAAAAGTATAAAGAATTTAAACAATTACATTTATGTGCTACGCTGGCAGACAGCGGAGTAAAGGTAACAGGATATAGTTTCACTTTCTGTTTAAAAAATTAAAACGAAGCACAAAAAGTATCGAGCAACCAGTATCGCTGGTTTTAAAACCATAAAATCCCAATTCCGTTTGTGGTTACTGGATTCTACTCGGATTCCCCCCTAGCTAGCCAATAGGAAAATGCCTCTGAATATGAGTAGTACCGGGCAAATAAAATACAGAGCGTTTCATTTATGACGCGTTCGCGTGCACGGCAATAATCGCCCGGCCCAGCGGCTCCTCGCTTGCCGGCAACTTATACCGCGCAGCGCCCGTGCTCAGAAACGCCTCTTGCCTGCGTCGATGTCTTACCTTATAGCACGTGCTGGAAATCGGCTTCAATACACGTTTGACATCTTCTAAGGATGTTTTGGCTAACTCCTCTCTGCAGCGTTGGTGAAGAAATATTATTTAGTTCTTATGTTTTCCTTAAGTTCCTCTTCCGTACGAGGATTTGAATCATAAACACGCTATTTTAGGTAACCCAACAAAAAGAAATCACAAGTTGTCTTGTCTGGAGAACACGGAACCCATAATCCACGACTGATAATTTGATTTCCATTGTAAACACGCTTTAAAGAACGCATAGCATTTTCGGCTGTATGTGGAGTTGCACTGTCTTGTTGAAAATGACCGTTATTTCTTTCATCTTCTATCAGCTGTTCAAAAAAGGTTTTTCTAAATATTGTTCACATGGCGAGAAGATGTAATTGTTTCAGTAAAAAAAACACTGGTCCAATAATTCACCTCGCATTAATTGAACACCAAACTCCAACTTTCACATCGTGTCGCAGCTGTTCGTGGACAAGATGTGGATTTTCTGTATTCCAGTACCGACTGTTTTGACTGTTTATTCGTCCACTTAAATAAAAATTACATTTTCTGTGTTGCGAATGGCCCGATATGGTCCGAGGGGCAGCCCACGCATTGTCAGAGCACGGAAGGATTGTCAGAGCATTGTCGGAAGTGGAACTTAAGGAAAACATAAGAAGTAAAATTAATAATATTTTTTTTCACAAACACTGCAGAGAGTTAGCCAAAACATCCTTAGAAAATGTCAAGCGTGTATTGAAGCCGATTGCCAACATTTCCAGCACGTGCTATAAGGTAAGACATCGCCGCAGGCAAGAGCCGTTTCTGAGCACGGGTGCTGCTCCGTATGAGTTGGCGGCAAGCGAGCAGCCGCTGCGCCGGGCGATTATTACCGTGCACGCGGACGCGTCATAAATAAAACGCCCTGTACTTGGGATGGACCAAAATTATCATAAGAGCTAGCAAAGCTGTGTAGCTTCGGCGAACAGTTAAATATGATAACAATAATTTATCTCGTCCTGCAGAACTATGACACGGCTACTAAAGTTAAGAAAAATACAGGTGGATCGTTAAGACAACGATTCATGATAGAAAATGGTTTATAGTTTGGTATATGAAATTTTTGTTGTCTTACAACACTGCGGCGGTCATCAGTCTTGTTAATGAAATTGAAAAATGTAAGATGGATGCAATTGCGCTACAGAATTCCGTTGAGAAAGACCTCGAGAATTCGCCTTCCTTTTTGTGGGAATTGTGATAGTGAAAGACGCAAACAAGGAATGGATTTTTGCGTGAGTAAAACGGTAATGACACATGTTCAAATAAGTATACCCTGGAATCTCCGTACCAAAGTAAGATGCCACGCATCCTCTGACGAAATAAAACATCAAGTTAAGGACACTTTGTTAGCAGAGTTGAAAGAAATGTTGGATGCCAATGCAAATGGAAACTGTATGGTACTTTTTGGACCTTTAACTGACAAAGTGAGGAGAGAACAACTAGTGGAAGACAAAGTCTGTATGAACTAATCAGCTTTACCATGTACAGAGCTATGTTTATCAGTAGCAGAAACTTTCAACGGAAAGATGCAACCAAGCGTGGTGGGTGAAAAGCTAACGTACTGGCCTCGCATTCGGGAGGAAGCGGGTTCGAATCCCCGTCCGGGCATCCAGATTTAAGTTTTCCATGGTTTCCCCAAATCACTCCAGGCGAATGCCGGGATGCTTCCTTCAAAAAAGGTCATGGCCGAATTCCTTCCCGTTCCTTGTCCCCAATCCCATCCCGCCTCAAATTACCTTAGCCGTAAATGAGGCGTAAAGCAATAAGAAAAAAAAAAAAGAAGGAAGGATTCCCGCAAAGGAACCTGGATGTGTGCACATGGAAAGACTATAAATCAACTAGATCATGTTTCCATCAGATTGAAAACATTGGTGAAAGAGGATGTGGGAGAACGAACGGGAATGAATTCAACCATGGCTTTATAATGGAACCCTCACGGCACTCGCCTGGACTAATTTCGGGAAACCATAGAAAACAGAAATCTGGTTGGCCGGACAGGGATTTTTAACAGTTTCCTCCCGTATGCAGAATCGAGCAGTTACCGCTCTTTCACTAGGCTCGTTGCGACTGTGATGAATCTATAAGGAGTGATGAGAGAGGATACAATTTTCTTCCAGGAGATGCCGGTTACATTTACAATCACAGTCCAAGTACAAACTGAAGAAAGTGGCACGATATTGGTTTGAAGATCTGAAAAACAATCACAAAAAGCTGATTTTAGTAGTATGTTTTAGAACATTGTAAAGCAAGCACATAGAACAGAACAGCAGTAGAAGTTAATCCAAAATACGAAGATCAGCGCGATGGGTGAAGATACTAAAGACATACTGGTTAGGTAAAGTTGATTTTGGGTAGAGCTGTAAAATTAACGAGAAATTCTGTACCCGTATGTATTCGTTACTAAACCAAACAATACATGTAACTTTCGAATCGTTACTAGTTACTTTCGGTACAAGTGAACAATAGCATGAAGCATTGTATCTCATCGCATCGCATACAGGACGACTTCGTTCGTACTTGGTAAAGTTTAAGTAAATTGTTTATTTAGTAAAATAATTTTAGGTAAGTTGTTTGTTTGGATAAAGCTTTAAGTCAAGTAATTAGCACATGGATCTTACGGAAAACCTCTGAATATACACTTGATTTACTATAATGAATATTATATACAAAAGAATAATCTAATTTCAAAACAAACAACTGTTTGCAAACAAAGAAAAAGACCTGACTGTAAGGAACATAGGCTGCTACCGGGGTTATAGTATCGCCTAAGTGCCTTAACTTAAACACTTGATAGCGCACAATTCTCAGTACATCTGCTAAATAATTTTGAATTTGATTTGACCATGTAGCCAGGATTACTCAACTAAATGCCTAGGTCGCCACAATATTTGATTTCAACCCCAAATATTGGAAAGGGTTTTATGCTAACTACTGAAGCACACAAGTTCACTGTTGGAAAACTCAAAGTTTTTATTTTCAAAGTCAATAGTTCAAAATAGCATTTACAGTTGAGCAGGCATATCGAACTATCTTTACCGACGATTACAGATTGTGGAGAGAAATTTAACCGACCGAAACCCCTTTAGTAAATTTACAAGTTTTAACAGTCATTGAAGTTATGATTTAACACGACACGATCCTTCATGGTTGAACTAGCCAGCATGGCAAGTTACGACCAACCGAGACGAACTAACATAATGCTAGACAGGAACAGACGACCGGCAGGAACAGACAGACTGGAATAGACCACGGCAAGAACAGACCGGCTCTTTTATCGAAACCACGAGAACCAGTGACGTCAGCAACTGTATCACATCTTTTTCCTCCGCGTAGCTCAAAGAGTACGAAATTTATTTGACGATCCCGACTATTAAAAATGTTTAAACTTTGATAGTATCTGGACTTATCCACTAGAAGTCCAGCGGCAGTCTCTTGAGAAATTTAGAGTAATTAATTTTGATGTTTTAGCTCTTTAAGACTCCGCGTAGTGATACATTCAAAATTGGGTAAAATCCCTAAGTGTTCTAGAACTTTTTTACGCGCGTGCACAACAATTTGCGACAATCTATTTTACAAAAACTTAATTTCCGGACAAACGCTTAAACTTTTGATGAAAACCCATATATGTCTGAAATCGTCTTGATTAGGGCTATCTACTGATGTAAAATTTAAATTGATATCTCTTTTAGATAAAAAGCTTATTATTTTCTCTTAATTAAAATCACTAATTAATCTTTATCAAATTATTTAATTTTACTGCCAAAATATCGGGGATAGTGCTGACTACAGCTGGTGATAAAAGTTCGGTTGTAGCTTTACTGGATTTAAAGATACTGCGAATCTTAGAATTTCACTATTCTGATCGCGTGCTTCAAAACTTGAACAAACGGGAATAACTCTTAAACTAAACGTTTCCCGATATGATAATTACACATTAAAATGATTATTATGATGAATTGCAACTGTGAGCAAGATTACAGGGAAATTACTTAAAGTTGAAAACTGTACTTCACAAAATTTCTAAGTCCCGCCTAAGCAAAACTAGAATTTGCCAAAATTCTAAGGTCCTTACATGACCTGAGAACGACATATCTAGTGACAATATCTAATGACGGTTATTTTTTAAAGTAGCCAGCTCTAAACCCTTCATAGAAGCCTGATGTGATAATGGGACATGTATTTAACAAATATTATAATCTCATCAAAAGAAAACCTTTCAAAAGCGGCCAATTCTTTTAAAACAAATGAGTCATCAAATGAGCATGAGCACCCATGAGGTTTTCTGAAAGCCGGCGCCCCTGGCCTGTGATGGAATAGTTCATAGCTGTTTCCCATGGTGACTTAGGTTAATACTCAGATGATACCTAATTAACTACCAAATTGCAAAAGTTTTTTTAAAAAGCGTAAAGGTCTGGCCACACTGGACCGAGCCGAGGCCACACCATCACCGCACCGACACTCGGCCGAGTATCGGCTTGTCCCCTCGCACCCACATTGGTCCGTAGCATTGCCGTGTAACGGACGAATTTCTACTCGGTTTTGTCTCCTTTAACGTATACAATTGGCTGTTTCACAGAATTAATGTTAAAAAAAAATACCTTAAAAGTGATTTGGGGATCGTAGCTGCGGCTACCATCTGTACCTTATTATAGAGTTTTGTACTTTATTATCTACGAAACTAATAAAGTACGTTAAAATACTTTTTTGTCTGACTCCTGTTATCTCCTAATTGCTTGATCTCTTATGGATAAAAATAGTATTCCAAAAGCAGTTTTAACAAATGATCGTCACACTATACTGGAATGAAAGATTCTCGTGTATCTCTACATAGTCACGATTAAATGCCAAGCGTCAGTCACTTCATATTTAACGAGTTTGTTTTGGTTGAGGGTCCTTTCGATTTACTCAATATTTATTTATTTTTTAAAAAGAATAAGATTATTATACATTTTTATTTAAATGCAGACCGTAAAGATTCTGTAAAATAATAATAATTTCGTGTGCTCTATAAATTCTAATCACAGATTTATCAGCGGCGCAGTACAGCTGTATCATTGTCACCTAATTTGAAAAGGAAAACTACATATTAACGTGAAATTCGAACCACGGAGCATTCTGGCATTTTAGCATTAATAAATCAAAGCATTGCCAGACGTGAATGTCAATTTTAAGACCAGTAAAAATTACAGCTGAGACAAGGATTTTGAACCAGGGACTTTCAGGTTCACCAATCGTACGCGGTAACGATCTAAGTCAAGAGACAAATCTGGATGTAATCAAAAATTAATATTCAAACATATTAAAATAAACGTACTTTTATTCTATATAATTTATTTTTGCTATCCCAAAACACAGATGTACTTTTATATGATTGAATACATATTTTTCAGTATTTCTAGATTCAGATGCTTGCGGCGTGTGATTTGGGTACGGAAGGTCGACGGTTCAAAATCCAGATCTCGGATACAATTTTTACAGGCCTTAAAATCGACTTTCACCTGTGGTAAAGCTTTGATTTATTAATGCGAACATGCAAGGACTCTATCTACATTTTACGAACATCTGATGAACCTAAAGTTAAGCTGGAAAAAAAGACACTTTTCTAAAGCCATCATTAACGGAAAAATAACATTTAGTCGTAAAGGACCGGAAATTTCCGAAGTCTTGCTATACGCTTCTCCATATCGACCAGCCCGACACCGGCTCGCACCGTCAAAAATTAAACCAAACTAATCGCGGCCAACACACGGACCAGTGTCGGCCGACAGGCAGTGTCGTTTGAACTCATTTCAGTCGAGAACGAGCGACAGCAATAAGAAAAGTGTCGGTGCGGTGACGGTGCGGCCTCGGCTTGGTCTACACATAAAAATCATAAAATACTGCTCCTATTACTTTTAGATTTCAGCACTCAATTCACTCCTTAAACCAGGGGTGGCGAACCCAAATGACACTGCGGGCCACTTCAGAAATGCATCATAACTCCGCGGGCCACATATAAAAGAGCTAAAAAAAATTGCGAGGTCGATTGCTAGGGTCCGTAGACATTATTATTGAATTATTAATATTGGGTTTACTATTACCTCACATGTAAACATACCGTAAATAATATTATAATAATTAAACAAAGCGCACATTATAAAGAAATATATAACATTATAAATAAAATACATAAATATAAATGAAATTAAATCATTATAAATACTTAGGTCATTACTGCGATATTTGTTTCTCCACCTTTTCACTTAGCATTTGCAAATCAATCTCAATTTGGCTATTTTCACATCGTAATTGGTTTTGTAGGTTAGCGACAGTTATGTTTGAGCGTGTTTTGTGTTTGGTCAATTTCATTTTCGAAAAAAAAAAAAAAAAACGATTCACAAGTGTAATTGAACCAAAAGCACTAACAACTTTTTGTGCCAGATTCCTCAAATTGGAAAAATTATCTTTTGTGACGTATGTGTTATAAAAATCTATTTTTGATTTGGATGTTTCATAAATGTGTTTTAATTCAATATTGCACTGTAAGTCAACCAAAAAATACATATAAGCACCAACTTTCATGGTAATCGGTCAAACGATCACGACTGTAGCTTTTTATAAAGAACATTGACAAAAGTTAATGGGGTTGAAGGAGGGAAAGGGGTTGAGCATTTTCAAACCAAATATTGACAGGATTTTTCTCTTTGTTTTAAAGTATACATAGGCAAAGTTCAATAAAAATCAGATAAGAAATGTTGATTTCTATAAAATTAAGGGGTGTAAAGGGAGACATGGGGTGGTTTATTTATTTATTTACTTTTGGTCAGATTCTCCATGAAAAATTACATGTATATGCCAACTTTGATGATAATCGGTCAAATGGTGTCGAATGTAGCTTCTTATGAAGAACAATGGCAATAATTAAAGGGGTGGAAGGAGGGAGGGGGTTGAGCTTTGTAAGACCAAATGTTGACAGGATTTTTCTCTTTGTTTTAAAGTATACATGGGAAAAGTTCAATAAAAATCAGATAAGGTATGTAGGTTTCTATAAAATTAAGGGGTGTAAAGGGGAGAAGGGTTGGTTTTTTATTTTTATTTTTTGTTAGAAACCTTCTACACGAAAAATTACATGTAATTGCCAACTTTAATGGAGATCAGTTAAATGGTGTCGACTGTAGCTTTGAATAAAGAAAATTTGCAAAAATTAAGGGGGTTTCAGTTTTTTTAAACCAAAAGTTAACAGTATTTTTCTGTTTATTTTTGACTATATATGTCCAAAGTTTCATCGAGATCGAATTAAAAATGTGGATTTGTATAAAAATTAAGGGGTGGTTTCTCAATGAAATTCATATGGGACCACTTTGGAGGTATACCCTAGCCACTAAATAAATTTCGTTGAAATCGGTTCAAAATTGGCGAAGATATCGCTGAACATACATACAAAAAAAATACAGACGAATTGAGAACCTCCTTTTTTTGAAGTCGGTTAAAAACAGTGAAAGTCGGAATTTCAATACTTTTTTAAGTCTTTCAAAAGCTTTATTACTTGATGAAAAAAGTTACTTTGAGTGAATGCCTTAGTGGACTCATCAATTCTCGATTTTTTTCGGTGCAGAAATGTCACTAGACTTGATTTCTTTACAGATTGGTCGAAACACTTTATCTATATCTCCATATAAAACAGCCAAGGAAAAATTGTTTACCACTGTCAAAACTGCTCCTTTTCTCATGAATTTGCAGAAATAACATTTTTTTGTCGGACTTGTCGAGCTGTACTAAGTTGAGAAGAGCTACTAGTTTAAGGTTCAGATTTGGGCACCTCACGATTTCTAACGACGAATTTATCCATCTAAGCAACCATTTTTCTTAAATAATCAAATAACAACACACGCATCGCGAACTCGAAGCACGCGTTTGATTTACTATAGGCTGACTGAGAGAGGCGCGAGCCGCAGCAGGGAAGAACGGGGGTGGCGCGACGGAGGGCTTTACGTGCTCGTCACAGATCATACTTACCACTTACTAGTTGGTGCTAGGTAGTCTCCTTGGGTATGACACCCAGTCGTGCAAGCTCTGCCACGCGGCTCGTGAGTCGGTAATAAAGTTATCGCTCAAAGTCGATTACAGATTAGTTTCGATACCTATGTTCATGGGTGCTCCGCACCCACTAGTTACTTCTCATGGGTGCTAGAGCCACCGAGCACCCACAGAGTCGGCGCCCCTGGGCAGATGTTGATTTTGCAGGAAAAAACTTAAGCTATCTTTCATCCTGGAAACATTTAAGATTTCGTACCAAAGGAAAAAAAAAAAAAAAAAACCTTCAAAAGCTTTTACGAAAACGAAGGAAGTCGCGGGCATCAGCTTATCTTACGAAAACATGATAATCGTACCCAAATCCCTACAGTAGATTTCAAGTTATAAGACAGCTTAGCACAGCAAGATTTTGCGTTTTCTAAATTCTATTCCACGCCAATAAAACGGGTCCGGTCTTTTTGACGTGATTTGGTAGCAAACTTTCAGATTTTCAAGTTAATAATATTAGTGAATAGTCTACTAATGATTTTGTATCCCTAGTAGAACTCAGAATTTTCTTATTGCATCTGTTTTAAGTCCGCTAGCAATTAGTACAGAGATACAAAGGAGAAGGAAAAAAATACTAGTAAAAATGATAGTTTCAACAATGAAGAACGATTACCTATCATAGTACAACTGACAAATTATAAATGAAACAATGTCTTCCACATTTTTCAGATTGACATTTTTTACTCGTGTAATATTTAAAAGCATGTTGCGATGAAACACAAACATCAAAGTTATCTATATAGAACTGTTTCACATATCTGCTGCTTGCTCAGTAAGAAATACTGTAATTCCATGTTACTCAAATGTGACATATCATTTTTAGTAAAGCGCTTGTTAATACAGCCTATGACTTTATCTAACACTTCAAAACATATTTTTCGATAAAGTCAGCTGACGAGGTAAATTGAAGTTTACTTGATGAATCGTCTATCTTTTGAGAAATCCTTATTTTTGGAGTTTTAGGTTCTTCCAATTCCAAGATAAGAGCTAAGTTCACAGTCAGTTTCCAAAGGTTTTTAAATTTGTCGTCAGTTCTTTGGGATGATATAATGTGCTTTACAGTATTAATATTACTCACAGCTTTTAGCAGGTGCAAAGAAATTTTCCATAAAGTTGTATTCAGAACTTCGACAAGATAGAGAATTTCTATCAGAAATTTGATAGTAAAAAGAGATTCAAAAGACTGAATACTTTTTAAAAACCATTTTGCCTTTTGACTTTTTCTGTCGTTCAAAAAACTTAGTAGGATACTACAATTGTTTACAATAGTTTTAAAGGAAGATATACAACAACACCATATTGCTGGGCAAACATGCCGCAGAGAATGGTTTTCACCTTCGTCAACTGCCTAAAGTGATTAAAAACAAGCTTGGCGTATCCTGAACCATGTACTCAGGCAGTAAGCTCTCTTACTCAGGGGCGCAGCTACTATGGGGCTAGGCGGTGCAGTGCACCGGGGCCCCTATGCTCAGAGGGCCCCCAAGCATACCTCTGGAGGCCCCAAAGCGCAGTTCAGAAGCCCACGAGCCTTCATGGCACACTGGCGACCTTTTTTTTTTTTTTTTTTTTTTTTTAAAAAAAAAAAAGCTCTACAGCCGTTTAAGGGCCTCCCTGAGACACAAGAAGTCCCTCACAAAGGGCCCTCTCACTGCTCAGGGGGCCTCTAAGCACAACTCAAGGGCCCCAACCTCAGCTCAGGGGGCCGTTACCAGCAACACAAAGCAAAAAAAGGTCACCCTTCTGGCCTGAGGGCCCAAAATAAATTTTTTGCACCGGGACCCTTGTTGACCTAGCTACGCCACTGCTCTTACTAACGCTAAAAAATCTCTTACTGCAAGCACTTTTTCCAGTTAGTCTCGAACAATCAGGTGTAACGAATGTGCGATGCAATGCACATGAATTGCTCTTGCTTCGACTGCTTTAACCCACAATTGAAGGCCAGTATGCGCTCCACTAACATTAGCAACGCCATCTGTACATAGTTCCCTACACATCTTGATATTTATGTCGAATAACGTGTTAGTGATAACGTGTGACAACCGTCTATATCCGCTGCACTGGAACCACGACTTTAACTCGCAACGTCCTGTTATCGCAGCTTCAAGAATCGAATGTAATTTGAATGTTCATCCTCGTGGCTCCTCAAAGCTAGAATTCGGTTCATTAAAAAACGAAGAGTAGAAATGAATTTTAAGAAGGCGGTTCTAGTTATTTTCGGATCTTCAAGTTTATTTTTTGATAATATGCAATGTTCATTCGCGCCACATTCTTAACTTGCCTTATGCAATACTCAATAAAATAATTGTTTAAAAAAACATAAAAACCGCCTTAAAGAAAAGCACTAAAAATTTTAAAATAACTTTATACCTTGCTTAGGATAAAGTAAATGTAAATGGACAATATTTTACATTACTGTCATTGATATTTTTACATTAATTAGTTATTTTTGGAGTTGGTGCCATCTGTCAAATCGTAAAGATCGAATTACTGAACTTCTTTTGGTGTTAGACGCGAAACGGGGAGTACGAACAAAAATTCCCAATATTTACAGCATGTAGTGAGGCAGATAGTTTTACAGCGGTAGACAGCTTAGGGAAATAAATTAACAGGATTTTAATCTGTGGCTTGGCCTTATTGGTCATCCAGGCATTTCTCTGATGCTACAGTGTCAGTTGGTAGGCTGCATCATGCAGTAAACGATTTACAGTTAGTATAATATCGGCGTATCATCTGTATGTTTCAGTTTTGTTGAAACATTTTTGTAGCATTAATTGTAGGTAAGCAGTAACATGATTTTTTTATGTATTATTGTTATTTCTCATTGTTTTTATCTTTTTGTTTTCCTTGCTTTCGCTGGCACCGACTCCAAAAATAACTAATTAATTTAAAAATATCAATGACAGTAATGTAAAATATTGTCCATTTACATTTACTTTATCCTAAGCAAGGTATAAAGTTATTTTAAAAATTTTAGTGCTTTTTTTTTTGCAGGTGGTTTTTATGTTTTTTTTAACAATTATTTTATTTTTAAATTTTTAGTGATATTATAGTTTGTTTTGTATTTTGAATATGCCGCTGTAATTCCCATTCCTGGTAGCTCAGAGATTAAAGTGCTTGCTTTCAAATAAGAATTCTGTCTTTACATACCACACCAACTTCCAGAACGGGGTGAATTGGGTGTTCTGATAAGGAATGTCAGTTTACATTTTTGTCCATGCTATGTTTCGATCGTATCATAACATCTGTTAAAGCTGCTGGTCGATAACCGAAACATGTAACATCTGGGCATTAATACATCCCACATCTGTCTCTGGAATATATCTGTCTGCTCCGGCATCACACAGAAAATACAGATTTTTAATTGGTTTTCACAACGTGAAAGCTTGGGATCCAAGTTGAAATCTGAAGTAAATGTTGAGACATTATGACACATTTATTTTATAAATACTATGCCATGAATTAAAAATAGCTTAACTGATTTTGACGGGATTTAAAGCTGTGGATTTTTGTAAAGAACATTTGAAATTAAAAGGGGTGAGGGTAAAGGGGAAGTGTGATTGGGCTTATGTATACCAAATGTAGACTACCTTTTCTGATTGATTTAAAGTATATGTGTGTAAATTTCTATTGATATCAGATAAAACTGTAGGTATGTTTAAAAAACAATTAAGGGGTGTGGAGATGAAGATTAGTTTGGTTTTTGTAAAGCTAGTGTGGGCAGTATTTTTCTCTTTGTTTTAAAGTATACATGTGAAAATTTCTATCGAAACCAGATAAAAACTGTAGCTTTGTGTAAAGAACATTTTCAAAAATTAAATGGGGTAAGGGAGTGAGCGGTAGAGTTTTGTAAACAGAATGTAGACACTATGTTTCTCTTTGTTTTTAAGTATACATGTGCCGTGTTCAATGATAACCTGATAAAACTGTGGGTATCTTATAAAGAATATTGGAAATTAGGAGAGGTGGGGGTAGAAGGGAAGAGGGGTTGAGCTTCTGCAACCTAATTTAAACACAATTGTTCTGTATGTTTTAAAGTATACGTGTGCAAATTTCCTTCAGAATCGGATAGAAATTGTAGAATAAAGGATGGAAAGGAAGGAGTGTAGTTTGGACTCTCTGAACCAAATGTAGACAGTATTTTTCTGCTTGTTTTGCAGTATACATGTGCAGACTTCCTTCAAAATCAGAAAGAAATGGTAGCTTTGTATAAAGAACATTGGCAGTAATTAAAGGGGTAGAAAGGGGGATAGGGTTTGCGTTTTTGTGAAAGTTATGTGGACAGTATTTTTCTTTTACTATTTGTTTTAAACTATACACATGCGAAGTTCCACCGAATCGGATTAAAATGTGGGTTTTGTACAAATATTAAGGGAAGCGGAGCCAGGATAGTTTTTTTGATTTTTTGGTCAGAAATCTTATTCATAAAAAATTACATATATATGCGCCAACTTTCATAAAGATCGGTCAAATTGAGTCGACTGCAGCTTTCTAAAAAGAAATTTACAAAAACCAAGGGGGTGGAAACGGGGTGAGGGGTTCAGTTTCTGCAAACCAAGAGTTGGCATTATTTCTCTCTTGGTTTTATAGTAAAAATTTGCCAAGTTCTGTCTAAACCGGATAAAAACTGTGGTTGTGTATAAAAATTAAGCGGTTTAATGGGGAGAGGGGGTGGTTTTTACATCTTTTTATCATACACCTTTTTCGTGAAAAAATACATATAAGCACCAACTTTCATGGTAAACGGTCAAACGATCACGACTGTAGCTTTTTATAAAGAACATTGACAAAAGTTAATGGGATTGAAGGAGGGAAAGGGGTTGAGCATTTTCAAACCAAATATTGACAGGATTTTTCTCTTTGTTTTAAAGTATACATAGGCAAAGTTCAATAAAAATCAGATAAGAAATGTAGATTTCTATAAAATTAAGGGGTGTAAAGGGAGACATGGGGTGGTTTATTTATTTATTTATTTTTGGTCAGAAACCTTATCCATGAAAAATTACATGTATATGCCAACTTTAATGGAGACCAGTTAAATGGTGTCGACTGTAGCTTTGTATAAAGAACATTGGTAAAAATTTAGGGGGTGGATAGGGGGAGAAGGCTTCAGTTTTTTCAAAGCATAATTTGACAGTATTTTTCTCTTTATTTTTGTCTAAACATGTCCAAAGTTTCATCGAAATCAGATAAAAAATGTGGGTTTGTATAAAAATTAAGGGGTGTAAAGGGGAGAGGGGTGGTTTTGTATTTATTTATTTTTTGGTCAGATTCTCCATGAAAAATTACATGTATATGCCAACTTTGATGATAATCGGTCAAATGGTGTCGAATGTAGCTTCTTATGAAGAACATTGACAATAATTAAAGGGGTGGAAGGAGGGAGGGGGTTGAGCTTTGTAAGACCAAATGTTGACAGGATTTTTCTCTTTGTTTTAAAGTATACATGGGAAAAGTTCAATAAAAATCAGATAAGGTATGTAGGTTTCTATAAAATTAAGGGGTGTAAAGGGGAGAAGGGTTGGTTTTTTATTTTTATTTTTTTGTTAGAAACCTTCTACACGAAAAATTACATGTAATTGCCAACTTTAATGGAGATCAGTTAAATGGTGTCGACTGTAGCTTTGAATAAAGAAAATTTGCAAAAATTAAGGGGGTGGATAGGGGGAGAGGGTTTCAGTTTTTTTAAACCAAAAGTTGACAGTATTTTTCTGTTTATTTTTGACTATATATGTCCAAAGTTTCATCGAGATCGAATTAAAAATGTGGATTTGTATAAAAATTAAGGGGTGGTTTCTCAATGAAATTCATATGGGACCACTTTGGAGGTATACCCTAGCCACTAAATAAATTTCGTTGAAATCGGTTCAAAATTGGCGAAGATATCGCTGAACATACATACAAAAAAAAAATACTGACGAATTGAGAACCTCCTTTTTTTGAAGTCGGTTAAAAACAGTGAAAGTCGGAATTTCAATACTTTTTTAAGTCTTTCAAAAGCTTTATTACTTGATGAAAAAAGTTACTTTGAGTGAATGCCTTAGTGGACTCATCAATTCTCGATTTTTTTCGGTGCAGAAATGTCACTAGACTTGATTTCTTTACAGATTGGTCGAAACACTTTATCTATATCTCCATATAAAACAGCCAAGGAAAAATTGTTTACCATTGTGAAAACTGCTCCTTTTCTCATGAATTTGCAGAAATAACATTTTTTTGTCGGACTTGTCGAGCTGTACTAAGTTGAGAAGAGCTACTAGTTTAAGGTTCAGATTTGGGCACCTCACGATTTCTAACGACGAATTTATCCATCTAAGCAACCATTTTTCTTAAATAATCAAATAACAACACACGCATCGCGAACTCGAAGCACGCGTTTTATTTACTATTGGCTGACTGAGAGAGGCGCGAGCCGCAGCAGCGAAGAACGGGAGTGGCGCGACGGAGGGCTTTACGTGCTCGTCACAGATCATACTTACCACTTACTAGTTGGTGCTAGGTATTCTCCTTGGGTATGACACCCAGTCGTGCAAGCTCTGCCACGCGGCTCGTGAGTCGGTAATAAAGTTATCGCTCAAAGTCGATTACAGATTAGTTTCGATACCTATGTTCATGGGTGCTCCGCACCCACTAGTTACTTCTCATGGTTGCTGGAGCCACCGAGCACCCACAGAGTCGGGGCCCCTGTCACAGGCAGTATTTCGATACAATCTTTCGTTATCAGTGAACTTGTGACGCAGGATCCGTTCTGATGGCAATAATGGAGCTTGTCAACAACATTATTGACATGCGAACAGTCAGTCGTTCCATAAAGTCTAACCGAGAGACCCTGCTTCATCTCAACCAGCAACAGTACATTTCCGTGCGCACTGTTGTGGAGACTTGACGGAAACCAGGTGAATCATTTAGAGTTACAGGATACAGTATTACTGGACAGATGCGATGAGTACGGAGTCAATGCTTTCATCACGAAACCTGGTGTCGGTTTCTCTCCTATAAGTACCAATCCTCTGATATTCTTTAAGTCATGTTTTTGTCGTCTCCAAATACATGTACGATCATATATATGCGATATCAAACTCCTTTAAAATTTTCGAAGGAAAAACATAAATCATTCATAAAGCAGGTTGGTAGAGAAATACTTGCTATGGGGAATCTTAAAGTTCAGCATTCTGCAAGATGTTTCTACCATAAGAAATAAAATAGGTTTCGAAACAATAAAAGTTAGGAAAAATGTCAGCTCAACTACCTGAATCTCTAACCCAATGCAGGCTCCATCCACCGTGGGCGCCAGCTCTGCATTCCCCCACTATCGCAACCGATGTCTATTTGAAAACACTACACGATGATCTAATCATGTACCGATTCTGACTGATGCAACTAGACCTCAGCAAAATATAAAATTCTACAAGTGGATCGTTGAGAAAGCTAATGACAGCAGAAATCTTTGCGAACTCAATAGAGAAATTTATAACATAATGATAGATGACGACGTTCTCTAGAATTATGAACAGATCAATAGCTGTAAAAAGCCACAGCAAATGCCATTCAATAGGAAAAGCCCATTCAGAGTGGCAGTACAACTTCAGCAACGTGGTAATGTAAGTTAATTTCAGTTGAACGGAAATAAGTATTTTTCAAATAAAACGTGTGTGTTAACAAACATAATCATATTATACTTAAGCAAATCCAGGCAAGCACAAAAGTTGAAATGAAAAGCAAGAAGCGCAAGACCGGCAAAGTTTCTCTTTCTAACACCTCATCCTTGGAAAAAAGTGAGAGTAATAAAAAAAACGCAACTCTGTTGTTTATGGCAGGGGTGGCCAACTCAAATGACACTGCGGGCCACTTCAGAAATGCATCATAACTCCACGGGCCGCATATAAAAGAGCTAAAAAAAAAAAAAGTCTAAAAAAGTTGCGAGTTCGATTGCTAGGGGCCGTAGACATTATTATTGTGTTTACTATTACCTCACATGTAAACATACCGTAAATAATATTATAATAATTACACAAAGCGCACATTATAAATACTTAGGTCATTAGTGCGATATTTGTTTCTCCACTTTTTCACTTAGCATTTGCAAATCAATCTCAATTTGGCTATTTTCACATCGTAATTGGTTTTGCAGGTTAGCGTCAGTTATGTTTGAGCGTGTTTTGTGTTTGGTCAATTTCATTTTCGAAAAAAAAAAAAAAACGATTCACAAGTGTAAGTTGAACCAAAAGCACTAACAACTTTTTGTGCCAGATTCCTCAAATTGGAAAATTTATCTTTTGTGACGTAAGTGTTATAAAAATCTATTTTTGATTTGGATGTTTCAAAAATGTGTTTTAATTCAATATTGCACTGTAAGTCAACCAATTCCATCTGGAGATATTCTAGGACCGACTCGATTTCAACATGAAAGGGAGATGAATATATTTAAAAAATTGTTGTATTTGTCTATAAATTACTGAATCGGCTTTCAAAAGCAGCTGTAAGTTTTTTTTATTTCTTTTGCATATTTGATGTAATTGTTACATTCTGATTTCTTAAATTCTTTCAACAGTGGAAAGTGGTGAGCATTATTACTTTTCAGTTGCGATTCAAATAACAACAATTTCGTCTGAAATGCTTTGATGTGATTAAATGTATCGATTATAAGGTTATCTTTTCCTTGCAATGATATTAAATTGATTGAGTTTTTCGACAATATCCACTAAAAAGCACAAATCCAATAATCAATCATCATTTCTTAATTCTGGTACAGGCCTGTCATTCATAAACAAGTAAATTTCTTCTCGTAACTCATAAAAACGCTGCAAACATCTTCCACGACTTAACCAACTGACTTGACTGAAGTATACAACGTCACCATATTCAGAATCAAATTCTTTCAGGAACTCCTTAAATTGTCGATGCGGAAGTGCATGTGATCGAATGTAATTCACTGTTTTTATAACTAATTGCATAACATGATCCATCGATAATACTTCGATAACTTTTGTTGATGAATCAAACAGTGGAATATAATTAAATCCTCTCTTTTGGAGAGGTTGTTGGATTCTATTTTATCGATTAATAATTTTATAGCTCCCTTTTCTTTACCTATCATAGCAGGTGCTCCATCAGTTGCTATTCCAGAAAGTATTTCCAAATCCAAGTTGTTTTCACATAAACAGTTTTCAACAGCATGGAAAATATCTTCTCCTTTTGTTGTTACTTTTAAACTTATCAAATTTAACATTTCTTCAGTTACTTGAAATGATTCACTTACTCCACGAATGAACACTACAATCTGAGCTGAGTCTGCAATGTCTGTGCTTTCGTCAAATGCTAATGAAAAATATTTTAAATCTCGAATTCTGTCGCGCAGTTTTAAGATAATTTCATCTGAAATGTCATTAATTCGACAACACACTGTTTGCCTAGATAGGCTTCGGTTCGAAAACAGTTTACTTTTATCAGGCAAAATATCCTTCACAACAGCTTCCAAACATTCTTTCACAAATTCACCATCCTAAAATGTTTTAATCTTTTTTGCAATCAAAACTGAAACAGAATAGCTTGCCTTAACAATATTTGAAGGTTGCTGTCATGCTGCACCAAAATTTCTTTGTTGAGCCTTTAACTGCGATATAAATTCTTTGAGCTTCGATTGTTTTACATCTTTATCAAACTTCAAATAATTCTTATGTTTTGTTTCTTAATGCTTCTTAACATTATATTCCGTAAATACAGCAACGACCTCTCGGCAAATTAAACAATAATTTTGTATCTTGAACTATAAAGAAGTACTTTTCTTCCCATTCCTCGCTATACTTTCTATTTTCGTCCACTATTCTTCTTTTCTTTGCAGTCATAGCGATACTGAAAATAAGAGAGATGCTAAATATTCAATTGCATTGGCGTGCCAATTATTCATAACAATTGACTAAATATATCTACTTTTAATTGTTATGTTAAAAGTTATTTTTATTTAAAAAGGAGTTATTACCTGGCTGTTGTGTTAAAAATTTGTTGAAGTACAGTCACAGCACACAAAACGAAACCAAAAGGAAAATTTTTACTTGAAACTGAGAGTCTGTTGTGCTCTGCTATCAACGATCAATCGACTGTGCGTCGCTGTGGAACATAGAACCTGCGCGCGCATCGTGAGCTCAAAGAATATAATTTAATTATTCTGCTAACTGATAACTGTAAACTCATAAATAAAACAGGCAGTATCTGTCACATATTCGCAAGAATATTATTTTAAAATCAAAGTTATTTTTTCTCATAATTTCGACACTTAATTTTTTGTGGGTTGGGCACCTCTGGTTTATAGAAACGCAAGTGTTACCTCAGCTGAGGTAATTAGAAATTTAGGAAGTGTCACCCATATGAGGCAATTGAAAATTTATATTTTTTAAATTACTATGAACCCCGGCTGCAGTATTGTGCAACCATTTGCCTTAAATGAACAAGGCACTTTCACATTGAAGCAACACTATTTCATTACCAGACAACTTGCAGTATGAAATGCTTCTATTTACAGTATGTCATGGCAAAGAGGTCATAACGAGTCTTTTGAGCCACACATTCAAAAATTACCACACCGATCCATTCCATGCAACAGTATCTCATATCAAATTATGAGAAAGATATGGATGTCATTGTAACACAGCTCACAGCCGATTACATAAACAACTGTACGGTATATTCTCCGTACCTTAAATTTAATAACAATAACTTGCTCTTTACCGTATTCTGAACCAAAAGATTAAAATGGTACCTACGTAGTGGTTGTTATGGTGAAATTCTTTACTCATTTCTTTTCCTCTAGTTACATGATCCATTTATGAGAAACAAGGAGCGCCTACGTTAGTTGTAATCTCTGGTATTACGTTGCAAATATGTGTCAGATAACATCTTGCTGATAAAACATACTTCTCTGTTTACACGCATCTGGCACATTGTCTACAGTTAAATCCGGTTCTGATATCAGGTCTTGACACGTGGTGATATCGTTATTGATATATACGATAGGGACTTCTGCCACAGTGCTCAGACAAACTTAGATTCTCAGATTCCTGAACATTAATGTAGCTTTTGCAGTTCGTCGCTGAAAACTGTCCTGCAAAGGGGGAAGGCCTTAAACCCCAAAAATTAAAGAATGCGTTACTTATCTTCTAGACATGACATGTTGTTCATGATCTGTTTTATAATGATACAACTGATTCACTCCTGCGTGGAACCAATCTCCTTTACGGCATCCTCATTAACGTTACGTATAGATATTCCGCCTACATTTGCAAGCAACGGAAACTGAAATGATTAAAATTAAATAGTGATATGCTGTTAGACCTAAGTAGTTGTCACTTGATAAACACATCAGTTAATAAGGAATTACAACAAACAAAAAAGTCTCTATTCGAATATTAATATTTTATGAATACAAGCCTCGTGCTTTCTCTTTTCGACGTACTAAAGGTGCTGCCTCCTTTCATTTCCTCCGACAGTGTCTGGTGTAATTGAGGAAGCCATTCTACTCGGTAACCATTCTGATGCTGCAGTAATTTATGTATCCGAAATATACAGAAATGGACGTTTTAAGTAATTTGAGCCATTTATAAATTGATTAAAAGTTAACTTTGTAACTAATAAATTGGCGTTGTTGTTAGTGGTCACTTGCATTATACTTAAAACGCAGCGTAGCTGGTAGCACAAATACTGTTTGTTCCATGTTCACTTGGTGTTGAGTCGTCTAAACACTACAGCAATTTAGATGAGGGAAAATCAATTAAAAGTTTTTGTACAAAATTGTACGAATATAAGGTCAAATAAACAAATGGCTTTTTTAAAATTAAAAAACCCAATATTTCTATAGACAGGCATCGCTGGATAAAAGTTTTAATTACGATCAGTGTCTTAAAAAGAAAAATATTAGATTAATATTGCTAACTCGGTGATTGATGTTAAGAGATTCATTTTTATTTCACTGTCTGTACAGTGTGCCAACGATGTCACAATAAATTTCGTCAATTATATTCAGTTTTAATCATAATAATGTTTCTCACAAATTGAACGAGATTAAAAACATTAGAGTAGATGTCTTATGTCTGTCCGTTGCCAGTTTTTTTCCCCCTGAAGGGGGTCGCACCGCCATCTTGGATTTCCCCCCCTCCCCTCCCCCCGCCGCGCACGTGCCGCCAGACCCCCCACGTCGCGCAGGTGTTCGCCAGGCCTCGCAGGCGGAAGCCATTAGTCATGTCAACACCTGTCAACAAGGCCATTAATTATCGCTCCCCTTGTAGCCGGCCGCCGCGCCGCCGCGCGCAGCTGCAAGCCATTAATTATCGGGGACGCAAAGCGCTTCCCACGCTATCAAAGGCTCCCACGCCGCCGCGCACAGCTGCGTCACATTTATCATCGGGGAACGCACTGCGTTATCACGCCAAGCGCTTCCCACGCTATCAAAGGCTCCCGCGCCGCCACACCCCACCCGGAAGCCATTAATTATCGCTCCCCTTGCAGCCGGCCACCGCGCACAGCTGGAAGCCATTAATTATCGCTCCCCTTGCAGCCGGCCGCCGTGCACGTGTGCTGCAGACTGGTTATGTTAATTAGTCTAGACCCTGTTTTCCGCTCCTCCCGGCCGACCCGGCGTCAGTTTGCAGCCATGCCTCGTCTAGTGATGTTGTTCTCCTCTGTCTACCAACTCAACGCCTGGTGATACGAAACGTTTGACGATAGGGTTATCGTCCAAACACGAGTTTGAACCTGTTGTTGTTCTGGAAAAAGTGGGACACAATAAAATTGTTTTAACATACTACGAATGGAACGTCCTGATCCAGGAATTGGACGTAGTGTCCGAGTTATTCAACGCCGGCACCGACAGCATCTCGCTTGGTGAGCACACCGTCTCCTGCCGAACGATTGCCGGGGTGAAGACTGTTTGTTTCCACCTCAATGACGATCCTGCCAGCGGTGTCTTCTTCGGCCAGTCTACTTGGAGGAACTTCGTCGACGCGCAGCCGGCCGTGACCAACGCCTTGACCGTCAAGCAGAAGTGGGGCTACTTGGTGGCGCGATATTATACAGAATTTGTGGACATTCTAGCTAATAAAGTGCTACGAGACTTCAATATGGCTACAGTGCAAAAACTGATTGACATGCACATTAACAATGTTCGTGTAGCGCAAGTGACACCCAGTTCATCATTGGATTATGCGCAATTAAGACTTGAACTTATTGCATATAAAAATTTGTTAGTATCTGATGATGTAAATAATATTGTAATTAAGAATTATGAACCTGGATATGATGTTTGTGGACCTTATTAACTAAAGTGTTTAAATAAATAACACATTTTTATTTTATTTCTTATTTTTTATTTCACCCACCATTGGGCAATTAAAAATACATTTTCAACAGCGCATATAGCGTTACAAAATAAATGTCCTTTACAAAGTTTTATCAAATTATTTTTCTTGAGTTCATGTAGAGGCGGGCATCCTAAATCTTCTATATTGTAGCAGACTTTCTTGCGAATAATCTTCTGAAACCAACGAGCCTTCTCCCGTCCTTTAACGTAAATAATGGAGTCATCTTCATTTGTGATTGCATGTAGAATAGTACATAGTTTGCTAAAGGTTATACCAGCAGCAGTCCAAGGTATTCCATGGTAATTATTTGTCAGCCATTTGACTGTTGGCTCATTACCTCCACGTGATGGTGAATTTACAGAGATGCAATGTGTGGCGATAATGTTGTCTGATTGCACTACACAGACGGCAACTTCTTTGAAGATAAACACTCCTTCTCTCGTCTTGAATCCTTGAGCGTCCAGGAAGATGGTCGGCATGATACTGGGTGGCAATGATGGGCGCTATCTGGTTTTATGCGAGCTTACGCACAACACTTGTTAGCGGTACGTATTCCACAACACGGTCGTGAAGGATTAGACAGTATGCGGCGGTGTAGGCTGGAAAATTGTCAGTGCTATCAAACTCCATACGAATATCTACAGGTCCCGTTTTTACCGACTCATTTTGATGTGAACAGTCGATTACGGCGATAGGAGCAGTAGCGACAAAATCTTCACGGTTTAGTAGCGGTGAAGGATGCTCCCGTTCGTAGTAAGTTTGTTGGAATCTTGCATACATATCGTACAATACTGTGGTTCGATTTTTCGTAAAGTCCAAATTCATGTTCTCGTAGGGGTACGCCACATCATTTAGAAACACTTTGACGTTGGCAAGATTGCAGTGGTCAAATAAAGCCGCACTTAATGCTTCATTTCGTTTCCTGTTTGTTTGAAATCCTAGAACAACGAATCTAGGTTTCTCCAGCTGTGTTGATGTTTTCAAAGACCAAATTTGAGTTTTGCTTATAGGAAGTAGCGGGTACTCCAACAAATCCCAGCTTCGGAAATTAATTCTAAGTGGCTTCCCACTGTCCACAATCTTAAGCAACGCCAGTTTTTCTCTCTCACTTACTTGTAAATGAGGCACCACCCATGCTAGTTTACTGATGGCGAATTTACTTTTCTGGGGGTTTGGATTGGCTTGTACATATGAATTTGTATCGTCCCTAGATCGAATAAGTATTAGTTCTTGTTTTACATTTGCAAGTATCCTTTTAAAGTCTTCACAAAAACCCAAGAGCATACTCAGCGGAATACATACATCAAAGTAACCATTTCCAAGATCGCGTTGCCCCCATCCTGAGTTCTCCAACAGACCAATTTGTTGAGGACCAGCAGAAATAAGAGTCTTTATTGTGCTTGTGACACCTACATTTCTATTTCGGTCTATTTCAACTCCATTAATTTCTAACCGAATTTCCTCAAATAGGAACGCAAACGCATTGGATGTAACAATTGAATTTGTAGCCCCAGTTCCATCTGACTTGAGAAATCTTCCTTCAATATGCAAGAAACTTTCCCCTGGCAGCGTATATGTATCCTGGTTCTGAATAGGTATCCGAATTTCATCATTATTATTAAATGTTGTGGGCGTATGTGGTTGGTGACTCAAAAACTGTTTACGCGTCACCGACTCATCAAATTCCACACTGGAAGTTATATCAAGCACTTCATCCATGATTTTTAACTGTATAGCCTAACGACTGTAGGAAGAGCACGTTAGCAGGAGTTAACCGTTTCACTGTTTCAGCAGGTGTTACCCGTTTCACTGTCGGTTCACTACTGACAATTGTTTGAGTCCGCCTCTTCTTATAACGAGCGCCCATTCTTTATATGTAGTCCTCAGAGTAATAGTTTCTCCTCTGAAATCCACTAAATTGCCGTCCTGATCGACAACTCTAATGTGAATGTTGTTGAGCGTTTTCACCGTGATGGGAAGATAGATGACGTTTGCAGGTACTTCTACAATCTTGTACCCTGGCGGTACTGTTGGAAAAAACTCGTGTAGTGTATGTCCCAGCTTATCGTTGACGTAATTTCCCGTACATATGCTGCACTCTATCCTTATCGCGTTAACTTTGAAGATCTGCACAGTGTAGTCTGAGGTATGAAATCCCGGTTTTAACACACGTTTAGAAAATCCAAGCAGTGAGCCAATTGAGTTTGGTTTCGTGAAATCTATTTCCACAGGTGTTTGTATCTCACACTTGAGTGAATTGTTGTTTGCTTTAATAACCAGTTTCTCGTTATTTGTAAGCCGAGCCAAATAACTGGCCAAGTCGTCAATATCATACGATCCTGTAGGAATATCTATCACTTTATTCTTCGAGTAATGAAATTTGCAATTTGACTTATCAATGTTCGGAATCGAGTTGTATGTTTGAAAATCTACTAAGCCGATCGTATACTCGCCTTGACTCAAATCTATCGGTGGGAAGTAATCACAGCTCAAGACTGAACTGTTACCGGACAAGCAGAGTGTCACAGACATGTGTTACCCCGACTAAGGTTCATGCAAGACTGATGTTATGCATTCTGATGCAGGAATTTTAAACATAAATGTCCACATATGTGCGTACCAAATTCCTGGTGTCGTTGCACATTGTACTGTATTCTGTTACCTGCAAAGTATCGCTGCAATTCCAATGGCGGAGGTAAGTCACCAAAACTATCGAAATATTTCACTACACCATCCTTGTACTTGATGTACGCAACCCAGTGCGTCCCAGCATTTTCAGCACTGTCCAAGTTCACAATTCCACATTCACGTTCACTAATTTTTTGAGGTAATGCATCGCGCATGAAGACACCACGAAAATGAGGTATACGCAAACGCCTTACATGTCTACGTATATCGTCATCGGTCAACGCCTGATCGGACTTTTTTTTTTTCAATCCAGATCCATCTTTCCGGTATGGCTTTAAATACAGACCTTTACCCCTCATTGCAATTGCCTCCATGGTTTCATTGTGTCGTTTCTGTTCACTCAACTGCTTTTTTGCTTCTTTAGCAGCTTTGACGGCTCTGGCGATGGCTGAGGCTCCACCGGCAAGAGCTCCGGCAGCCGACAATCCGGCAAAAATAGGGATTAAGGGGAGGATTCCACCCTTCTTCGTCTTCTTTTTCTTTTTAATCCCTGCACCCAACTTTAGCTTGGCACGCATAGCGCCGTTAACTAGTAACGCGGCCGCCCGTTCACCGAACTTTGCATCTTTGGCTTTCATTCTGACTGAAGCCTTCTCTGCGAGTATGCGGTCTGCATTACGTCTGTCGGCACCCTGTGCATACGCAATGTCATGCTCCCTGCATGCTGCATCTAATGGATTGATCCCCGTCTGGCCGAGTTTTAGACGTTTTTCAAGTTTCGTCCCGGGTCCACAGAACTGGTAAGTTGGAATGTGTGCCTCAAATGGCATTTTGTCGACGAGCTTGTTTAAGAAGCCACGGCCCTTCTTCTTCTTCGTAGGAGGCATTGTTATCGACTGAATGATTTTACGTATTCGCGCGTCTATATATACCCCGTGCAGCAAAGAAACCTTGTCAAAATGCGATTCGTCAAGCAGCAAGCAACATTACCCGTGAGTAATGCAGATGTTGCCGGCACCAAGCGGAAGAAGAACGGACCTCTGTTCCCCGAGACAGTGAGAGCGATAGTTTGTGGACCGTCAAACTGTGGTAAAACCAATCTTGTGCTGTCCCTGCTGGAACACCCAAATGGGCTTAGATTTGAAAATGTATATGTGTTTTCAAAATCGTTGTACCAGCCAAAGTACCAGTTGCTAGGTGAAATACTGAAACCCATTAAAGAAATTAAGTATTTAACATTTAGCGATAATCAGAATGTGCCTCCACCTAGTGAAGCGCTACCAAATTCAGTGTTTGTGTTTGACGATGTCTCGTGTGAGAAGCAGAATAATATACGAGATTACTTTTGTATGGGAAGACAACATTATCGCCACACATTGCATCTCTGTAAATTCACCATCACGTGGAGGTAATGAGCCAACAGTCAAATGGCTGACAAATAATTACCATGGAATACCTTGGACTGCTGCTGGTATAACCTTTAGCAAACTATGTACTATTCTACATGCAATCACAAATGAAGATGACTCCATTATTTACGTTAAAGGACGGGAGAAGGCTCGTTGGTTTCAGAAGATTATTCGCAAGAAAGTCTGCTACAATATAGAAGATTTAGGATGCCCGCCTCTACATGAACTCAAGAAAAATAATTTGATAAAACTTTGTAAAGGACATTTATTTTGTAACGCTATATGCGCTGTTGAAAATGTATTTTAATTGCCCAATGGTGGGTGAAATAAAAATAAGAAATAAAATAAAAATGTGTTATTATTTTAAACACTTTAGTTAATAAGGTCCACAAACATCATATCCAGGTTCATAATTCTTAATTACAATATTATTTACATCATCAGATACTAACAAATTTTTATATGCAATAAGTTCAAGTCTTAATTGCGCATAATCCAATGATGAACTGGGTGTCACTTGCGCTACACGAACATTGTTAATGTGCATGTCAATCAGTTTTTGCACTGTAGCCATATTGAAGTCTCGTAGCACTTTATTAGCTAGAATGTCCACAAATTCTGTATAATATCGCGCCACCAAGTAGCCCCCACTTCTGCTTGACGGTCAAGGCGTTGGTCACGGCCGGCTGCGCGTCGACGAAGTTCCTCCAAGTAGACTGGACCGAAGAAGACACCGCTGGCAGGATCGTCATTGAGGTGGAAACAAACAGTCTTCACCCCGGCAATCGTTCGGCAGGAGACGGTGTGCTCACCAAGCGAGATGCTGTCGGCGCCGGCGTTGAATAACTCGGACACTACGTCCAATTCCTGGATCAGGACGTTCCATTCGTAGTATGTTAAAACAATTTTATTGTGTCCCACTTTTTCCAGAACAACAACAGGTTCAAACTCGTGTTTGGACGATAACCCTATCGTCAAACGTTTCGTATCACCGGCGTTGAGTTGGTAGACAGAGGAGAACAACATCACTAGACGAGGCATGGCTGCAAACTGACGCCGGGTCGGCCGGGAGGAGCGGAAAACAGGTCTAGACTAATTAACATAACCAGTCTGCAGCACACGTGCACGGCGGCCGGCTGCAAGGGGAGCGATAATTAATGGCTTCCAGCTGTGCGCGGTGGCCGGCTGCAAGGGGAGCGAATAATTAATGGCTTCCGGGTGGGGTGTGGCGGCGCGGGAGCCTTTGATAGCGTGGGAAGAGCTTAGGCGTGAGAACGCAGTGCGTCCCCCGATGATAAATGTGACGCAGCTGTGCGCGGGCGGCGTGGGAGCCTTTGATAGCGTGGGAAGCGCTTTGCGTCCCCGATAATTAATGGCTTCCAGCTGCGCGCGGCGGCGCGGCGGCCGGCTGCAAGGGAGCGGCTGAAGTAATTGGCCTTGTTGACAGGTGTTGACATGACTAATGGCTTCCGCCTGCGAGGCCTGGCGAACACCTGCGCGACGTGGGGGGTCTGGCGGCACGTGCGCGGCGGGGGGGAGGGGAGGGGGAAAAAACTGGCAACGGACAGACATAAGACATCTACTCATTAGAAAATTGGAAATGCATCTTTTTTTGATTTTTAGTGGCGTATATGTTCTTGCATCCTGTCGTTTATTTGTGGCCAACCTCTGAAATACAGATTAACCCAGAATTGCAAGGAATCTAATAAACCCCGCAGTTTGTAATGGGGGTTGCCAGTAGGCTGGTCTGAGTCTGAGGAGTTGTATGCGTTATTCCTGAACGCGTTCAGCCAGTGTCTCCAGTTCCATAGACAAACATTCCAGGTCACCCACTCTCACTTTCGTGTATAAGATTGTATGCACACCTCTGTGTCGTCTTGTGGTGGTGCGACGCAGCGTGCAGATGTGCGTTGATTTACTATATTCTAAATGCCCCAAATGCCTATTTGCCCGTCTTGTTATTAAAATAATTATTATTATTTTTTTTTTAATGGCTTTCGGCAACTGAGCCATTCAGCCAGCTCGATGTGTTTATATTTCTTCCAGTGTGTTTCAATTCCTAAGTATAGACACCACAGGACGGACACGACATTCACAAAGACATACAACACTTAAACATCCATGCCCGCGGCCGGATTCGAACCGGCGACCTTCGGCACGAGGAGCTAGCACTCTAGCCCCAACGCTACCGAGGCCGGCATTAAAAGAAATAGAACGGTAACTGGACTTTTTCCTCAAGTTCCATTGCAAACTTTTGCCCTAGGATGGGGGCTTTAAGCTCATTCGACATCGAGGCATTAGATTCGGTTAGGACTGGGAGCAAAGAACGCAAAGGTATTAGGCAATTGCCTTTTATTAATTTACTAGCTGGTACTCACGACTTCGTTCGTGATTGTAAAGAATTCATATTGACAGCTATAGACATCTAACCACCATAGTGTACGATGGGAGACTCGATACTATTACCACACACAAATACGAGTCTTCTGCGCTATGTAGTTCCGGCAGTAAAGTAAAATTTACGGATACACACAAGTCTTTGGATGAAATACGAAAATATTCATGATCGACTAATTTCAAATACCATATCTCACACACTCCCACAGTTACCGAATTTCGGCCAACGTTGTGATCGATGGGAGACTCTGTGTTACTACCACACACAAACGCCAGTGATCTGCGATTGATACTTTTCACTTAAAAGTGATACACCGTGACACATGCGTCTTTGGCAGAAATATGAAATTGCCGCAGGTCGACCATTTTCATCCCCCATATCTTCCACACCCACATAGCTACCGACATCTAAAACCATAGTGCACTACATGGGATACGATTCTACTACCAAACACAAACACCAATGCTCTATGCTATGTGGTTGTGGCAGAAAAGTGACATTTGCGGAGACAGTCGAAATACGAAAATGTCCTTGGTCGGCCACTTAACCACCATATCTACCACAGTACCACAGTTTCTGAAATTCGGCCGCTGTTGTGATCGAAAGGTGACTCTGTGCTACTACTACACATAAACGCCAGTTATCTGTGATCTATAGTTTTCGCTGAAAAGTGATACACCATGACACTTTTGTCTTTGGCAGAAGTATGAAATTGCCACAGGTCGATCACTTTCAACCCCCATTACTCCCACACCCACATAGCTACCGACATCTAACAACCATAGTGCACTACATGAGATACGATTCTACTACCAAACACAAACACCAATGCTCTATGCTATGTGGTTGTGGCAGAAAAGTGACATATGCGGAGACAGTCGAAATACGAAAATGTCCTTGCTCGGCCACTTACAACCACCATATCTACCACAGTACCACAGTTTCTGAAATTCGGCCGCTGTTGTGATCGAAAGGCGACTCTGTGCTACTACTAAAACAAACGCCAGTGATCTGCGATTGATACTTTTCACTTAAAAGTGATACACCGTGACACATGCGTCTTGGCAGAAATATGAAATTGCCGCAGGTCGACCATTTTCATCCCCCATATCTTCCACACCCCCATAGCTACCGACATCTAACAACCATAGTGCACTACATGAGATACGATTCTACTACCAAACACAAACACCAATGCTCTATTCTATACTATGTGGTTTGTGGCAGAAAAGTGACATATGCGGAGACAGTCGAAATACGAAAATGTCCTTGGTCGGCCACTTACAACCATCATATCTACCACAGTACCACAGTTTCTGAAATTCGGCCGCTGTTGTGATCGAAAGGTGACTCTGTGCTACTACTACACACAAACGCCAGTTATCTGTGATCTATAGTTTTCGCTGAAAAGTGATACACCATGACACTTTTGTCTTTGGCAGAAGTATGAAATTGCCACAGGTCGATCCCTTTCAACCCCCATTACTCCCACACCCACATAGCTACCGACATCTAACAACCATAGCGCACTACATGAGATACGATTTTACTACCAAACACAAACACCAAAGGTCTATGCTATGTAGTTGTTGGAGAGAAGTGACATATGCGGAGACAGTCGAAATACGAAAATATCCTTGGTCGGTCACTTACAACCACCATATCTACCACAGTACCACAGTTTCTGAAATTCGGCCGCTGTTGTGATCGAAAGGTGACTATGTGCTACTACTACACACAAACGCCAGTCATCTGTGATCTATAGTTTCGCTGAAAAGTGATACACCATGACACTTTTTGTCTTTGGCAGAAGTATGAAATTGCCACAGGTTGACCACTTTCAAACCCCCATTTCTCCCACACCCCCATAGCTACGACATCTAACAACCTAGTGCACGACAGGAAAGACGATTCTACTACCACACACAAACACCAAAGGTCTATGTTATGTATTGTGCAGGAAAGAGAAGTATACGGAGATACGAATTTTTGGTCAAAATATGAAAACGCCCTGCACTGACCATCTTTAATCATTATATCTCCCACATCCCCACAGCTATCGGCATTCGGCCAACGTTGTGCACGACAGGAAACTCCAAGCTACTTCCACCCACAAAACATCAGTGATCTGTGCTAGGTAGTGGTGGCTGAAAAGTGAAATATAGGAAAAAACACGTCTATTATTATATATATATAAGATTTAAAAAAAGGTCCATTTCGGCATTCACCTGAAGTGATTTCGGGAAACTGTGGAAAACCGAAATCTGGATGTCTTAATGGGAACTTGAACAAGCAAACTTCCGAGCGTTCTTATGCCCAGGCAAATCTTCTGTCACGGTATCCGAAGTAGGGCCAAACTAGAAACCCGTCGTCTGCTTAACGGAGCCACAATGTTTACCCGAGAATTTTCCAGATTTTCTAATACCTCAACAAAGATACTTGCGGCTACGGGTGATAGTGGTGAGCCCATGGCAGCTTTTTCCACCTGGGCATATACCAGTAACTTTCTGTCGTACTGGAAGAAGGATGAGTAGAAACAGACCTCGGGAAGACGTGTCCATTCCAGTGATAGGTCGAGCTAAACGTGTTATGCTCCTTATCCACCAACACGCTTGGGTACATCGTAGTCGACTAACACGTCAGTTTCTAGAAGATTTCGATTAAATACACGCTATTTCGTACCGCTATAGGTCGGGCCATACTAGACCGCACCGCACCTGGCCCGCACCGCACCGTCACTCGGCCGTCTCACTCCCCTCGCGTCACACTGGTCCGTAGCACGGCCGTGTGACGGACGGGTTCCTTTTCGGTCTCCTTTAACGTATACACTTCGCTGTTTCACGGAATTAATTTTAAAAAATTACCTTAAAAGTGATTTCAGTATCGTAGCCGCGGCTACCACCCGTACCTTATTAAGAGTACTGAACTTTCTATCTACGAAGGTAATAAAGTACGTTAAAATACTTTTTTTTTTGTGTGAATCCAGTTTATCTCCTAATTGTTTGATCTCTTATGCACAAAATTAGTATTCCAAAATTGTTTAACAAATGTCGTCACACTGTATTGAAAGTTTCGTGTAATTGTATAAAATCACGATGAAATGTCAAGCATCACTCACTTCACATTTAACGTGTTTGTTTTGGTTGAAGTTCCTTTTCGAGTCACTCAATATTTTTTTAACAAAAAAGAATAAGATTATTTTACAATTTTATTTTAATACAGACCGCAAAGATTCCGTAAAATAATAATAATTTCATGTGATCTAAAAATTCTAGTCACGGAGCGGAGTACTTATAGGCTGCGCAGTACACCTCTATCGTTGT